>VXBB01011210.1:84091-123756 GCA_013399915.1 Illadopsis cleaveri
GCAAGTGCCCCCGGCGTCCCGCAGCCGACCCCTCGCCACCGCCCCACCGAGTCGCCCGGAGCGGCGGAGGCCTCGGTCCCCTCCTCACCTTCAGCACCCGAATGCCGCCNCCGACGCCCCGGGCCTCCACGGCCCCGCCCCGGAAGCGTACGGGCCGTCCGGCCCAGGCCCCGCCCCGGGCGGCGGCGGGACCGGTAGTCCCCGCTGTCCCCGCCGGAGTCGCTCTGGGCCCTCCGAGGTCCGTGTCCGTGTCCTTCCACCAGCGAGAGGCGAGCCGAGGGCGAGCCGCTCGCCAGCCGGGCGGGGAAAAGGCAAAGCTCACGTGGACGCTGCAAACGTACCTGTCACCGCTCGCCCTTCACAGCGCTCCAGGGTCTGTCACCATCAGCTCCCCGCAGGCGGAGGAGCCGAACATCACCATTCTCCCACTGTCCTGCAGGTCCATCACGAATCTCTGCCAGCCAGTAGTGGCTGCTACTAATAATGTCATTAACACTAGTGACGTGACATCTACCAACGACATCATCATGACAGTTTGCAAGAATCTGTTTTAGGGCAGCCACTGCTTCTGCCCCAACAGGATTCAGCACATAAAAAAAGGCATCCCCNNNNCACAAAAAAAGGCATCCCCCCCCCCCACCTTCCCCACAGTGAAATCACATGTTTGAAAAGACATGAAAGGTCATCTAGTTGAAATGTAACTGTGACTAGAAAACACAAAGCAGGCACATGTGGGGACAGAGATATGATGACAATCCTTGTCCAAGAGGCACATGGAGAATGAAAGGGCTCTTTTACGAGCTCCCAGAGCAGGCTCCAAGTTCAGATCCGGCCACACCTTTCTAGCACCTAGACGAGCATTGCTGCTCATAACTAATACGCTCTCTCTCAGGATGGTATTCCACAGGAACTGCTCGAGTGTTTTGCAACTGTCCACTCATCTTGGTCTCCAAAATTTCCTGTAAAGTGTTTTCAAAATATGGCCCTATTATTTTGCATCATTTGACATTGCCATAGCCACACATTATGAATCAAAACATTCTATCCCACTGTATTTGCAGAAAGCAACAAGGCACAGTTTTAAATCATCGAATATTGACTCATTTTATTAGTCACTTCATAATTTGTTTCAACCAAAAGACAATACACACAGCAGAAGTCTAATGCATCCCATGTAAATGTTTACATCTGTTAAGCTCCTCACTCACCTATGACTCAGCATTTACTTAAATTTTTCACATCTCAAAAACAGGTCTCCAGAATTTTGAGTGCCAACAGGTGCTCTGCCTCAAATGGCATGTTTTTCACTTTAAATTTGGTGGGATGTTGGAGGTTTGTATTCTAGTAGTTTTTTGTTTGCCTTTTTTTTCCTCTATACTGTCAAAGAGGTGGAATGGGGCTCTGTAAAATTTAAATTACAACGTCACAGAAGAAAAAGGAATATACAGGAATAGAGTGAAAGTAAAAAGGGAAGCAGTCCAGCAGCTCCTTCCCTCACAGCCTCCAAGTAGAAAATGAACACATAAAAGTGCACCAGCGTCACTGCTGCCGCGGCTCACAGCTAGTACCAGCCTTAGGGAAGGCACTGGTACCTTTCCCAGCTGCTTCAGTATCTTCTGAGTTATAGATCCAAGGTACTGTAAAAACAGTCCCCTCACTGCTATTGCTTCAATAAGTTGTTCAAGGCCATATTTTGTGCCATCAAGACCTGGACAAAGTCGACTTTTAGGACCTTTCCATGTCTCCTCCCCCTTCAGGCCCATTATGGCCACTATTGTTTCTGTCATTTTTTGACTCAAAATACATTCACTTGGAAAAACAGACATCCAGTGTCTCCCAGTTCCGAAGCCTCCCATGCAGATACTAATAAGATCAGCCATGAAGTCCGTATCTTGCTGCCTTTATATCCCCCTTACACTGAAACAAGGAAAACGTTGACCAGACCTGTAAGAATTGTTGCATTAAACCAGTGGGAAGAGGACTCAGCATATGCTTGGAGTGCCTCAGACTTGCAAATACTCTTCAGAGGAAAACCACAGCAGCAGCACAGAGCTTGAAATGCATATGGAGGTCAAGGAGCAAGCAGCATTATCTGATACTGCAGATAGGGGAAGGTGTGAAGCCTGGCCTTCCTTCTTGTGTAATGTCAGCATCCATCCCTTACTGAGGAGGGGAGAGCACCAAGCACAACTGGAATGTTTGGCTGATACAAAAGAGTACTTCACAGCCAAGGGATGGCTTCCTGCAAAACATATTTTTGGTACACGCATCGCCTCCTCCAGCTCGACTCAAATACATGACAAAATGCCCATTTCCCCACAGACAAAGTGCAAGGGTGGCTGAAGGAGCCAAGAACACAGAAAGAATTCACCCTGCAAGCTTACCAGAGATGGACAGCAAACCCCAGCTGCTCTAGGGGACAGAAAACAAGCATGACAAGAGGGACAACATACACTGTTCCCAACTCTGCTGCAACAAACTGGCCAGGCGAGAGACCATTTTCTTCTTCCTTCCCATCTAATTTCCCGTACCAGTGCTCTTTCCCAGCAAAACCAAAGGGAGAGCGAGGCATGCTGGCTTTCAGTACGAGTGACCATGTACAACTCTGTGAAGAGAATGGGAGAGCTTATGAGGAGTTCAGGAACCAAGGCGAAGACTTCCCATTAGCTTTTTATCTGGGATGCCCTCAGAGCTCATTGAGGTATGGATTTAACGTGCTCAGTCTTCAACATTGAGTTTGAGCTAGTGGGGCAATGAATAGCCACAAATGCAGTGAAAACAATTAAGCTAAATGCTCAGCACCAGAAATGGACCCTGATTCAGCCATTTCCTGAAAAACTGCCTGTTTTGTGATGCTTCTAGCTAAGCACAGGATATATCTCACCACTGATAGCAAGGCATGACCCTACCACAACCCAAAGTTAATTTTAAGGAAATCGTACATTGTTCTTCTAGGTTTTATAACCCTACACTGATGCCAGTTCCAGGAGAAAAAGGCTCTTTGCTAATCCAAAGGCCCAAACCAGTTCAACTGGTAAGGCAGCAAAAATACCCTTCAAGAGAAGATGTAAATTTACTCCACTACACATGGACAAGCATTCAAATCAGTGTCAGTCCTACATTATATTGCTGAATGCAGTTCAGACCACACTGAACAACCCTTAGTGGCCTCCTGCTCCCAATTCAAAGGCAGAACAGGTCTTCAGTTTTCCCTAAATACACTGCGGATCACTCTTGCAATATTTCTGGCAGGTTCTGGAGTCCAGTGTTAGCACTTCTATGGACACAAGAAACTATGTCTAAGCTTGCCCTCAGAGCACTCAATGATCTGGAAAGCCCTAGAACAGAACTGAAGCAGAAGTGCCCAGCCTTCAGCTTACCAGCACACTCATAAATGAAGATCTAAGATTTATCCTAAAGACACTGAATATCCAAAGTCTGTCACACTGTGTTTTTGTCTATCTTATGTATCACCTCCAAGAGACTGCCCAGAACTGCACCACCTCCCAGGGGTTCCTGCAAGGACATCCCTGAACACAGCTTTCTGTGAGCTCAGAGGGGTACCAACCAGACCTTGCATCTTTGGATCCAAATACTCAAATGACTGGCTTCTGTTCAAAACACAGTTTAGTTATGTTCAGTCTGAACCTGAACTGGCACATTATTCTGAAAGGGGAGCAAGGATCAACTAAGTAAAAAAATGGGAAAAGCTCTCTTTAAACTGCATGGTCTTTATTTCAGTGCCAATATTACAGATACAACACAAATATCCCAGTCAGAAGTAACTCAAATGGAACCCAGCAGGTCTACAACAGGCTCTGGAAATAAAATTGGGGAGAAGTTCTGGAATAACCAGGAAGAGCAACTTTGCAGCATAGTCTCTGATGAGTCTCCCACCAGGAGCAAAGCCCTTGCCCAAAAACTCATCTACAAAATTGAATGTGTCTTCTCTACCCATAAACCACAACTAACAGGTTGAAAGACTTTGAAACCGTATGTGGTAGAAAACCAGCTGCTCCTTTTATCTCTACATCTTTCATAACTCACTTCACTTTCTGGGGAAGCTACAGAAGACTCTGAATCTGCATGGCTGTGGCTACTGATGGAAGGAAAGAAAATTCAGGTGTAAGGGCTTCATTTCCAAGTACAGCACCAAAGCAATTTTACCAACTCTTACCAGCACCACGTCTCCTGCACTGTGTCCCAGGTTTGCAGATGAACTCCAAAGGCCTCACTTGCTCTTGGTATGTAGCACATAACTAAGAAGTGGGTGTATACAATAAAGCACTGTGTAGGTCATAAGAAGCCTCCAACCCCTTAAGACCCAGGGAGTACAAGAAGAAAAAGGCAGGGCAGCCTGACATTCCCCAAGACCTCATCTGAGTCCCAGATGAAAATGCCTGAAAGAATCCAGCTAGAAATGAATGACAACACGCCTTACCCATCCCACGGAAAAAAAACAGACAGCAGAAAGAAGGAGCAACTGCTCACTTGCTGCAGAGAGAAGAAAGTTTCCCTGCTAGAAATTCCAGACTTCTCTTCCAACCAGGCTGTGTTCCTTTTTGAGGGGGAAGGAGGGTTGGGAAGGGGAGAAGGGAATGTTGCTTCTGGCTGTGAATGCATGTGTGAGGGAGTGCACAGTAGCCTCCACAAGCCGCCAGCCTCATCAGCAGAGGAGAGGAGATTAGTCTTAACAGATATGCTTCAAAGTCAGCAATCACTTCAGGAAAATTCCTCCTCATCAGCAGGTCTCATTTGTTCCCCATGCCCATGGTGCCATTTGGGGGATTGCCAAGGATCACAACCTTCTTCCCAGAGTTCTTTTGATTGGGTGGGATGAGAGTAAGAATGGTGCCAGAGCCTCATTGCCAAGACTGAGGGGGAAAGTTGTTGACTTCTGCTAGATCCTGCATTGCTGAGCCCTTGTGATTATATGTCAACTTGATCCGCATACGTAGTTGTTGCTACAAGAGAAAAGGGGGAATAAAACAAACACAAACAAAACAAATTCAGGTCTTCATTAAAGGTGAGAGACTCCTACCTCATCCAGCTCCCCTCCCCACTCCACAAATATTCAACACAGACTTTTCCTGACTGCAAGAGCTTGCTGAGAGTATGTGCAGGGTGAGCTATGACACAGCAGATAAATGCTCAATCTGGTAGGATATCGATTGGTCAGTGTGGTTCTCAGATCAGGTACGAGCTCCTAGAGAAGTTACAGCACAGCTTCTACCCACATCTGTGTCTGCACTGGCCTTGCTCTTGCAAGCACTGAAGTCCTTAAATAGACAGTTAACCACCTTCAAATTCCAGTTAACAACAGAAGAAAGCAGGTAGCAGATTTGTACTCTGCTGCACTGCACTTGGGCTTGCAGGGAGAGATGGGCTGTCCATTCAATGCAGCAGTCTAGAAACTTCAAGTACTGCACAGCTCAGCAGCACTGTGAAGGAAATAGCCTATGAAAGACTGGAAACAGAATCTTCAAGAACATTCCCTTCTGCTGTAATGAAATGATGGAATAGTTCAGAAGTTGCTTCACACTGTCATTTGGCTGTCACCCAGCTACTAGGTGGCCCTTAAAAACAGCTAGAGTACAGCATGGACCAGTCATGTTCCCTATTCTCCTCTCTCTCAAAAAATCCAAAAATGAAAAGCTAAAAGCTGACCATTTCTTTCTCTCTGCTCCATACCTACAGGCAAATACACAAAAGGGATAGCAGAGGGAAGAAAGGAAGACAATGGAAGAAATGACTGCTTCAACTAGGCTCAGGATAAAGAAGTTATGCTGTATCATTAATGGATCAACATCACCGCTGTCACTTTTTGGTTTATTTGGTGTTTTGCAAAACTAGCCATTAGTTTCAATCCAGCATGAGGGCTCTCTTTTGCACCTCTGTACTCTGAAGTGCTCCTACAAGTTGTGGCATTCCCACAAGAAAGCATGCCATTACCCTGAGTCTGTTTCACCCTGTGGGTGCCATTCTGGCACATTACAGGAAAACACCTAAATCCTCCAAAGTTCAGGAAATAACTTTCAAGGTGATCTTTGAGAAGTGCTCTACAGCACCACAGACAAACTGGTATCAAATGTATATAAAACACAGAATAATTAGTCTTGTGGCTTAATATAGGCTGAGGTGAGCAGACTATATGGAAATAAAGGGAGATTCATGGAAACCACAAAAACTATGCACTAGAAGACTGCCATTCAGTGAAACTTGGGCTGAAATTTGTGAATTTTTTTCTCACTTACACATCAATCTAGCAGAAACACTTTACATCTAGAGCAGTACATAAGTTTTAACCTATGAAAAGTTTCAGATGTTTTAAGTTTCTAGAGTAATTTAAGATCATAAGGCTGTCTCAAAGGAAGAAACGTGATCTCAATTTTATTTTTTTCTAATGCCACCTGAGCACTTGCAAACCCTCTTAAGGAGGAAATGTGGGCCACATCTCTCCCTCCCCTCAAGTCTGCTGTGTCCCAGTCTTGAAGCCTGTCTCTGAAGGCTGCAAAACAAATGGAATTACAATTACATCACACCTAAAGATTCTTTCCATCAACTATTAAAAACTACACATCACACTAAAAACAAATGAGACCACTTGACAGACAAGTTTAAGAATATGGATCAGGCTACTTTTTTGTGTAAAAATATTTCAACAACACTGCTGCAGATAGCAAGAACAAATGTTGAATATCTTTATGTGTCAAAGATGCTTGCCTTCCAAACATCACTTTTACAACCCACAGAAACACTAGGTTAAGCTCCTCTGGCCATCTGAAAATTTAACAACCATTGCAAGACATGAATGAATTCAAGGTAGCAAAGCTGTTACACTGTTTTAGCAGTATAACCAAATAGATGACCAAACCTGTGTCCAGAACCTGTGTCCTGTGTTTTTCGTAACTTTTTCCTAACTAACCAAAGTGACTGCCGTGAAAAACATATCATTCACTACTCCCTACCTCTCATCAGAGATGCATCCCTGACTGCCACTAAATGAATGATTACAAGACAGTATCTTCAACAATTCTTCTTGGAATCACTCACCTTCTGTGGATTCAGGACTTTAATGACCTGTGTGATGGTCCCAGAGTTAAATGCAGGGATGACACTGCTGCTGGGAGACAGAAGCTGCAGCTGGAATGTCTGAAAATAGGGCAAAAAGAAAACAATTTGATGTGTAATCAAGTAAGAAGTGACTTGTTTGCACTGAAAGAAAGCAAGGAAAATTAAAAGTTTGGTTTCTGGCCCTGAATAATCAGTTCTTGAATTCCCTATCTTGTTGCTCCCTAGGAACAACACATTCACTGGCCCATCTGCTTTCTATGCAAGTAGGATCTAGGTAACACAAATAATACAAGATGAGGGCTTACTGCAGTGTACCAAGATGAGCAGCAATGCTTTCTCTTCCATGTGTTGCATTCAGAGGAACTGTCAGCACACCTGCAACTTCAGGAGGCTTGTTCATTCCCTGATTCCTTCCTATATGGTAGGTGTAAAACCTACCTGAATCCAAGTTAGATGTATACTAGTTCCTAGAAGTGAATGTACTTTCCCAAATTTGGAGAGCATTCCAGTCACATGCTGCTTCAATAGTCTGCTCTGCTATAAACTAGGCAATAGCTGTTTCTCACATTTTGTGCGGCAGCTGAGTGCAAGGGGAAACAATTCACTTCTTTAAATGAGGACTGCCATTAATCAACATATTGTGACTCATTTAAATTTTTATAAGCAACTAATAGCTTCAAAAGATATTTTCTTTTATGTATTCATAGCTCCAAAGAACACAGTAAATTTCTTAAAAATTAAAAATAAAGGGTATGATAAGTGTCTCCAAAACACTGGTTTTGACCCAAATGCTTTTTTTTGCCTGAGGTTTAGGCATTTTTCTAAAAAGTGGTGATTTCAAAACATTATTTTGTCCAAGCAGAAGTGGTCCAATTTGGTTGGAATCTGTGTTCTATTGCATTTACAACACATACTTTCAGACTGGAAAGAGATGACTTAACTGGGCACTAGGAGAAACTTGGAACAGCCTTGTTTACCTTGCAAGTTTCTATCTACATGAAAGCACCAATCAGGAATTGTTTGCAACTGGCCCTCAGCTTCTCACTGTAGTTGCACTAAGTGGCTCTACCTTTGGTACTGCAGCTTGGAAAACAAAATCTGTCATATCCAGTTCTGTGCTGTTGGAGGCCTGTATCGTGATTACAGTGACACTAGGGTTGGTGTTCGACCTCTCAAAGGTGAAGTCTATCTTCAGCCCATTCTTGTTGTATGCAGTAATGGAGGGGATTCCTGTAGGAAACAAAAAAGCAGCAGACCTACAGAATCTGCAGATCATTCTCAACATCATAGTATGCATTTACTTTACCCCAGACTTCTGAAAATTAAACACACCCCCTTGTGCTCCAGTATCTATGCCACATTTTCAAATTGCCTCTTCCTGCCCGCGCCCCGCCCCCCCGCCCCGTATTCCTTGTTTTCTCTTCTAGTTTGGTGTTGGGGCACTTTAGGCAAAGGATTTACATGTCCCTAACCTGCAGCAATATCATTGAAGAGAGGCTGAGTTGTAAGTCCATCGAGCAGGAACGGAGGCTGTGCTATCTGGGGTGCAGGGGCAGATACTGGAGAACCTAAAAGAAATGTTGATGGATTAATACTTTGCTTCAGGAAATGAAGAGTAATTACTCCTTTGCTGAAGACTGACTGCTGCATATTGTATTTCTTTACAAAGCTCTATAAATCACCTGTGTTGTCATCCTCCCCTTCTTTGCTTTCAAGAACTGGTTCCTCTTGCACTAGCAAGTATTCAAATGCAATTAATTCCTCACATCTCAGTCCTCTCTAGAAAGGCTCACAGCATTCCCAGACTCAGGTGTGAAAATGCTCAAGTCTCACCAGCTAACCATGCAGAATCAACTTGTGACTTCATTCCCTGACTCCCACCTGTACGCTAATATGGATCTTGGTAAGTGTAAAAATTAGGACTTAAAAGACAATGAAGAAGTAGCCCACCCTCATCCCATCCCAGGGATGAGAATGTAGACTTCTAAGAAATGCAGCCTGCTCACCTGTTAGGTTGAGGTCTCCCAGGAGGTCAAGCAGCTCCCCACCAGCAGCGGCTGGCTTGTTTGTAGGTGCAGTGGGAATTACAGGTGTTATATCACTTCCCCCCAACAAGTCCAATAAATCATTTGCCTAATGAGAGAGTGGATGTAATACTTACATATATTCAACGTTCTGCTACTTTCCCTTGCAAATGCAGTGTATTCTATTTGTTCTCAAACTGAAGACCACCAGAGCTGATGGCCAGTTAGAAGGGCTCTTAGTTTGACTGTGATCCCATGCCCCGCCAGAAATCTAGTTTCCATGCTTGAGGGACCAAAGAAATAGGGAAGAACTGGGTTCATGCACACTAAGACAGGTTGGGGAATCACAAAGTATGCTGAGTTGGAAGGGACCCACAAGAATCATTGAGTCCAACTCTAAAGTGAATGGCCCATAAGGGGATCAAACGCACAACCTTGGCATTATTGGCACCATAACAAACAGATAATCTCCTGAGCAGCCTACAATGACCTGCCCCACACACCTGTTCTGGACACTAGAGCCATCAGAGCAGAGCAGTGATATAATCATCACCAGTCAGAAACAGCAAAGAAGCAGAGAGGGCATGGGAGGTGGTTTCAGCTTGCTGTTGGCACTGGCTGGAACGTGGTCTTACATGCAGTGGCCATTTATCCTAGGTCAGTTTCTGTTACCTGGTTAGCAGGCTGCAATCCAGAGGGTGGAGGTTTGGTTTCCAGTACTGCTGTCTCTGTCTCTCCATTGGTCTGTACAATCTCAGCAGGGCCATTTGTGGTGACTTTCTCCATTACTGGCATTCTCTCAAGCAGTGCTGGCCTGAAAGAAGCTGACGTAGTTACACTGTGCCATCTTGCTGGATCCCAATCCAAATACTTAGACATTCAAGAGCTGATACATACGGGACAACCTGCCTTTTCCCTTGAGCTCCAATGCAGGGGAACCACAAGACTGCATGACAGTTTGAGGTGGTCAGAAGTAATCCCTGGCATTCTGTGCCAGTGTAAATACACTAGCTGATAGCTAAAAGACAAACAAGCCCTCCTGTCTCCTGCTTCCCCCCAGTACCTGACAAAGCTCAGGCTCAAAGCAGGACAAATGCTTTGGCAGAGAGAGTCTCTGATCACAGAACAATAATACAGGATACATTAAGTTCTTAAAACACTTGTTAACACTGTTGAAGGGGAGGGATTCTAGTTCCTCTGTAACTCTAACAAAAATCACCAAAGTTCTCACAGCACACTGTCATCCACAGGAGATCAGAACAGATAATGATCTTTTTCAAACACCAAATCTCTATCAACACTTACCTCATGTGATCATATTTCTTGAAAAGTGCATTATATTCCACAGCTCTCTGCTGTAGCTCCACATCAATGCTACTGCCGTAGATGGAAACTACCTTCTTAATGCGACTGTTGGGGGCAAGGGAAAACAAGCACACCAGAGAATTAGCAACAATAAGCAAGGGATTAGCATGTGTCATCCTGAAGATGCTACCTAGTCTGTTCAACAGGAGTCCCATGTAACTCGTGTAAAACAGCAGTATCCATGTAACATCCATATATGAACTGTCCCTTCACAAAAGCATCAGTAGGTGATTAATACACCACCTTAGGATATAGCATAAAAAAGCTCAACTACCCACACTGAGAAGTGCCCAACAGGAAACAAGGCTATTTTTCTCTCAATCATCCAAAAAAGGAACCATGAAGAACAGTCCACTGAAAATACGGACTTCTCTTCCCCATAAGGAGTTCTCAAGAAACAGCAACATGGATTAAGTCCCCACAGAGCAGAGGGCATCCCTAGAGAAAACAGCACCCACAGCAGACATCTTCCACCCTGTGAGCAAAGGATGACTGCAAATGCCAACAAATAACATGATGATCCTTGTAAATCATGGAAGCAGAACGTGTTCAAGGAATGCTCCTACTGAAGGCAACTGATGTCAGTATATTTGCAACAAAGCCCTGTGCAGTAAACCACCAATGGGAACTCACTTGACAGTGCAGGTGAACCTTGTGGAAAGCTTCATGATAGCAGTGAGAGCATAGCCTCGTGTCACAGATGCAGACATATTAGATATCAGGACGCTTTCTAAAATATCAAGAACTTCATCCTCTGTTACCTGAAAAGGTACAGCAAGATTAGGCTAAGACAGAGAGGAGCTTACAGCAAGCCTTCCAGACCATAGTGTAAAAACCTGTCTCTTGCCTAATGGCCATGTCACACGCCTTCTGCAACTCTGAGGCTGTAGTATTATGTTCAGAATGTGAGAGATATACATCCAGATGGAGATCTTATAGTATGAGTTTTAAAATACGGTTCCTGTTTCACACATTGAAGAGCAAGTTTATCACTGAAATACACTGCTAAGACCCTAGAAGATTTCTTCCAAACCAGTTAGCACTGAAACCACACCACTCTGCCAATTGTAGCAGCACTCCACACACCCAGTGTTTACACAGTGGAAGGAGATTCCTGTCCAGGGTCCATTAACATCATAGACATCGGTGCTAGGGAATTGCTGAAAGCACTCCCTTCACCCAGCCAAGCACCGAGTGGGTTCAGCCTCAGCCAGGTGTCCAGTTGCAGTTCTTTCCCAAGCTATACCTGTATTGGTTCCTCCTCTTCACACTGACCAGACACCAGAAGATCTCCATACTCTCCTATGCACCAAGAGGCAACTTGTACCAGGGGTTGCTGTTGGAAGAAAAAACAGAGAAGGCTCAGAGATAAATGGCTGCCTGCATGATGCATTTCCAGGAGCAAGCTTAGCCTTTCACAGCAGAAAAAAGAGGAATATCTGATTCGATCAAGAATGATCGAATGAGAGAATTGGAGAAACTAAAAAGAACATGAACTTATAGAAGACATGCCTGCTCAGCAGTCTCTCCCTTGGAGCCAGACAGTGTGATGTTGGCTTTCCTGGAGATGCTTAGTAAACATGCATAACTACTGCAGTACAACAAAGAAACTGAAGCCAGCTGCATTTGATTTTACCTGGGAGTAATCTCCAAGGATGGCTTTGTAGAGTCTCTGCACAGTGTAGGCATGCATCTCCACACTATTAGTTATTAACTGGATCAGATTGGGAACAGCATCATCACGAACATAACTTCCTGCCTGCAAGAACAATTGTTAGGTTTCACTGTGGACCTTCTTAAGTAACACTCAGCAGCTGTGATACCCTTCACAAAACCACCTGATGCACCCGGAAATAAAAATCAACCCTCTCATCCATGAGCACTTTATGGTTGACTTTGAGCAACCTCAAGGGGGGCAGAATTACAAGACAACACATTTACCAACAAATAAAACTATACTCAGAACAAATCCATACTATAAATACCCTGAAGCTGCAAGAGGATAGAGTGCAGAAATGAATGCAACTTTGTGAGTGGTTTATCTAGCAGACAAGAAAAGGCAATTACTTTACTGAAGAAAGTAATCTGAGAGCAATTCTCACAGCCAACCTTCCAATGGAAATTAATTCTCACTTCAGACAAATCTACTTCTCTCTGTTTGAGGTGACAAAAGACCACTCCAGTCAGATTTCCTTCTTGACAAACTTCCCAAATTTGAACATTCATACTGACAAATCTCTTCCCACTCTTTTGCCTGACAGAACACACTGCCTACCCAAGATCTCTTCAAGATGTCTTCCCTCCGTTGACAAAGCACTACTCCAGTTCCACCTCAGCTGTGATGTTTATAGATAAATTCAAGTAGATAAAGAGTAATAATTAAACCCAATGAAGGTGAACTAGAAGGCTGTTAAAACAGTTTCATTAAAAAATTTTGATAAACTCAACTTGGAGTAATTCCAAGAAACTCCTTCACCCCTTTTCTCTTTGCAAGTCACTTAAGGCTCCATTCACTCTCCTCTGAAAGGACTGTATATTGGAATCAGACAGTACAAGAGTAGTCCTTAGAAACTAATGTGATGTGATTACTGCAGCAGAAACACTGTTACTCTTGCGTTTCTGAAATAGTACTGTTCTTCTAAAAAATCACTCAGTGATCCAAGGTAGCCAGTCAGAAATATGTAAACTCAGTAAATGTGACTATCGTAAGTACACTTCCTCTATGTATTTCAGCATTTGTTATCTGCCAACCTTTAGAACCATCTCCAACTTGACTGATGGTGAGTAACTTCCTCCAAAATTCAGAAAATTTTATGTAGTCACACACAAGAGAGGCAATTTTACTCACCGTTGTTAAGACTCTCATAATTGTGTCTATGTGCCAGCGCTTGGAAGGAGCATATCTGACAAAATTAAGAAAACAAGTTAGAGCAATAACTGTCAGTTTTCAACACCAGCAAGAAACCCATCATCATCAAAACCTCCCCTTTCAATTACTTCCTGGCCTACTGCTTCGTGAGAAAGGACACCAGTACTAAGGGAGGGCTACAACCGCGTGTGGTTTGTGGACAAACCACACATAAATCAGCAAACAGAGAAGAAATGAATCAACACATTCTCTCTTGGAAGCAAGCAGGGAGAGAAACAACACACGAGATGTTCGCAATCCCGAGGATGTACCAAAAATTATTAGCAAGTAAAACAACTCCGTACTTTTCAGCTGCAAGGAATATTCCAGATGCACAGTCTGCCTTGAACTCTGGTTCACAAGAATCTAGGAAATACAGTAACTCCTTCATCATTCCACGGACATTGTTCCCATTAACAAGGGCGAAACTCAGTTCCATTGCACGCCTAGGGCAAAAGACAGAAAACCAATCAAGTAACTTCACCTAGTGAAGGAAATAAAAAAAACCCCAAATCCAGCTACAAAAATGCAGTTACTTTTTACTTAGGAACAGATCATTACTTACTAATCCAGTGAGAACAGCCCTCCACATTTAATGTGCAGTATTTTTTTGTTCATAGGCAGACAAACATCAACCCTCCAAAAAATTAAGGGGGAGTGGGGCTATGGGGTGTGCTACAAACAACTATCCATATGTTAAAGATAGCTTAAGGCTAGCAATATCTTTTAGCAGCCAGAGTCCATCAGGATTAAAGTCTGACTGTCAAAGTGTAATTGAATGCTGGTCATTTCTGACACACAGCTGTAACAATTCAAGCATGCCACAACCAGCTTCAGGGATTCAGAACACACCTGTTTCCAATTCCATATATTAGAGATTCAAATACAGTAGAGATTTAAAATATTAACTGAGAAGCTTCACTGTATCCAGTTGGATAAACTACCTAAGATTTCTAGAACCCAAAGTTACCCTAGTGTTGTTCATACCTCCTCACCACAGATGTGCTGACACCATAACTAGCCAGAGTACTAGCTCCTTGTTGTTCCTTTTTACGCACATTGAGAGCTCAGAGGCTACTCTCAGGCACTTCTACTTGAAGCTTCTGTAGTTGATTCTAGCACAGGTCTCTTGTTCTTCTGTCATTTTTTGGAAGACTACTAACTTCAAAGGTGATTGATTTCTGCACAACTTTGCAGCAGCTGTATTCAAATGCATTAAAACAGGCTCACTAAATAACCCTGACTGAATTTTAAAACGGTATTGGGCACATGCTATTTGTTCTCAAGAATCTGAGAACATCGAGACAGCACTATTTCTCTACATTTTCCTAGTTATTATCATGTTACTTTGCTTTTTAACCAGCTTTTTACCCATCCAGGGACGGAAAAAATACAGAAGTATTCAGAATTAGGTTGGAAATACCAAACTAAATTGCTACCTTTAAACATATAAATCTGTCTTTAGCTGATGACCTATACCATTATTAGAACTGTTTCCATCTCTCCAACTAGTTCCCAACTCCTTACACCTGACCCTCCTGGGTTACAAGTTTTCCATGTTTATGTTTAAAATTTCAGTCACTTTATAGCAGATATATCAATATTGCAGCTGTGCAGGAGTACAATGTAGTCTTCATACCAGGCATTTATCTCAGCACATATTGCTTACCTTCAGTCATATTACATGTTTCATTTCTGTCACAAAGCTCTTAATCATGTAGTTTAATCAAATCAAGCAGACAAAAAGATTTTAATTAAATGCCAAAGCCATTATGAATTACACTGCATGGACCAAAGATGAACTGCACCAGTTACAAGAAGATGAGCAGAGGCCATGCTTCAGATAACCAAAACCAGGTATCATGTCTTTCCCTCAAGTCCTTGAAGCTTGCTGCCTGGGGACTCTGACATATATCCAGTGAATATAATGCTTCAATGAAGACAGTGCATTGTCAGTAGCACGAGTGTCAGCATGGCAACATTGTGCTCTGCTGATGGATCACTCTAAGGCTTCATCCTCCAACAGCACTCAGACATGAAGCTCAGCTGTTTGTAGCATACCTGTGTTTTCCTAGCAGGTGCCAACAAAATGTTTTCATTGCCTTCTACCCAAAACCTAAATAAGGCTATGCTGTTCCACAACCAAGCCCCATGCTGGCTCTGACAGCAAACAGCAATGGCAGCCTGACTTGTTCAGTATTTAAGACACAAATTTGTGGTTTGGGATAGATTACAACTGTAAAAAGAGATTATATGATACCCATTACATAGCAGTTAAAAGTAAGTTTCAGAAGCAAGACAAAACCAATTTCTTTCATGTTTTACACACATTAGCCTGAGCAGTGCTGTTAAAAAAAAATCTAGAGCTGATTCAAAGATGGACGTAAGTTTGAAGAATGACTATCAGAATGAGGATATATAGTGTATCTAATCAGTTTGAGTAGATGGAAAAGAAGAGGTTGAACAATTCTGAAGGTATATTCATGTGGTAAGTCCTCAACGAAATTCTGGCCTATAGCGGAGAGATTCTACGAAATGCAACAGGAAAAATGCTGCTGTCCCCAACACTGCATGCTGTATACTGCACTGAGCCCAGACCTTTCTTTGTAACCCAGTTACAGAAAGAAAAATGAGGAGAAGGAGAGTTCTCAAAGAAAGAACAAGGAATCAACAGGCTGAAAGACTCAGTTTAGAACAGCAGCCTTCCACATAGGCTGGGCCAAAGGAGATTAAACAGTTCAAGAATTTCCATGAGTGACAGAAACAGGAGAAAGTTACTATCATGAGTAAAAGGAACATAACTGAAGTAAAGAGAATAAACTGGAAGAAATTAAGACTCAGTACAACAAAAAAAGTACTTCTCTAGCAACGAGTAAGGTTGTAAGCTTTCCCAATGCCCAGAGAAGCAGCAACACAACATTATTTAAATGAAAAATGAACACCAAGAATAATAAAAGGACATGGTTTGTACACAAATTGTTTGAGCAATCAAGTTAAGTCTGAGTTCTACCACTCCCTCATGTATCCAAGAATCCATTAGTTGGATGACTTAACACTGCTTCAAGATAACATGGCACTGCCTGTTCATCTGGGAAAGGAAACCAACGTGGAACACATCAAAATAGGTTTGATCATAATCACAGGGCACAGAGGTTTTCAATCTCACTGAGAGCACACAAATCTAATCTCCACTGATAATGCATTTTGGAAAAATTCAGGCAAACAGAATTTATTTTTTCCCTATGAAATGTAACAGCAGATTTCCAAAGAAGGTGGGTGCACATCTTCATTATCTCGTTTCAATTATGGAACCACATTATACCTTCACAGTAGTCTCACTTACAGTTCCCCAGGCTAATTGTCATTTTCCCCTACGCTCTGCTCACTTTCCACAAACTGTCAACCTCAAGAGTCTATTTCATTGATAATATAATTACCTTTTAATGGAGACATCCAGATCCTTCAGGCAGTCCACAATGGTGCTTCGGTGCCGCTGTACTGCATTATGGTCTGTCTGCACAGTTTTCAACAATGACGTCAAAGCTACATATCTGCAATATGGACATACGGTCGTCAGTAGCTAACAGCAGTCATTTAATTTCTAAGCATAGACACTGTCCCCTTGCCCCAGACCTAGTCTTATTTTGCAACAGAATAGGATCCTCTTGTACTCGGTAATGAATGGAAATCCTATAGGGGACTTCCTGGTCTATCTTCACAGGTGAGCTACCACAGTAAATTTTAACATGCCTAACAACACTGCTGCCCAGACAAGCAAGCACCTGTCCCAAGCACCTCTGCAGATCTTACACTCAAACTAGCATCAGTCAAAACTCCCAGGTCTAGAGTCTGAAACCCATATAATGATTTGCTATCCAACTCCTTAGAGATGGTATTCAATTCTAGCAGTTTCAGCAATTCCATATCCTGATTAACAGTGACCAGAGCAGAAGTAAACTCCTTTGCTGCCACCAACACCAAATCAGAAATATCAGTCTTTGCCTAATTTGTCATATCTCCAATGCCAACTCTGATTTGAATAGCATCACAGACCACTTGGGGCAAGACAGGAAAAAACATGGACCTGATTAAGAAATCACAAGTTGAGAAATCAGTAATATATTCCAACTTATCAACTAAGAAGGGCAGGGCCACAGTTAAGATTTCCATAGAGAAAAGAACGCACCAAGAAAGAAGCAAGCTCAACAGCCACACTAACCCTGCGAGCATGGTCTCCTGGAAAGCTTTACTTCAGCATCATCTTTGTGCAATTGCTTCTCACACATTTTAAATTGGGTGTTGTCAAAACACACTTTGTACAACTTACCTAATATTTTTGTCGTTGTTTAATAAGAAACGGCCTAGGATGTTAATGGCTAAGACCTGCAGAAAGAGTTAGAGAAGATCAATGGTCTAAAAGGGCTGCTGGTCATCTTCATAATTTTATGATGACTTCAAAAGCAACATGTCAAAACCAGCATTGCGGTTCGTAGCCAAAAACTCTAGAAGCTGCCTAAGCAGAGGAAATGCTAAGAGACGCATCGCAGGCTCTCACCTGCACTCAGGACACGCACTCTGCGGGAAATTTTGTCTTTTAATTTTTGTTATTTTAAAAAACCCAAACACCCTCTCTCCCTCAAAACAAGCACCCTTTCTACAAAGGCTACAGACTTATCTAGAGTAAGATGCAGAGCTGTGTTATGGTGAAAAAACCTTGCTTCATGTCTTCCACACAAATTACTCTAATACAATCCTAGGAAAAAAACCAAAGGCCATAGCAAAAGCAACTTACTCTCAGGCCACTCTCGGATTTTATATCCATAATGGTCAGCACAGTTTCATAGAGAATGGCATTTCCCACATTTTTACTTGTTTCTGTATTAGTGGCAACCTGGGAAAAGGAAACAAAATAACTTCAACGAATTTAAAGCAGATCCCCTTTGCTCTGTTCTGCAAAACAGGCAGTGGAAGTAACCAACCCTTACAAAACAGCATCATACTTGTGAACATGCATCCCTTCCAACAAAATTTCACTCAGCATAGCAAGCAGCTGTATCCCCACAGTGCCGCTGAACCCAAATTATTAAGAAACTAAGAGAAAGTTTAACCAATCATCAACCTTGCAGACCTTACCTGTGCAAGTATATCATTCATTGCTTCACTAGAATCATCATCATTTCTCCCTAAAATTCTTAGTAATCGCAGGATTCGTACCTATTTGATAAAAGAAAGCACAAGGTAAAGCTTGGATGGCAGTGTTTGACGTGAGGTCATAGTGGCAAAAAAGCAAAACCAGCTGCTGATTTCCACTCTTAAGCAAAATGCTTATCCCAGGTAAGAAATTTATCTACAAAAACAGGTTTCTGCTGCGCTTATTTTCTTCCCACTAGCCAGAACTGTTCAGAGTCTCCTTGCTACCAAGCACAGCCTTCCAAACCCAATACGTGCTGCTTCTCTCTTTTGTGGCATAACATGATAAAGCACTACAACTGCTGGTTAAACTAAGGCAGGTGTCTTTCACTAGGGCAGATGAACAGCATTTGCACAATCAGCTCAAAGGAAGACCAAAAAAGCCTTAAAATCAACACAGGTGTGGCAGTAACCACCTCATCACACCTAAGACTCAAAACACAGTCCTAGAATTTAAGCTATCGGTCACCGTTTGCATCAGTTCTTACCTGTAAAAAGGGGTCACTGATCCCAGACACATCATGCTCTGGTGAATATCCAGACATGATAAGGTTCTTCAGAATACGAACTAACTGGGGAACAAGCTGTGAAGAAGAGAGATGTCCTATTAGAGTACTGTTTTTTCTCTGACCCCAGCTTTGAAGCACAGGTCAAAGAACAGATCTTGTACTTGAAAGCAAGAGAATCCCTGGATTCTTCCACAAAGTTCAAACCTGCACACCTAGAGCTGATGCTGTATGAATACCTACAGTTTGGCTAAGACACAACTAAAACAGTTAAGCTGGGACCAGAGCACCATATTGTATCTCTAAAGTAGTAAATCTACATTTGGGGTATAGTGCAAGATGAAAACCAGCCTAGTTTCCCTGTCATCTCCTTTTGTTCCCACCTTTGCTCTTCAGAAACTACATACTCCTCTGAAAACATGCATTTCATAAAACATATAAACAAAATAAACCCTGAACGTCCTGTATCTGCCTTAAAAAGGAAACGAAAGGTGCTGCAACATCCTCCTTCTAGACACAGTAACAGACAAGTGGAGCATTCCTGGAGCTCTTATTCACATTTGCTTTGCCTTCCAACATTCATGTATTATCAGGACTGAGGGTAGAACAAAGGGGAACATTACAGCCATGGAGAATGGTTGAGGGCCACCACCCCCATCTTCTGGAGTACAAATTACACCCATGAAGACTATCAGCACTGCAGTTGGACTGAGTAGCTCTTTGCAGCACAGAAAGCCTTTACAGCCTCTTACCGGCAGTTAACTAACTGTCTGTCCTGCTCTCTTCTGGGAATCACCCAAAGTTGCCCCATGATTCAGACAAAACACAAAGCCCAGTTTGTGGTAAGAAGAAAGCCCAGGGCTACAACTTGCACAGGCACAAAACCAAAAAAACCTGTAAAATATTCCTCAAATGAGGGAAAACTTGAAGAAATCAGGCTGATGTTCACAGAAGGCCACAACTGAGATTCAGGGCTGCCATGGATGTAGAGGTTTAGTGACAAGACCAGCACACAAAAAGCATTAGACAAGTACCGATGATCTAAGCATGTGGCATCAATCACAACTGTGTCATTAAGAGGCACTTCGTCACATGGGACAAACATCTACAGATTCAAGGTAAACATGCATCATCTAGAAAAATTAACTCTTACCTTTTCATTCTAACTCAGCAGGATTCCAAACAGACAAAAGGGACAAAACAGACGAAGCAAGCATTAGGGACAGTTCAATGTTATACCATTCACAGCATAACAACTACAAGAAATAGCTAGAAAGAATGCACCTAGTAACAAAATTTTGTGGATTCAGCTCTTCTCTCTTTTCCCACAACTATCACGTTAACTGAGCAATTAGTAGCAGGGATGGTACCTGCAAAATGAACCTGCTTTGACATTTACGATCAAGGCAAGGGAAGATGCATGCCAAAATGCTAAGATGCACCAAAGGATGTACAGTTTTAAATCCCTAATGATATAGACAAATCAAGGAAGAAAGTAAACTGGGCATGCAAATAAACAAGTGCTTGTAAGACTTTTACGAGGAGTAAATGGCCTGCTCTGTTCTACCAGCTTTGTTCAATTTCTCCTTCTTTGACCAAGAATTTAAAATGACAATCAAGGCAAATTTCAGATGCCCTTCTATTGGTGTCTTTCACATGCCAATAATACAACAAATCATGGCAAACAGCGTAAGTAAGTCAGGAGGGCGATGGGAAGCAAACATTCCTAACCAGAGGAGGAAGAGTGACATCGACTCTCAAACCTTTAAGTTAAAATGGAAAATTGTGTAGCACAGCATGCCCCAGGCACGAGGTATCTATACAACCAGAATTTAGATCGGTGTTTTTGAACTGAGTGTATGTAACTGTGTGGCTGTGGTTAAAGCATTCAGGTGTTGGTATAAGCTTCAGTTTTTCATCTTTGTCTTTATGTTTACTTCATTTGTGATTCCAGTATCGCTATGCAATTAGATACAAGGAGTGGGGAAAAACCTAAGGGACCATCAAAGACAACTTTAAATCTAACTATAGGATGAGTTTTATACTGCACGATCTTAAGACTGATGTTTTCTAAGTTAACCACTTACTGAAGGGAATTAGGCCTAGATGCACACAAAATTCTAACATTTAATGATTTTAAAAAAAATAGCCGACAGACAGTATCATTACATTCTTCATCCAAACAATTTTAAGGATTTTACTAGAAGGCCATGAATATTAACTTTGCAATATTACTAGTTCCCACTTACCTTTCTAAAGTGTGCAAGCATGTCTGGGCTTCTCTCACACATCTCTGTGAGGAGGACAACTGATGTGTGAAGAACACCTAAAGGTGAGGGAGAGGGGGGAGAAAAATGTATCGCCATTTAATACCATTCCACTGGCTTCAGACATTTGAGAAAGATCACAAGAAACAACAGGAAATCATTAAAAAATATTCTTGAATTCAACATATCATATCTACCACTACAGATATTTGTGCTTTCAGCCGTGTCCAAGGGAAAGCAGACAGCAATGTGTTGATGTCTTATAAGCTGCAATGAAATGCCAAAGCAGGAGATAAATAGGATTTGGTCTGCAGAAACTCGCATACTAAACATACAATAATGGTCATAGTTGGGCTACTAACCTCTAAGGCCTCTTCTACATCCAACCATTCTATGATTCTATACAAACCTAAGACTCCAGAAGGACAGTATGTGTTAATTGCATTGTCGGTGTCAAGGTCCTCACATTTCCTGATTTTCTCTTCTGATTTGGGTAGCCTAGCTGACCTTCTGCCACAGAAGGCCATTTAAAGAAGGCCTCAGAACTCCATTTAAAGAAAGACTACACCAAAAAAAACACCTCCAAACCTAAGAAGTCACTGCCTTAGAGCCACTTTAGGCAGTGTACAGGATAAAAATCAAACTTTCCCATTTCACCCACTCTGAGGTGTATCAAAACACAGTGAAAGAGTTCCTTTTGTAACATGTCCTTTTGACATGTTAAAGTCCTGTTGGCTAGCAGAGTCATACACGTAACTTCCTTCTAAATGACATTTGCATTCACTGTGTAGAAGTGGAAAGAAACAAACGATACAAATACACCTCTGAAGTTCCCTTCAAATGAAAGGGTTAGGTAGCAAATGCATTATCCTCCAGAGAACGGCCTAGCCTTGCTAAGTACAGTCTCGGCTATTACCGTGGTTCTTCTCATTCAGCAAGTTTTTGGTGGCTGGCAGGAACATCTCCATAAGTTCAGGCACCTTTCTGATGACATGAACAGCACACAGTGCTGCCTGGATAAGAAAAACACTTCTGTTAGTACACACGGCAATGACAACAATACCTGTTTTGAGAATATCTAGCATAATAGGAACTATAACAATCTTCATGATCAACAAAGGTCTGCAAAGTTTATGGCACATTTTTCCATCTCTCCATTACAAGTGTTACTAAACAGCATTCCAGAAGAAAGTTCAATAAAGGGGGAGCACACACTAATACTCCCCCTAGCAATGGTTCGTTTTTACATTATTCACATAACAAGTGCTATTATCTGCAAAGCAACTCTGCCTTTAATAGGGCTACTTCAGCCTGTCTTCCTCTTGCTGGGAAGGAGATAATGCATTGGAAACAAATAATTAAACTTACTGTCAAATTACGGCTTATTTACTTTCCATCCTTTCCAAAAAAACCAACTTCCTCCTGTAGGTGATGGGTGCCATGAGAAACAAAACTACACTTCCAGGGTTTTTTTGAAAAAACACATGCCTATTTCTTTTAGGATGAAAAAGCAACAGGAGACACTATTCCTTGCACCTGACTGAAAATCTAGAGCCTCTTTCCAGAGCACAGCAAGACATCTTAACATTGCTTTCTCTCTGAACTCTCTCTAGATCCAGCACTAGACAAAG
Source organism: Illadopsis cleaveri (assembly GCA_013399915.1). Classification (NCBI taxonomy): domain Eukaryota; kingdom Metazoa; phylum Chordata; class Aves; order Passeriformes; family Timaliidae; genus Illadopsis; species Illadopsis cleaveri. The sequence continues at coordinate 107,057 of VXBB01011210.1, forward strand.
AAGTAACAACGCATTTCTTCCTAAATCTTACTGCTTCACACTCTCACCAAGACTTATCAATAAATAAATCTAAAAGAATGGGGGTGATCACACTTCACTGATGCTATGGCACATTTGCTGCAGAAACGAGACAACTTATAAGTGTTTGTCCATTTCAAGACCTTAACCCTTCTAGCTTTCATATTACTGTCACCATCATCAACAGAAGACATCAAATAGGTTCAAATCTGAAACCAGCCTGCACCGTTAATAACCAAAGTTTCTCTGGACTTGTCTGAGAAGATAAATAAAACTGGTGACCAGAATTTTGAGGCTAACATCCATGAGGGGGCAAGTGTTCACATTATCACCAATAACATTATGGGAGAGAGTACAAAAATAGAAGCAACTGCCTTGCCAATTGGAGACCTATCTTTTAGAGGCTTATAAACATTCTTGCTATCAACACACAGGGAGCTTTGAGCTATGTCTTGCACACTGCGAAAATATTCACTCAGTGTGATCTCAGCCATCTAGTATTCCAGATATTAGCAATGTATTCAATCAATCTTGCCTTTTAATCCATAACAAAGTATTCAAAAGTTTCCTTAAGTACCTTCTTCCTAAGATAGGAATTGGAAGTTTTGAGGAGCTTTTCCACCTCTCCTGCAAGGTCTCTGCACATTTCTGAGGAGCCCATGCAGCCAAGAGTACAAAGTGCCAGCCCCTGCACATACTGCGTGCTGTGATTAAGGTCACTGTAAAGGAGAACAAAAAAAAGTCAATCAGCATGCACACAGAGAAACTGAGCACACAAAAAAGGGCACCTATAGCTAGAATCATCTAACCAGCCACACATGGCCCAAAAGAACTTTCTGGATTCATAGCTGTGTGGGAGCACGAGAAGCTTTGAGTGCATGTAACACAGGGTTTGCAACTAATTCTACTTAGAATCCTCAATTAAAAATGTAAGATACTTGGTTCAGCTATCAGGTTGACCTGTCAGGGCATCCAGGGATTGAGCCGAGAAGAGGGAAGACTATACAGAATTCCATTTTAAATGGTTTTAGCTTTGGAACTTGCATGCAAGGTACAGATTTGCAGTGATACTGTGGGCTGTCCCAGTTTAAACACATTCTACAACAGGCTTAAGCTTCTGCATTTACAAACCAAACAGTATAGAAAAATCTGTGTAAAAGTATCCTCTATCCTGACAAAAAACCACAAACCCCACCACTCACACACCTTGAAAATAATCCATACAAGAATTCTGTTTAGCAATTTTTCCTATTCATATGTCTAAGGAAGCTGTGAAAAGTGGTCACTGAGAAACTAAACTACCTAACAGGTGATGCTATTCATGAGGCTAGCTACCAATGTCACACTAAGAACAAGACAACATAGCTTCTACATGGCAATTCCAACAGCCTTTAAAACTGACTTCTACACCAGTTTTCCATCTGTTTTTGGTACTACGGTTGCCACAGCACCCAGGATTCAATGCTGAAAAAGTAAAAATATAGTTCCTGGTTTGGGAGGCAAGGGGAGCTGGGGATTGCAAGATGCAACAGCTGGGGAAAGAAGTGGTTCCTAACCAAACACACAAGAGGTGCAGAATGGAAAGACAGTATTCTGGTTGTAACATGAAGCAGTTATGGCAACATGCACATGAAGGAACAGGTAGCACATGCTACTAAATAGATTGGGGTTTTGTTTCCTTCCTTTAACAATTTTTTGGCAGCAATATAAAGCTAAGTGTATCACAAGTACATGCTTCAAGAGGTTGCTTTCCTTTTCGTCTCAAAAATCTGAGTCTTGCTATGAAACAGTGAAAAACAATGCCATAAATAAATCCCTTAATGTCTAGATAAAAGCAAGACAACTGCAGATACAGAAGCTGAAGGAGAAAGCAATATATAACCCAGGAGATGGTGGGAAGCTGTCCACCATTTTTGCTCAGCTTCCATCTGACCCATTTCCAGCTCAAACTCACTACATCCTTACCAAATTCACTATAATATAAACAATCAAAAGACATGTTAACCTGCAGCCTGGTTCTAATGGAAGCATCTCACAGGTATGGCATTCCAATGAAAGATCTTTAAACAAAAATCTCGTCTCCTGGACACTCGGTCCAGATCCTCAGGCCCACAGTTTTGTCATGTTTCTTTCAAAGCACTTTGAGGCCACAGTCTAATTCAAGATCAATACTTTACTTGCTAATATCTGAGTGGCTTATGTGTTAACAGTACATAATAATAAAAACCACACATAGCCTTTGGGTAGGTCACCCAGAACCCAGCTGTTCCATACCTGCCTCAGTTTATCTTGAAAAGAAAACACATTCACTGTCATCCACTAAACTATGATGTAAAAAAGTCCCACTTTAACATCGCTTTGCTGAGAGAAGTATTAAAAAATAATAATTCCTATCTCTTTTTGTCTGATTTTAGCAAAATGACAGCACATCCCAAGCTGCTGCTCTGCTTCCAAGAAAAACCATTCGTCAGGACCATTAGATCTTAAAAAGAAAGCAAGATACACAGCCTTGTTCCTTGACAACTCTTCAAGATTGTCAGCAGAAGCAAACAAACACACACAGGACATGTTGCTTGCTACATATGCTTCTTCAAAACCAATACAATTTTATATTCTCTTCCCACTAAAGAAGCTAGACAGGATGGCCCAATACAGAGCACTACTACAACAGCCTTATTATGGACAACAGCACACAACAATTTCAAGATACCAGTTTTCTAATACAAGGGAAAAACCCTAAAGTACTCTCAGTATCACCACCAGAAAGATACTTTCTGATACTGAAACCTCAAGGCATGGTTTGATGGAGAGGTGGTACCCTTACTTCTTGATGCAATTGGTCATAAGAAGATGAACATCCTGTCTCTCATCCAGCAGCAACATGGCACCTAAATACCCAATGCGCTTGTCTGTGAATTTCTGAGACGCAATAAGCTTGAGGCACTCCAACTGGAAAACAAAAAGGAAAAAAATAAGAAAAAAAGGACATAATTAGCTTGAAACTACTTCTTAGCCAGAGAAGAAACAGTTTGAATTTTGATGCGTAGTAATGTATGTATCTCAGAAAGCATCTTTTAAAGGTGTATTTGGGTCCCATTTTGGTGATGTGGAAAACCAAGAAAGGTTAAATGATCTGCCCAAAGTTTCAACAAAGCCAGCAGGAAGGCCACTAGCAGCTCTGGTGCCTTGACGTGGCCAGACACTGTTGTTGGTCTTCCATGACCACAGATATACCAGATAAATGGGTTAACGTCAGATCATAGAACTAAATGATAACGCATTGATAGAGATGAAAGACTCCTCACTATACACAAAATAGTAAAGATCTGGAAATTTAGATCATGTGTCATGTGTGATATGCACATGAAATTTTATAACTAGACTTAAAAGTTTCCATTTATCTACTAGGAAGAGGATCAGTGCTCTGTAAGCTGACGAAACAAGGACATGTAGTGATAGGACAAGGCATAATGACTTCAAATGGAAAAAGGAGCAGGTTTAGGTCAAGAAGAAATTCTTAACTGTGAGCATGGTGAGGCCCTCGCACAGACTGCCAGTGAAGCTGTGGCTGCCCCATCCCTGGAAGTGTTCAAGGCCAGGCTGGACTGGACTTGGAGCAACCTCGACTAGCAAGTGTCCTTGTCCATGGCAGTTGAACCAGATGACCTTTCAACCCAAACCATTCTAAGATTCTATGACTCTAAAACCAGGTTTTGTTTATTATGATCAGTAACTAACTTGCTAGCTAGGTAAAATGTAGATTATCAGAGATAGTTATGTTTCTGCACTTCTCTGTAATCTCTGGAACATCTGAAGTGTACTAAAATAATGTGCATTCCAGCCACTACAAGTCTCCCTTTCCCCTTGTAGAAATGGCAACTGTCATCAATAGCACACAAGAGATTTCCAAGACAACATACATAGTTTCCACCTGCACTCTGTTAATTTAAAATTTAATTGCTAGCTCATATTTACATCTGACACTTTTAAAATGAAAAACAAAAACCATCAACCACAGAGATATTCTGACATTTTTAGGCACTAAAATAGTTTTCTGCAACAGATAACTAAACAACTATAATCTATGTCTACTTTCCTGACAGGAAAGTAGAGATCTATCCCTCACAAACAATTTCTGTAAGTCTGCTTTACAAACTAGCCGGGGCAGCAAGTAAGCATACACAATAGGTTTGAGGAGGGGTCAGACAGAGCTGGCAACAGATCCATCACAAAGGGGGCATGCACAGGCAAAGACACGAAGTGTCAGGAAAAGGGATTCATGGCCCCAGCTAGACAGAAGCTTGAACAGGGCAACAGACACAGGTGAGATACAAGAAACACACACACATCACGAGACTAAAGTTGCACAGTGCATTGGTAAGAAAATGAAAAGTTGAAGTGCCAGAGAAAAGAGTACTATGGCCTAGTTCCAGTCCTGCAAGTTCTCATGACTGGTATTAGAACATATACTCAACTGTTCATGTTGTCATATGTGAAAGCCCAGCTAGTGCAAGGGTGACAAACAGGTAAGAAAAGGCTTGAAACTGATTTCAGTCTGTAAGGTTAAAAGCGGATGAAAACTTCGAATAAACACTTCTGAACAATAAGACCAGTCCTCTGCAAAGAGAAATTTGCACAAATGACTAAGATCAGCCAGAGATAACATACAGAACACTAGATATCAAGCTCTCAAGTTTCCAATGCTTTCTGTAAGAGAATAATGCACTTCTGAAACAACCTTCTTCCCTGGGCTTACAAGATACTTATACAACCCTCTGCAAAAATGCAACATAAAATTGATGACATCTAAGCTACAGGGTAAGAGCCAATGAAGGCAGAAGATGAATGACTGAGGAAGAGCATAAGGAAACTGATGACTGCAACAGATACTCTAAGATACATTTCTAGTACTTTTGAATTTAAAAGATATTAGTGAAAATTACTCCATGAAAGGCTGATGAGTTCTTGTTTCACTTGTATATAAGAACACGCAAACTAGATTCATGCACAGCAGTACTAAGAAACATGATCAGCTGAAGCTGTTACTAGGTGTAATTAGTGGAAAAAATCTTGATACTGTTAAATCCATTTCATTCAAAGGAACAACTAAAATCTGCTACACCACTACTGTAACAGATACTACCGGCATGTAGCCAGACTACAACTGATCCAGCTTTTACTGGCATAGCCACTCTTCCAACTGGAAGTTTTTTCCAAATAGAAACAATGACAATAATAAAGGTATTTGACCATTTGTCCAGGTTGTCCGACGACTTCTAAACTTGCATAAACGGCCTTAGCATATGCTCAGGAGACAGCACGCCATTCAGTGCAGATCAGAATGCACTGGCTAAACATGGCTCTCATTCTTGTGTACAGGATATCCCAGGTCAAAGTTGAGGAGCCCTGGCTTGGACAGAAGTAGATCAACCACTCACTCCTGGTCACCCACACTGTTAGCTGCAGTCTGCTTACAGCTTTAAGAGAGACTGTAACACCACTTGTGGCTTTCCTGTTTTTCAGCAAAACATCTTTCCTGCATATTTATCCTGCCACTCTCAGAAGCTTACTGTCTACAATGCAGGACTATCTATCTGCAAGACTGCGCTGCTGGAACAGCCTGCGTCCTCAACAGGTCCCCAGCTCACATAAACTGTAGTCCTACACAACAGCAGCATCTTCCTTCCAGTGATAACGGTGAAGGACATGCAAAGGTCTCCACTTCACTCACTTGCAGAATACTTGTTAAAACTCCTTTTCAGCATTGGGCCCTATGTCCTCCTGAAAATGCAGCTAAATAAATTACAAGACAATCAAGGGCATTGAATGAAGTACCCTGTGCCCAATAGTCAGGATAGATGCTGCTTTTCGAGATGTAGCAAGCCTGGCAATAATGTTTACTGAACAATCTGCTTTAGCCTTCCTTCACTAACAGTGAATTTACCATTACTAACCAAAGCAGAAACCAAAAAATTCTGCTTTAGTTAGTAATGATAAATTAGTAAATTTAGTTAGTAATGGTAAATTAAATTATTAAATTAAATGGGAAATTATAATCTTCCTTATATGGGATTAAATACTTGAGTAACAAGGTAGAATGAAATTTAAATAATGCTCCTAACATAGGCCAAACATTGAAATTCTTGATGACACTTATCTGTAACACTTTTCATTATTCTGAAGGCTCCAAGATACTTAGCCTTAATTTTTGCAACAGGAAGTTTCTCTCTTGGACCAGGAAGCCTAGCTAAGACAGTGTCAACAAAATAATACACAAATTCACTCGCTCTTTTTGAAAAACTCATTACCCTGAGACAAGAATCCAATAATATAGAAGTAAGATGAGGCACTTCATGTGCTATAGCAGAGCCCAGACTCAGTAATCCTAAGGCTCTCTGCAATTTGATTTCATTGGTTTGAGCTTACTGTTTTCGTGAGACGTATGAGGATTGGTAAATCCAACCACAAATGGACAGACACACAAGACATGAAGCTACTTGAAGGGATACAACAAATTGACTAATTTAAGCTTTGTTGAAGACCTAGGTTAGATTACTACTAACAGGACACTTACTGACTTCTAAGGAAAACTGACCATGCCCCAAAGACTAAGCAAGGCTAACCTGAGGGACACCTTGTAGATCAAGAGCTTCCATCTTCCTGTCTCCCATTCCTAAAATTTCTGTCAAAAACAGCACATCAAAAATAAGCCAAGAGATGGAAAACTCACACCTGCATTCTCCATGTCACCTCACTAAGATGGGAATAAGGAACACCACTTCTGACTGCCAGGAACAGACCAGCTCTCTTCTGTCTCAAATACATTGCTTTATAAGGAAAAGGGTATAGAACCTCCTTTGAAGTATGTGGTATTTTTCAGAGACCCAACTCCAAAGTGCTATTTTCATCCAATCTAAAAATATCCCTATGTCTTGGACTGTGGTTTAAGCACTACTGCTCTGCAGAAACATGGATGGTGAAGAGAAGATAGTATGGGAAAAGCAGACTAACTTTAAGTTTCAAAACAAAACATGTAAGCCCCAAACAGCAAATCTCACTAACAAAGTCTAACATACGTGAACATAGAACATATGTGAAAAGAGACCTCAAAACATCCCAAAGGACAGCAGAACTGCACCTAGGAATGCTCTAAACAAGTCAATGTGCCCAAAACACAGAAGACAGACTGGCTTATGCACAGAAGGCACTGAATTGTAACCTACCTGTCCAAAATGTGCAGGATATCCCAGCATGTGCATATACAGCAGCTTTGCCACATTTCTGCATCGGTATGTGTTATCTTCCTCTCGGAAGGATGACCGGATAGCAGCACATTCCTTTTGGATCATCTCACGCTCTTCTGCCTGTGTTCTTGCTGTCCGGATGGTCCGGATCAACTCCCGCAGCCTGATGGGGGCTGGCATCCTCTGAGAGAAGAAAGAGGTGTGTAAAACTTCTACTGCCTCTAAAGGTTTCATAATGGTCTCACACTTCTGCGTATTCTTTTTTCTTTCTTACCCTACAATTATGTAAGTAAAAGAATGAAGAAAATGTAGGCTACTTCAGTAGAATGGTTAGGAGTAAAACTGAGAACCTGAGAACTTCACTGTACCTCACATCTGCTCTTCTAGAACATTAGAAATGGGAATTACTCCAATTTGAGCCAGCTGTCAAGTGAATATAACATGACTCCCCACCTGAAACAGGCAGAAACAGCACTTTGCAAGGTACTCTCATATTAATATCATCTGCCTCCCTCCAGAAAAGCCAGGCTCCAAAAAGAACTGATCCCAGAATCATGACAACTTGGGACAGAAATCCCCTACAAAACACAACTCTGTTTAATTACTTGCACGAGATTTCATCTAAGTGTTTCAGATGGCCATACTTCAAAAACCCTGCTAACTTGTGCCATACACACTTCCTTCTTAGAAGTGTGGAAGTCAGCAGAAAAGCAAATGGAAGAGCAATCTTAGGTGTGTGGATATTTCAGAGAATCCTGCTTCAAGAATAATCAGGTTTACATCATCCTTTTATTACACCCAAATTAGAACAACCCTTTCTGAAACAAACAAGCCTGTGACATTACTGTCTGGCAGTATGGGTATGAAGGGTGTATGTACGAACTCTCAGAGTAGTTCCACCTCTCAGATGGAATACTGATGGAGCCATTTGACCCAGAAAGCAATTTAGTCTGCCAAGTACCTGTTAAGAGAAAAGTGGCTGTCAAACAGAATCCAAACTTTAGGATTTATGTTCAACAGTTGGAACTTTTTAGTTCATGCTCACCAAAGCTGACTTCTGACTTTCTGAGAGCTCAGACTATATAAACATCTTTATAGCCTTCTCTCATCCATGCCAGCCTACAAACAGAACTAAGCCCTTCTGATAACAGGTATCAGATCAACTTGTAAAAAGTTACAACAGTCTGCTACAGATTTTGGCTGGGTCACCGTTCCCCCTAACACTGTCATACATTTTAAGCATTGCCACACAAGAAAAAGATGTGCATTCAGGTGCTGCACTAACTGGTCTACATATCACAGAACAGAGAGGCTGGGACACAGAACTAGCAGGAGACTTCTTTGTTTGCAGAAAAGCAGACAGTAATGCATGTACCAAGTAAAGGTGGCCTTACAGTAAGCCAGACAAAGGCAGCTCTGAGTCCCGATTACAAACTCATACATACACTAGGCCGCTTCAGCCAAACCACGTAGAGTCCTTATAATTAAGTTCCCCATCTTCATACTTTTAAAAGTTTTAATTTACAGAGACATAAAGCATTCAGTTTTGAAAATGGAAGAGATATTCTTCCTGCATAGGGACTTTGTCCCAAAACATTGACATGCGTAGGATAAAGAATATTGGACACATTAATCCCTACTCTTGCCTTGTATCTCCATGTGAACTCACAATACTTCCTCACATTACTGTGATATGAATAAATTAATGGTTGCTATGCACTCATGCTGCACTAACAGGCGTAACAGAAATAGTCAAGGAGAAGTAAGAAATCCATCTCTAGAACAAACCTTTTCATGACCACTACCTTTGCTGCCGTGCCTGCACATAATACAGTTCTGCATCCTTTCTGAAGGGGAAGAAAAGCAAAATGCTGCACTCAGGACTTAAGGGGTAGATGTAATACTGATGTATTTATATAAAATGCCTTCTGGTTTTTTTGCCTCATTATTATTTTCCTGAAAATTGGTAACACACTGTGGAGTTTTGATTGCTGCAAAGTGCTCAGCTTGTGTTTTTCACAACAGTATCAGAAACTCAAAAATCTCTTTCCTGGGGGCAACTGTCCATGTTAAGTGCTGAATTTTTAAGCCTGGACTCACCTGCTACACACATACATCACATAATTCTAAACTGATCTTGATAAGCCACACTCCTGTTGGAAAATTGGGCAGGAGTTACAAAGATAAAAGCGCTACTGCAGAAATATTCCTCTGCAGTCTATAGGCTATAATTTCATAATCACTAAGATCACTCATGTGCAGGCTTATGCTGAAAAAGGTGAGTCCAGTCCTTCCACTGTGTTCACACTGGCATTCCAGGGACAGTGCACCAACTTGCACATGCAAAAAACAGCTTTCCCCCCTTCTTCCCAAAAGCAGTCCTCAGACACATCAGCCTGGCTTGTGCAAAGACAGGCAGCAGTGAGAACATGTGGCTTTGGGAGACCTCAGATGGAGTGGAGAAGAGGTGAAAGGTTCACTACAGCATGAATCCACTCTTATGCTATGGCTCTGCACCCTAGTTAAGCTCATCTACAATACTGCTGCTCCTGAGAAGATAAGCAGTGGCTACTACTACTCTAGCTATTACAACCATGACTGACTCCCTTATTTTGAAGAAAGTGCTCTTTAGAAAGTTTTTGAAACACTAATACATAACCGGCAAACAGAGGTTTGCCAACAAATTGTTTTGATACCACAAGCTGTTTTGTTCCCGCTCTATATCTGAAGGTTTATAAACTGCTGAATGCTGGCATCTGCAGCCTGTGACTTGTACAAGCCCACTCCTTTCCTTGCCAGTGGACGAAAAACTTTCTGTAGGTATGCCCATGGAAGCATCTTAAGCTTGGCCCTGGACAACTGAAAATAGAAGGAAAGACTGCCTAAACAGTTCTAGTCAATGGAAAAACAGAATTCAACAACATTACTATATATGTGAAGTACAGCTTTTTATTAATACCTTTTTCTCATCCCTCTCCGGTGTTTAGGCAGGACTTCCTGTCTCACCGAGAAGGCAGGTACAATAACAACAAACTGAAGTAGATCTAGTTGGACTTCACTTGAACATCATTCAGATAATGAACAAAGTTAATAGTCAGTATTTACAAATGCCCTTGCATAAAAAAAGAATTAGCAAGGCACACTGTAAAAATTATTTTTCCTTCTCAATGCACAACCACAGGAAAGCAAGCAGAACCAGCATTTTGGACAGTAAAGAATTGATGAATAAGACTTAAGAACCAATTTCTGCGGCTTCCTGCTGTTCTCACTTGTGTAACAACTAACACAGTTACACAGACAAGAGTCTAACCTGAAGGACTGACTAAGAGCAACTGTATCTCACATACATTTCCTGTCTGATGAGAACAGAACAATTCAGAACTGCTCTGATGGTGGACAACATCAAGGACAAAAGACAGACCTGTAATTTATTTTCCGATGTTCAAAACTTCTATCCTTGTGCTGCAACTACATACTTTTTTTTAGTCAATATCAAATCATTCAGCTTTTAATACACCTTTGAATCCATTCTATACAAAAGGTTTTGCACACATCTATGTAAAATAATGTCTTCCCCTCACAAATCACTTTACATGTTTATCCTTGAAGCTTGAGCTCTTCTTGTGTACACTCTTCCAGTATTTCAATACAATGTAATTCCCATGCAATGTAGCACATTGTGTTTTCTTCCCCTCCATAAGAAAGTGCTCTCTTAATATCAAAAATTCTTGCATCAGGTACCTGTTCTTTGCCTTCAATGACTTTAGGATTCTTCTGCATGCTAATACATTGGAAATCTCATTGCAGTTTTGAGTTTCAGACAGGAAAACGTAAGCAGTAGTTACTGCAGATGAGAAGAAACTCTGGACATGAGAACACTTAAATTCAGAAACATTACAGAAGAGATTAACATTTACCTAGTCTCAGCAATTCCAAAGCCTATGATAATGCCAACAGATTTTAATGCAACAATGGGAGGACAACTATATCATCTAGCAACAGCAGACAGTGGAGCTTCACTTTAGCTGGTGCCTAAGTGCTACTTAGAACTTTCTCCAAAGTAGCAAATCTTGTTTTTCAGGATTAGTTAACATTTTTCATCAGTACAGACACAACCTTTTATTCTTTGCACATCAACATAAATGACAAGGCAGTCTGTAGAAATTCCTCCTTAGGTTTAAAACAAGAGTTTCCTTCAGTCATTTCTTTGCTAACTACAAGCTCCAGAAATCGAGGATGATCTCTGAAGACTTGCAAAGAGCCTACTAGTTAATATTTACAATATCTGGTAGGGTTGCACACAGAATTCTTCAACCTTATCAGATCCGTTTCTCTCTTCTCATTTTGAAAGCCTTGCTCCTTAGAAGAACTTACTATCAAGATCAAAACTTCTCAAGAGAGTCGGAGACCTAATTCAGATTAATTCAAGTTGTATAGGTGGCTGGCGTTTAAGTTCCTTAGAAAACAGAATTCCAGCTTCTCTTGTACAACACAGAGGCTAGGAAAGGTGTCACCTCAGTGATTCTATTCCCTCTGCTACTCAGGAATCCTTCCTCTGAACTAAAAAAAAGGCATTATCTCTCTTTGTGTAACTCATTCCTACTACCCAAAAGTGGGGAAAAAAAAAAAACCAAAACCCAAAAATCTTTATGTATTAAAACATTTAGTTTTCATTTAAATTGTACTGATAAATCACTATTTTCTCCTCTTTTACGGTCTGTTACTAGTGAAGCCTGTCACGTTCAAAAGTTAAAGATTTTATTCAACAGCCCATTGTACCAAAAATATTTGAATACAGAACTTTACCAGAAGTCTCTCTTAGAATGCAGTTACATTCAAATATGATGGGTCACCTTTTATATTTAAACACACACCTAATATTACCAAAACCCACCTTGAAAATGCTCAAGTGTTCAGTCAAGCTATATTCCTATACCAGGAATTGCAGAGTAAAGACAAAGGATAGTCCTTAAATGTTGAGTTGAGAACGTGTCCTCTGGAAGCTATTCAGAAATGTTAGCTTATGTCTAAAATATCTAATGTGTCTCTAAGACAATAAAACTTTAAAAATTAACAGTTGTTTTAAAACTTTTTTAGGACAAGTTATCAGACATTTAACATTTTAACATTATTATTTAGCCTTGAATTCTGGAAACATTAAGACATAAAGGTCATCAAAATTAATGGAATTATTCACAGAAGAGGTCTACTGTTTGGGGAAATGATCTGAATTTCCAGTTGTGGTGATATAGACACCAAGTTACAGCTTCTCCTGTAAATAGCATTTCTGAACTTAGTTCTGTCTAGAAAACACCTCAAGCCTGAAGCAGCACACATGTCAAACGCATCTAAAATACACAACTTCAGTTGCTCCACCCCAACACATGCATAAGGAATCACACTCCTCAAGCAACCCCAACTTTTGGGAAGTTACACAACTAAAGCCAGACTCAACTCCCAACTGAAATCAATAGCAGAACTCCCCTCTCTGCTTAGGTACAACTGAATTCAACCTAGTGCACACAAGAGCAGAGGATCTGTCCAGACTCCATGAAAGGAGCAATTGCAGTGTTGAGACCCAACACTGATGGTCTCAACTCCACACTGCTATCAGTAGGCTTCTCACTTCTATCGGACACTTCAAAAGAAAAATGTATTAGCAGTAAAACCAGAAACATTCTCTCCAAGTAGAGATGAGGGTGTCAACAAATGCAGAGATACTGGTATATGGTCTAGTATTATCAATATTTATACAGATAACAGTAAATATTAAACTACTGTAACTATTTATACAATAAACACCAAAGCAAGGAGCACCATCATCATCAAGAAGGGCAAAGGCAACACAAATGAGTTGAGAGAAAGAGCAAACCACCATGTAACATGCTAAGTGGGACAATCTCCCATGAGGAAAAACCTATTGAATGCAATAGAGAACTAGAAAGCAGTATTAGAGGATCAGAAAGCAATTAAGTCAGCAGGGAGCTTCAAAATGCATTCTCATAAGAAAAGGCATCAGAGTGACACTTTGCTTTATGCAGAGACAGCTGGAGGAGAGCAGGGGAGGTCAAATAAGAAAAAAGTACTCTGAAACAAGAGCTAAAAAATAGTCTTGGAAGAAGAGATGGTCCCACTTCAAGTTACATTGAAAAAAAACCCCAACACCAAGAAGCACAGCACAAGAGTATTCAAGAAGCAAGGCTCAGTGCTGCTAAGGGCTGAGAGGAAGAGGAGGGGCAGGACAGAGACTGAGGATATTGATCACAGATCCCACCCAATCCCACTGCAGACCCCTTCCTGTTCCCTGCCGACTGATGCACAGTCCCACAGCACAGGTCAGCACTTGGGATGAGGTATCCCATTCCTGCACAACTGTGCACATACACCAAACCCAGCAACTCCTGCACTGCTTTCAAAAGACACACTGAGCTCCCAGTCAGTACAAACATTAACCGCAGCAACTGCCAAAAAAGAAAATAAATATTTCCCCTTTTTTTTAAGAAGCTAAAAATGTAAGAAGAAAAATTAGCAGCACAGCTATACAGCTGATCACCATGACAGATACAAGCAGAATTCCAGATTTTCTCGCTTCTGTTTCAATACTTCAATCACAACTGACCTACATTATTGTTGTATTTATCACCTGCTTCTAATTTCCTCACTAATTTAATCTATGAGGTAATTTGGCTATTTTACTTCCTGCTCACTTTCCTGCAGAGTTAAACTTTAAAAAAAAAAAAAAAAAGCAAGAAAAAAAAAGCCACTACTTTGGCACAAAAAACCCCCACACCCTTCTTTGTACTAGCTAACGCCAGATGAAAGACAAGATGCCACATTTTTACATTCATTAATATAAACTTTACGACAGGCCACGTAACTTCAGCTACGGCCTAGGAAGTTCTAATCTTTGATTCTACCTGTAGCATTTCTGCCAAATAGTAGATACAGGTTGCACTAATACCTGTGATATCAGCAGATTCACTTGCACTCACATTACTGTAGCTCTGTTTTTCAAGTTACAGCCTCATCGTATATTTACTTATTGACTCCAAACCTCTCCTCCAGTGAAGTAATGCTGCTACCAAGGCAGAACAGACCCTTTTCCCCAGAGAACAGCTGAGTATCATTTAAAACAAATTAGCACCACCTGCATTCAGAAGAAATTGCTCTATCATTAAAAAATGTGACGAGATCAAACAACCCATCCCCTGAAGTTATACAGGGCCAGCTCACAAATAAAAATATTCACGCTGGAGAGGCACAAGCAGCTTTACTGAGTGCCATCACTTTTAGCAGCAGTAAAGATTTGCGTGAACACTTGGAAAGCTGACGTTACAAACCTGAAGTGCACTAACCAGGGTGGGCTGTGTGTGTGCCTGAGAACAGCCAGCTTGGACTCCTGTGCCACTGTCCACAACCTTCTCACACCATGGCCTGACACTCACTAATCTCACTGAACAACGATGCCACTGAAAAACACTGTACACAAAGGAGCTACCAAGAATCAGAACATTTCTGTTATCCCTTAATCTTTCACAGGACACTACAAAGGTACTACAGGATCTTTCCATCTCAACCATGCCACCTTCAGGAAAACAGAGCAGCAGTCACAGGAACAGAAAAGAAAAGAAAAATTTAAGAGGGAGGAAAATGCTTTTTTTAACATAAAAGAAGGAAATCTGAAAGTTATCTTACACACTGGAAACACAAAAGCTGGATTCCTTCACACAAAAAAATTACCCAAGACTTACTTTTCCCTTCTCAAGAAACAGGAATTTAAATACCTTTCCTCTCCTCCCAGCACAGAAGAATGGATGGGTTCAGACCAAACTCCTCAGAAAAAAACCTCACAAAATCTTCTGCCTTCAGTCAGCTCTCAAGTAACCAAAAAGTTTTCAAATCCAGTGCTAAACTCCAGAGAGCACACAAGCAAACAAAAGAAAGAATTTGGCAGCAGAATGTGATATGCAAACAAACAAAGGAAAAAATACCAGGTGTAGTTTAGAGGAGTGGTAGCAGGGAAACGGGTACAAAAAGCTGTTGAGCTCTATCACACAGAAGTGAATCACCAACAAAAAAGGGGGGGAAATGAAACAGCACAAATTTCTCTGCTATTTTAAATGTAGGATGCTAGGTGCATCCCTAAAGGATTCCCCTGCATTTACAGGGGAAGGGAAAACACATATATATTTTACTGTTTAAACCACTATGGACCAAACACCTTTTGGCCACACATGTGACATTGTTATTCTTTCAAAGAGGATCCACTGAGATTCTGTGTTGTCCCGTTAATATTTCAAGCATCAGAAACTGAAATTTGTCACTCAGCATTTTTACACATCAATTTCAGCATAATAAAACACACACCTGTTCCATCTGTAAACTTTAAAAATAATGTCGACTATAAAATAAATTACAATTTATCTTATAGCTTATGCGAGAACTCAACTAGCCTTAAAGAAGGGACTTGAAGGCGCCCTTACAGACCGGCCGTCGGACAGCAGCTAACTGCAAATACCTTTAGCCAGACTGAACATCTCCTGCTTTCATTAAAACCCATGAACGCTAAGTACTGCAGACGCTGTAATAGTCGGAGAGCTTGTGCAGCCTAGGCAATAATATACCGAGGGAAGAACGGCCACAACTCCCGGCTGCTCCCAAGACGGCACTGGGCCACAGCACGAACTAGCTCGAGGTACGCGCTCCCGCTTCAGCCGCTGCTGCCCCCGAGCTCCGGGTACGGGGGCCAAGGTAGAACTCGCACCGCCGTCTTCCCGGCAGAGAACGGCCAGGGCAGGCACGGTCCGTTCCCGGCGCCCGATCAGGAGGCCCCAGGGCGCAGGGCGGAGTCCGAAGCGGGCCGGACCGCCGGGCAGAGGCAGCGGCGCCGGCAGAGGCGGCGAGAGGGCACGGGGCGGCCTCGCGGACAGAGCGGCCGAGGCCCAGCCGCGGAGTTCGGGGCGGACAGAGGCGTCAGCACTCGCGGGGCCCCAGGCGGCGGGACCTGGAAGTCAGGGGAGGCCCAGCCCGGGCAGCGGAGGCCCGAATCTGTCCCACTCACCAGGCCGGTCCCTGCAGCAGCAGCGGCGGACAGAGCCGGGCATTCAAAATGGCGGCGGCGCGGCCGCAGCACCGATACCGCAGGCGGAGGAATCCGCGCGCCGGCTCGCTCCCCGCCACCTCGCAGGCTCTCCCGATTGTGGGTGGGAGGGCGGCCGCGCCGGGTTCGGAGGGAATGGGGCGGGGATGGCGAGAGGGCGGTGCAGCACTGCCGGTGGCGGGACGGAAAATGCCGTTCGCACTACTTTTCTTAGCGGAAGCACCCGTGAGGTTGGTCTCAGAAGGAAGGCGCGTCTGCACCGTGGCAGTCCCTGATGACGTCACGCTCGGGGCGGTCCCGGCAGCGCGCTCTCCCCATGGAGGGGCCGGGCGGGACCC
>VXBB01011210.1:124596-176309 GCA_013399915.1 Illadopsis cleaveri
CCAGTACGGGATGCTCTACAAAGTGGCAGCACCGCCTGCCACCTTCTCCCCCACGGGCCTGCACCCCGTGGTGAACGTGAGCCCCCTGCCCCCTGCCTTCAATGTGACCTCACCCATCATCCAACACCCGGCAGTGCCCTTCCCCTCCATCCACTATGCACAGATCCCTTCGGCTTCCCTGCAGCTCATCGGTTCCCACTACACAGTGCCCTATGCCGTCCCTCCTGCCTTCCTGCCTAGTCCTCTCGTATCTCCTACCACCAACCTCACTGCTCCCCATGTCCCCCACTTTGTGCCATATGCCTCCCTGTTCACGGAGGAAGCTGCTCCTTCCCCCCAGACTACCTCTCCCACCCACAGCTTCAACAAATCCGCCTCTGCAGCCTCTCCTGGGCAGATGCAGCACCACACTGCATCCCAACCACTGGACATGGCACCAGGGAGAATTCCTGTTTATTATCAGATGTCCCGCCTCCCACCAGGGTACTCTGCCTATGAGGCACCTGTGGCAGGTGGGAGCCCAGAGTCTCCTCAGCAAGACAGACAGCTGAGCTCAGAGGTGGCTGCAGCCAATGGTGGGCAGAGGCCCTTGGAGCAAAGTGTGGCTGGGAGGCCCAGTGAGGCTGTAGACTCTGCCAGCAGTGCAGCTGAGGACTGTCTGCCCCCAGGGGCTGCCGCAGGATGTATGGGCGATGGACAGTTCCTTCCAAGTTACCAGATGCTGGGAAGAGAGATCTCTGTGCCTACTCACAGGAGCACCCCAGACGCTGATCTGGAGGTTCAGAGGGTGGTGGGGGTGTTGGCATCTCAGGATTATCATGTTCCAGCAGCCCAGAAGAAAGATGACTCAAGCCCTTTGAACCTTTGCCATAAAATCCCTGATGGGCAGGGAGACATGCTGAGGAACACCACAGACAGGGCTGCAGCTGGGAACAGCCAGTCCCGGAGCCCATGTGGAATGTCTCCCGAAGAGACTGTTAGAGAGAGACAGTTAGCCAAAGGAATGGTGATAGCCAACGGCAAGCCAGTACTTGTTCCCATTGGATCTGAGCCTGTCAGGTCTTCCACTTCAGAAGCCCTGGTGAGGGAGAGCCCAGATGCACAGGCTCGAGGAAATGTGCTTGAAAAGGAGCTGGCCCAGTTACAGCCACCCAGCTCCTCACAACTGCCCTCTCACTTCATGAAAGGAGCCATCATCCAGCTGGCGACGGGAGAGCTGAAGCGAGTGGAGGACCTGCAGACTCAAGACTTTGTTCGCAGTGCGGAGGTGAGTGGAGGCCTGAAGATCGACTCCAGCACTGTGGTGGATATTCAGGAAAGCCAGTGGCCTGGGCTTGTCACACTGCATTTTGTGGTTGGGGAGCAACAAAGTAAAGTGAGCATTGATGTGCCCCCGGAGCATCCCTTCTTTGTGTATGGCCAGGGCTGGTCCTCCTGCAGCCCCGGGAGGACTGCTCAGCTCTTTGCTTTGCCCTGTCACAGGCTGCAAGTGGGAGATGTCTGCATATCAATCAGTTTACAGAGCATGAATGGCAACTCTGCTTCTCAGGCCAACTCCCCTCTCACGGATCAGCTGGTATCTGCTAGGGAGAGATTGGAACGAACAGCTCAGGGGCCCAGGGAGCCATCTGACAGAGCTGCTGAAAGGAAGAGCCACACAGATAGAACCAGCACGGCCCAGAGCTCTTGTGCAGAATCTTCTCAGCCTGAGGCTGGCAGTCTGTACAGTTTGGCCCCAGGCTTCCAAAGATACAGCATGCAGGCAGAGGAGCCTCGGCCCTCTCTGCTCCGTCCCTCTTTCATTCCCCAGGAGGTCAAGCTGTCTATTGAAGGGCGTTCGAATGCAGGGAAATGATCCCTTGGAGGTATGAGCTAGGGCAGCCACGGCAGGTGAGCCTCACCATCAGGTGGAAGAATTGCACAGACTCTGTCATAGGCTCACCAGCAAAGGCTGCTCTCTGCCTTGCAGGAATGGCTCCATTCCAGTTCTGTGGTGGACCAGTTCCTCCTGGGGAGTCAGGAGGGCTCCAGTGCCTCAGGGAGCAGCAACAGGCTAGCTGGGGTGGGGAGCAGGGATGTGCTCATGAGTGTGTGATCAGAGCATTCCAGAAGCTGGAGGCTGGGGCTTTCTCCCACCTCCTGGGATAACTGACTCCCTGCGGGGCAGGGGCCGAGCATTCGGGGCAGGTAGGGAGATGAGGAGGGCAGACTTGGCTTAAGGTAGCAGATAAAATTGCTGAAGATTTTATTCCTCCTTTCTCATGATGAGGAGAGGTGGGTCCCCACTGGAGTTTGGGGGCTCTACTCCCAGCATCCCCTTTCTTCACACATGCACTTTAAAAGGACCGTTCATGGATGGAGCTCTCAAGGGCAGGATGGAGGTGCTTCTCTGGTGGTTCTGATTAATGTCTCTTCCACTGAATCCAACTGCTCTTTCTTCTTGCAAAGAATGTACAGATTTGAATGAATCACAGAAATTCAAGAGGAAGGACCAAAAGGATGGGCTTGGGTGCAGGTGAATAGGGAATTTGAGCACTTGAGATGGGACACAAGTTGGGATGGGAGATGTTTGTTTCCTGCTATAAAATCTACTTAGTTGTTTTGCCACTAAATCAAATCTTTCTTCCTATGTTAATAACTTTCAGAAAAACCCTCCTGGGTTTATAGCTTTTGCAGAGGCTTAACCTAGGGATGAATAGGGTTGGATTTTTTTGTTTGGTTGAATTTTGGGTTTGTGTATTTTATTGGTTTGGGGTTTTTTTTAAAACTGGAGCAAAATACATTCAGCATTCTCTAGGGAAGGGTGAAAACATCCTTCTTTTGTGAGAAGACCGATGCTATTTTGTAATTAAGTCAGAAAAATGTTCCAGATGGCTAATCCTTCCCTGCAGGCAGTTTCCTGAATAAGCTCTAGACAAGAGACAAATGTTTGTGCATGTGCAGGCAAGGTACAAAGTTTGTGCTAAGTACAATTCTATAATTATAATTAATGTACAGACTCTAAAAATACCATAGTGTCACAGGGCATTTTGGGATCGTCTTGTGTTAGTTTTTCTGACACTTCACTTTGGAGTTCCTCTGTAGAACAATGTGGTAAAATCAAGAGTAGTCTTTTTCTTGGTGAGATTTAATACAATTGTGTATGAATACCTGATTGTGGTGATAACACTCTATTGAGTGAAGGCTCCGGTAGTTACACTAATCTGCCCTCTGATGGTGTGTTATGACACCATTGCTCAGCTAGGATAAAGAATAGTCACTGTTCTGGTGAGAAAAGTTTTCACTGACTTAACCTGGGTTGAGTATTCCTTGTGTTCAGATGCCCATCTCTGTGCTAGGACCAGGCTTTGGAGGGGGCCTTTCTTAATGTGCAGAGTCCTGATGTTCAGCATGCTGTTCCTGTCTCCCTGCTTTCATCTGCCTGAAATTTGTCATGTGTGCCTGACTCTTGGGGCACCACTCCTCTCTGTCACAGAATGGTGTGTGTCAGCACCTCTCCTTGCAGTGGTGTTGTCTCAGGGCTGTTCTGCACTCCCCAGGAGTGTGTCCTGTAACTGGTTGGCTTCTGCTGACTGTGCAAAGGACACATGCTCTGCTTGTGTTTTAGGCAAGTTAGTCTCCAGAATGTCCCTTCCATCCCGGCCTCAGTCCTGTTTTCCTAGCACATTGCTAGCCATTTCTGTTGCCTTTAAAATACCCCCACCAGGACAGGCCTTAGGTGAGATGTGTGCTAATCATGCCTAAGTTTTTGTGCCTCACGGGGTTCTCCAGAATGAGGATGCTGCCTGTATCACATGTAGCTGCTCCCAAATGACACACTGCGTCTGGTTTCATCAGCTGCATTTGGGATGTGTGACGTCACAGTGATGCTGTCATGTGAAGATTCTGCCTCCTCAGGTGCAGCAGCTGTGGGAACAGATGCTGTTTTCACAGCACTATTTGTCACTGAAGTGTCCACCTGGGCCCCTTGGTCACCTGGGGGTGTCACAGCTCTTGCTGACTGGACTCTTCTACATAAAACTCTCCATTAATGTTGGTAATTAGTACTTAATGCTCAGGATATCTGAGGTGTCTGTGGCCAAAGGCAGGAGGCAGAGGAGCCCAGATTCTCATGCCTGTTCTATGCACGGTGCATGCAGAGGAATTCAGGGCTGCGACAGGCACTTGCGAAAGGGATCTTGCATACATACAGCATGTGTAGAGGGGCTGGTTACACCACAGAGGCAATATCTGAGCAACTGAGGGTGCAGAGCCCCTTGAGTGTCTTCTGAGCACCAGAATCTGTCTTAGAATGAGGATTTGGAGAGCTTTCCTTACACCATGTGTGTTACTGTCACTCCTCGATCTCAGCTGCACTGTGCAGTGGTCTGAATGGGCAGTACTGACAAATGAGACAAGGTGCTGTGTGGCTTAAATAGCTTTGTACTGTAGGCAGGTGAAAGGCTGTAAAGGTGCTTGCCCTGTTGTTTACCTGGCTGCTGACCTCGACTTTGGCTTGCTGCACCTCTGTTGGGTGCAGTCCTGAATTCTGTGGAACAGGCCAGGGTGAACTGGACCTTGGTGCTTTTACCCAGACTCCTGTCAGTCCCGCTGTTGTATGTATCAGCTGCCAGCTCTTCCCTGGAAGCAGCGGTTTGAAGCACAGCTCATGATGGGGGACTGAGATGAAGAATCTGTGTGTCTGGCTGTTTGCCCCAAAGGGTGAGCAGGAGGGGGCCACTGGCAACTCTCCAGCCCAGCTCAGCAATACTGGTATCACAGGAACCTGTCCTTACTGGGCAAGGCTGTATGGCATAGCCATAGTGGTGGTTGTGCTGAGCACTGAGGCTCTCCTGGGACAGGGAGTGTCTGAGACAGGCTCTGCTGCAGGGAGAAAGGCTGTGAATGAGCCCATGGAGGAGGTTTTTATTTCTTGGGTTTATAGGGAAGGAGGAGATAAAGCCAGGAAGACATTGCAGAGTGAGATGGTTACCTGGGCTTTTCTGCTGGCAGAGATGCAACAGACTTCTCAGAGAAATATACGATGTTCCTGCTGCTATTGTGAAGGGCAGGAGAGCTGTGGTCTGTCCTGCCTGGAGGAGGAGGCCCTAATCTTATCCAGCTCATGCTCTGTAGCAGGAGTCCGTGGGATGCAATAATGGGTGTCTTGTAGCCGTCTGTCCCATTGCATGGAACATGTCTCGGGTTAGCTGCATGGCAGAGCCAAGCCTGTCTCTGGGCTGTGCATTCACAGCAATGAGCGCTCATCACTACCAGACTATGCAGAGGAAGCTCTGTCTGGAAGGGAAGGAAGCTGCAGAGGCCCCTCTGCCTTCCCCTTCCAGCTGCTGAGCAGCTTTTTATATTGCACTTTTCACATTAAGTGTCCCTGTCCCCACCTCACATTTCAAGTCACTTTGTCCCGTAGAGAACTAACAATCCTTGTTACGCAGAAAATATTGTAAAAGAAACTACAGCAGCTGGAGTAGCCCAAATGATAGTTCCTGCCCACAGCAGCACATGTGCCTTTCCCCAGCATCACTCATAACTGCTCCTTGTCTTTCAAGCTGTGCTAGAGCCTGACACTTGTCAGAAGCTGCTGAGACAGCTACACATTCTGTACAGTTTGGCCCAGGGTGTTCCACGTATAGTTTAAAATGCTGATGGTCCAGGCCCTTCCATGGCCTTCACACCTGTCCATCAAGGACAGAATTGCCCCTAAAGTCCTTCTAGGCTGCTGCTGCCCACCCTGCCAACATGCCCCTGGCACACTTGAGTTGTTTTTGGCTTTCATGGCACCTTAGCGCCAGGGAGGGTCTGCTTAGAGAGAGAGACACAGGGGAGCTGGCTGGGCTGCCCTGAGGCAGAGAGATGTTTGTAGATAAGTGCTGACCCCTCACTATAACCCCCAGTATATGGCTGTATTAACATGTAACCGATGCAGTGTATCTAAAGCCTTAGAACTAGTCAGGTGCTCCCCTCCAACTTTGTCCCTGCCCCTTTCCTCCTACCTGATCTTTAACAAAGCATTAATAATTCTAAGGATAATCTCTATTTTGTTGTGCTTTTTTTGTAACTGTTTTAAATAAATCAATTTGTACTGTATATTTGTACTTTGGTGAGATCCTTTTTCCTGTTTTACCATTTTAAGTCTGTACTTGCCTACAAACAGATTGTATTTTTATTGTTAATGCTTTTATGAATATTGCATTTAACTTGTTGACTCTGTAAACACAGTATATATCTATATACATATATATATATATATATATATAAACCAATAGCTTTTCCTTTGGTGTTTGAGACTTTTTGCTTGTCTGCAGTATCAGTGGTCATTAGCATGTGCCTTCTCTGGATTTACAGAGTGATCTGGAGACTCATGTCAAGGGCAAGATACAGGGTGACAGATGCATTATCAGCCATAATTCTGTGTTTTCAGATACTTATGTGGTCTCTCCTGAACTCCTTGGAATAAAGATGAGGTGTCAGTGATGCTACAGGGAAGGTTCCAGCTGCAGGTTGCAGAGTAAAGGTACATCTCTGCTGGGCAAGCAAAACACGAGGCAGAGCAAAAGCAGATACTGCCAGAAGCAAACTGGGGGTTTGAGTATGAAAATGAACAGAAGTAAGGATAAAAGTGAGAGATGAGAGAACAAAGGAGGATATGAACAAAGGAACATGGAACTGAACAGCTCCTTTACAGTGCCTTTTCCCAAAGAGAGAAGCAGGGGTGGCTCCTGGGTGTCAGTTCTACATGATGAATGAACTTCATGTTAAAACAGCTTCTGTACAGGGAGGAAACTAGATGTTGCAGTGGCAGGTGGAGAAAACTCACTGAAAAGGTTCAATGCTGTTTCCTAGCAGCATCCCCAAGGCTGGCTGTGAGAGTGGTTCATTATTGCCAGAAAAATGCAACATTATGCATTTTGAAGGTAACTATTTTAACTAGGGCTTTAAGGGACTGCAATCAAACGTTTTTCAAACTGAGAAATGAGGAGGAAATGAGGGTTTTAAGTAGTTTGATCAAAAGGTTTTGCTTCTTGTTTTAACTTTTCTGCTCTCAAGTAGTGTTCTTGTGGTCACCATTTCTGACTTAAAGAAGAGAAACAGCCATCAGAGAGAAGACAGTACTTCCCAAGGTGTTTGAACCACTGTATTACTCTAGACCTCAACTGGAAATGCTATGGAGCTAATAGCGATTTTCAGGCTACAAAACAGAAGTGTGGCACACTGGCTTTTGATGGGCTAATGTCTAAAAACCACGAAGCTACACCATGCATGTTCAGGCGCTCATTGTTAAAGAAGCCATGAGTCCTTCTGTGCCACTGCTTTGCCCTCTGCAGTTTAAAGATGCCTAGATATAATTTCCATAGTTGCATAGTTTTAATAGTGATTTCTATTAGCAAATGGAGTATTAGCTACTCTATTATTTACCATTCAATCAACTCTTTCACTTGCAAATGTGAAATGCTGTTTAAGTGAAAATTAACTTTTGAGTAAAGCAGCAAATTTGTTTGCTGTTTATTTACCTTGGCCAGCCTTTCTTTCACTGTTTCTATGGGGTATCTTAAAACAGGACCACGGGTTCCTTAGTTTTTCCATGGATGCTACTGCAATTAAATATGTAATAATGATGTTTAAAAAAGGGTGTGCACAGGCATTTCCAGAAGGACATCCTCTTTCGTTTCCTTTTTACGGGCACAAACTGCAAAGGATTTCCTCCTGGAAGACTCATGGACTATCTGTCTTCAGCTCTGTAATTCATGCTGCAGTAAACAAGATCCTTTTTTATTGAGGTGGATTTCACCTACAGAACTGCAGCAGCCTAGACCCATTTATGGGGCAAGGGCCCAAAAACAGGACAAAGCACGAAAGGAAAGGGACTAATACATGTGAACATTAATTAATGTTAATTAATACATTAATTTATTTTTGTTCTGTCACAGGCTGTGACTTGGCCCCCAGAGCAGACTGTATGGTCAGAATCTGCTCCCACCAGAGCTGCTTTGGCAGGCATCTCTCAGCTCTGTTCTCCTCCTGGGTTCAGAGGAAAACCAGAACCACCTATCAGGGAGGGTCAGGCAGGGACCCACAGCAGCCTCCTGAGTGCAGAAGCCTGCTAGTGCACAAGTGGCAGGTGCAGCAAAGGCAGCACAAGTTCTTGGCTGTGGCTTAGTGCAACGCACTGTTGCTCTGCTCATCAAAGGTCATTTTGCCCAGCAGCTGGCTCTCCAGCTCCACATTGCTCACTGGCAGTTGAAAAAAGTTCATCTCGGCTGCCAAAGCGGCCATGGCAGAGGGGTCCTGGCCAAACTGTGCCCGGAGCATCATATCCATTTTCTCCAGGCGCCGCTTGAGCCTCTTGGCCTCACGCTCCCGGATGAGCCGGGCTTGTCGCTTCTCGGGGGTCTCGTTGGCGCGTTTCAGGCGCATGGCTTCCCGGTCCCTCTGCAGCCGCCGTGCCCGCTGCTCGTCTGTCTCCTGCATGCGCTGCAGCCGCTTGGCTTCCCGATCCCGCATGCGCCTCACTTCCCGCTCCTCAGGCGTCTCGTTGTCCCGCCGGCTCTTCTTAGCTGTGCGCTCGCGCTCCAGGCGCTGCAACCGCACTTCCAGGGGCTCGTTCTGGCGCCGCAGGGCCCACTTGCGCATGCCAGGGGTCTGTGCCTCAAGCAGCTTACGGTATGCTGCGCAGTTGTTGCACACCAGGAGGATGCCAGCAGGATACACAGGGGTGCAAAAGGCAACATCCTTACCCTCAGCGCTGGAGGGGCCCTGGCTCTGTGGTGCTGGCAGCCGATCCGCACTGAGCACCTCTGGCAGCTTCTCACTGCAAAGTGGGAGGAACGGAGTCAGAGGCTTGGTGCTGTGGGCAGAGTCCCCATCTCTGAGTGCCCATGGACTGCCATGAACAATGCTCCCACTACAGCCCACAGAGGGCTCTGCTAGAGGCCTCTGCTAAATCATTTGCCCACACGTATGTCTCAGTATCTAAAATAAAGCACTATCCTATCCAGGGTAAGGAAGTGGGTTAGCCCAGAGCAGTATCTGGGTTGGAAGAGTGCAAGAATGGGAATAAACCAGCAAGCTGCTCCTCCCCATCATCTCTGAATTTCTCCTTTTAGCCCCGTTCCACTGGTCAGTGGATAATCTCCCACTAGGCAGGACACAATGAAAGAACATTTTGGTCTCTGCCTGTAGTCCTGCTCTGGACATGATGAACACATCTGCATAGTGCAGCCTTACACCAATGGATTGCTGGGCAAGGGAAGTGGTGAATTGTCCTCTAGTGACTAGAGCCCACAGTGCTTTCTGCACTTCTTTAGCTCTGCACAGTGCTAAGAAAGATTCTTCTACCAACGCAGCCTGCAGATGTCTTGGCAGAGGATGCAGAGCTGCAGACAGGAAGGGATCAAGAGAATCTCACTCACAGGGGGTGTTAAGCACTGTCCTACAGGCCTCAGTGAGTCCAGAGCCACAACTTCTGAGTCATCCAAGGCAACCCACCTAATCTTTAATGTGCTGCCCTAGCCCACTCACTGGCCAGGGTGACCCTGACCTGTTGAAGGTGGCGTGGCTGGTGAAGCGTGCTCCACAAACTGCACAGTTGGACAGCTGGTCCTCTGAGTGGATCAGGAGATGTCTCCCAAGGGATCCTGGGGAGCTGAGGGCTCTGCCACACACAGGACACACGTAGCTCTTGGCACTCACCACCGCTCCAGTGTGCTGCAAAACAAGCACTCCAGTGGTAGTTACACATTGCCCAGCTCCCTGCCTAGTCCAAGGCAAGCCCAAACCATTCTGTTCAGCCTCTTGGAATGGGAACCCTTTACCACTAAACCTCTGTCTGCCAGCTTTTAGACCAAGCTCAAGACAAGTAATTTGGTGTGACAGGTCAAACAAGGAGGAAACCCCTTTACGGCTCAACTTCAGTGCAGGAGAAAAAATTAAGGCAAAACCACTTGGATTGTAAGACCTGACCCCTGTTTTCAGGAATGCATTTGAGGAGCTGCTGGTGCAGGACAAAGCATAACTCAACAGCAAGGCAGGATGCTGGTGAGGAAACAGATGGAAACAACTGGTACAAGTAAGTGGCCAATTCAGTTCTGCTTCATACCTTCTGCTACAGACTTTGATGTGCTATGAAGAAAGCACTGACAACAAAACCTATGATTTCTCCATAGATATCTTGCAAAACTGGAATAATTTTTAAGAAGAACAGCTATTCTCATGGGTAATTACACAAACTGTAATGAAGTATAAAATAAATGATCAGGAGGAAGGTTTCTTATCTTACAGAATGGTGTAAAAATTGTTTCCATGTTTAGTTTGAAGGAACTGCCTGGTTTCAGCGTGAAATACTTGCCGAGACTGCCTTGGCATAGAGTTATGTTTTCCAGATCTGTAGACTAGGGCCTTGCTAATTCTTTCCCCCAGACACCCCCTGAACACAGTTTACAGCTGTAAACTTCAGTCACATCCTAGCTAGAAACTCAGTTCTTTGTGGTTGCAAAGATCAGAACAAAGTTACCCTGTGCTTTGACTTGTTTCTGGATTTGAGGTTTCAGGCCAGAGACACTCCATAGTTTGGAACTATCCCTACCTGGTACACGTGTGCAATGAGTTGATCTCTGCTTCCACACTCCAGCTGGCAGAGGGGGCATTGTGACAGTCCCAGCATGGGCTCAGCGTTCAAACTCTCAGGCACCTAGGGGTAGGAACAGCCACTTTGGTGTAAGGCACACAGACCCCCTGCAGGCACACCGCCCTTCCTTAGCTCCTCCCAATGCTGCCGCATCAAGTGCTGTGTGCCCAGTCCTGCCACGGCTGGTTTGGTGCTTGACATCTGAAAGAAACCTCCTTCATGTAGCTTCTGAGTAAAATTCCTGCATCTCACGGAGAGGAGGCAGAGGCCTCACAGCCTCACTTGCACCCAGGTTCTTGCCAGCACAGTGACTCTAGAAGGCAGGGCCTGTTCTGTGGCAAGGGGAACCAATCGGAGAATGACACCAGAACCAAGGGAAGGGGATGCACTCTGCAAACATCTTGGCCAATTTGTGCCTGCTGTCTCCTGTTCCAGGCAGCCAAAAAGCTCTTCATACCCTTTCCTCCTGCCGGGAGACATTGGCTGGAGGAGGTGGGAGGGAGAGAAAGATAAAGAAACATGATGGGGAGAGGAAATGTTTAGACAGTACCCCTCTCTCTCTCTGGAGGCTACGGTGAGTGCAGAGCCAGTACACACTTGCCTCGTTTTCTCTCATCAGTGGGGTTCCAGCCACAGGTCGTTCAGCATTTTCTAATTCCTTCTTCACTTTCACCATTGAGCCATCTTCCTCAGATGTATGGGAAGAAACTTCATCCTGAGTGGTCTCCTCATCATCACTGCCACCTGAAATGGGCAGAACAGTTATACCAAGTGTCAGGACCCTGAGGGCACTTAAAGGCATTAACTATCCCAACCAGCATTACAAGGGGCCTCTACCCACGCCCTCCAACTAGGGGTTCCATTTAAACTCAGTCTAGGGCACTTGAGTCCCTGGGCACGGCCTCTTACACTGCCTTGCTTGACCATTAGCAGACCTTCAGCCAGAGCTGCTGCTGTTCCCACCCTGGGACTGGGTCCCATGGCATTGCCCAGTCTGTGCTGTGCTGGTCTGGTCTTTAGGACAAAGTCCTGCACTGGAGCAAAGGGCTAACCCGGAGGAGGAGCTGGGTAAGACGGTCCTCAGAGGAGCCACACACACTGTGCAGCCCTCAGCCTCACCCCTTCCCAGAGTCTCCCCAGTCTACTACCTTGGTTTTACTGGAAGGGGCAGAACTCACTGCTGCTGGAGTCAGGCTCTTGCAGTGGACGAATTGTTGGTCTTTGGTCCCCAAGAGTTCCAGGAAAGTTGTTTTTCATCATGGCTTGGCGGGCTTGCTCCTCCAGCCCTGCAAAGACTTGCTCCCCTAGCAGCCACAAAGACAAAGAGTCAGACTGGTGCTGTTCCACTGCTTCCACCACCAAGGCTTGCCAAAAATACAACAGGCATGGGGCTGCTCACCTGCATTGTGCAGAACCTCTGGAGTCACCTCTTGGAAAGCACTTAGGTCACTCCTCTGCTTGCCTACCCTGCCACACCAGCCTCTGGCACCTGCTGATGTGAGTCCAGTGCCTGGATGTAGAAGAGTCTCACTAGTGGCCATGTGCAGCACTAGGCTGCCCTCTGCATACTATGTACATGCCATTCCAGCCACAAAATACCTGTGACCCCATATATATGCCATAAATAGCCAGGTGAGACTTGCTGCTGCCAAGCTATCCACCAATATCCTACAGCACAGTTCAAGGTGGAGGGAAGCCCCTGGGGACTATGACAGTATCCCAGATCAGGGATAGTACTGTATAGCTCTTCTAAATTATTAAGTCTTATTCCCAGCTATAGCAGGCATTTTGCACAAAAATAGCACTTTCCTAAGTGCCTGGTACCTCACCTGCCCTCCACAGTGATATGAAAAGTAGGGGTTGTCCTTGGTATGCTCTGTCACCTTCTTCTATCCCAGGAGGGATGAGGACAAGCTACCTTTACAAAAAGTGTCTATGCTCAGAGCTGGTGTTCTCCTATGTATATGATGGATAGAAAACCACCTTGCCTTGCCCAGGAATGGCTCTTGCTAAAATAAACCTCATTGGCACTTCATGTGCTCAAAACAGAAACCTAAGGGAATGAACCCAAAGAGCTGAGATGCATGTTTAGGACAAAACAATTTGTTTTGTTGAAAGCAGCGACCACTAGTACCTCAGCCCAACAGGCGATGGCAAACACCCTGAAAGAAGATAGTTATTTGTGCTCTGAATGAAAACTTCTTACAGCAATCTCTGCTCAAAGAAGTTTTGGTTCCAGGGAATAACAATAAAAGGCAACCATTAATTTTCATATTAAAGCAAACAAACTACATTGTTCCAGGTTGTGATTTACCTTTTCCAGTGGATGAGCTGGGAGGCTTGGGAAAGGTGCTGAACTTACCAGCAGGCTGGCTTTTGGGCTGTATTTATCAACTGATTTGTAAGTGCTCAAGAGCCATTGAAAGCACAAATGTGAAAATGCCAAGGAAAACACAGTGGATTTTTTCACATAAAATCAAAACTTAGCTTTCAGAAGACAATGTTACCTTTTAGTAAAGGGCCACAGCTGGCACGAGTATAACCAGGAAATTGAACTCCTGAGAGAGAGAGCACCAGTCCTATTACAAGGACAGGTACATTCCCATGTGCTGAACTGTTTCAGCCATTGTTGTTTCATGTTCTCACTCGCACTGCCTTCTCCTTGGGGCTCACTTTGCAATTTTGGCAGGGCTTTAAAAAGCTGTAATTTATGGAAGATTTCAAAGACCTTCAGAAGTTTCACTGAGACTGTGAGAGAAGAGTTTTAGTTCCCAATGTGTCCATGTGGGTTTCGAAAAGCATTTGAAGGCTTTTATCATTCTGTTTCAGAAATGTGAGAAGGGTGCTGTAGAGAAGATTTGAGAACACAATCCATGTGTCTGAGGAGAGGTGCTGAGGAGCACCAAGTCTATTTGTCATTGAAAGCAGCAGGGACCATCATGACTGCATCATGACACCCCTTCAGAAGCCATTCCAGCACTGAATGGTTTTCATGACCTGCCTGGAGTGCTGTTTTTGTCTGGACCACAGCCTCACATTGATGGGACTGAGATACAGACTGTACAAGCAGCAGACACCACAGAATTCCAGTGCCTCTCCAAGAAGCAGAAACCCACAAACCACCAGGATAAAAGTCCATAGACCAAAAAGCATTGCAAGAGAAAGCACGGTGAAATGAGGAAACCTACAGAACACAGGACAGATGTAAAAAGTATGATGGGAGATGTGCTGCTACCTTTGACACAGTTCCAAAATAGTATTCCCAAATGCCACTGAGACTGCTCATGGAAGCAATTACGTTTGTTTTGTTCCTCCTTTTCCCTCTCAGACAGATTACATGCCCACTGAGTGGCAGCCTGGAGTCCAAAGGCAGGGCAGGTTCCTGCTCAGCTATGCAAACCACGCAGACAGTCTGAAGGATTTAAGAGCTGGGATCTTTAGCTGAAGTGACAGAAGGAACTCCTGCCATAAGGAACACTGGCATCAGTCACAGTAACTGAGAGCAACTGTGTGTGCCTTTAGCCTCTGTACAACTCCCCCAGAGCCCAGTGAGCATTGACTCAGCACAGTGCAGAGAACAACCAGCTTACCGCCAGCAATGCAAGCTGTTAACCAAACTCGTGCTGTTAGCAGGCCATGTCCTGTGCATCCTCCCCAGCCTGTACCTAAAAACATCACAGGACTGCAAAAGGCAAACATGGAAAAACACTGTCTTCCACTTGCACAAAATTTCTTACGTATTATAATAGTAAGTGTACAACTGAACTTAGGAAAGAGCGTCCTGATCATCTACTAACGGACTAAGTCCTACTTTGATGAAGCCTTACAGCTGGAATGTTTGATAGGTCCAGGGTTATACTTTTGATGTTTCTACACACACATGCTCACAAACAGACACACCCCCACCTCCACCCCACTTTAGGTACACTTCCATTCATTTGGAAGAGGAGTCAGACAGGCAACAGCTTTAGGATCACTGCCGTAAGTAAAGGATGTTATGCTCAATATTGAATTCACAGACTCTTCTCCAGAAGTTTCTTTATTAAATACAAAAAAGGCTGCAGGCTGACCACAACACCAAAACAAGTCACTGTAGTTGTTTACAAACAGCTATTGATGTAGGACAAGAGATCACACAAATGCCTCTGCTTTGTATTCCATTCTCCTCTCCATACTGCTGTGAATGAGTGGGATGCCTGGTGAGCAGTGGTGGAGGTAGGGGACAGCCCTGTGGTACTGTGTAACATAGACAGGCATGACAATGACTGCTAGGGTCTGCTGGGGTATCAGCCCTGAGCACTTCCCTTCTTGAACTGTATGAATGCAGGATAACTCTCAGGTTCTGGAAAATAAACACAGAAACAAACAACTCCCACCCCAAAATCCACAAAACAAAATCCAAAGGAACTACATCATTCTCCTGCCTTCCTTCCTAAACAGAAAGTTATCTCAGAGATGAGTCAGTTTATTCCCTCCTTGTACTTCAGTTAAAAGTCCCTGTTCATGTAGGTCTTCTCTGTGTTCCTGGACCTGAAATTTGCAAGTCTTTCCACCACTGTGGATCTATTCCACCTGCCCCATGGCTATTCTGGGTTGTCCACACTGCTGTAGTGGTTACTGAAATGAAAAACAACACAATTGAAAGGGTTAACAATGGCAGTCCACGGAGCCCTTCAGAACCTAGGGATTTGATGCAAGTGACATTTCTGCTCGGTTGTGAATGCTGGATACTATTTCTTGCTAGATACTTTTCCTTCAAAACGGGAATATTATAGACAGGAGAATCCAAGGAACACCAAAGAGCACAGAACGTGTGTGTTAGAGAGAGGGGGAAGGAAATGGAGGATTAATGGGATATTGGAACCATGATAAATAGAGCTCGGAAGTAGGAATTAATCTGACTAACAAAAGCTCTTCTCCAGAGTTCTAAAATAAGCATCAGTTGCAGAGGGCACAAGCAATAGAAAGCAAAGCAGCTTGTGGACAGCAGGGTGAGAGAAGTGCATGCTAATACCTGCAACAAATTTTGGCAAGCACAAAGACAGCAAGTGGTCCATGACTGATGGGGTGACAGCGCAGTAACAGATGAATGCAAGAACAGATGAATTGCTTAGAGTTTTTATACCTTTATACTGCATACTCTAGGAGAAAATAAAGACCAAATTGAATCAATTAAGGTATCTCCACACAAACAATCTAACTGGATTTTGTTTTTCAACAAGTATATTCCACTATTACTGCTGTTTGTTTGCACTTTGTCAGGTGTGTTTTTCCTGCACCACATGGCAAAATAAAATTTTATTCTTAAGAGCTATTTATGTGCTGCAGGGGAAATGACTACAATTAAAACTGGCTATCATTAACAGGAAGACTTTTGTGATAAATTTGACCACAATTTTAATCATTGTTTCAGTATTATTTTGAATTTTCTTACATATCAACTGTTTAAAACTGGTTTGATTTGTAACCATACTATCTCCTAGCTGGTTGCTCTGCTTGCCAAGCAAAGTGATTCTGTCCTAAGGGAAGACAGCAAACCATGTTGTTGTGAGAGCAAGGTGAAATGAGGGCCATGCCAAGCCTGGAAAGTAATCCTGGAAAGAGGAGACACCAAGCAAGCCAAGGAGAGGAGATCGGCAGCTGTCACTTGCCCTAGTCAGTCCAAGAAGTAAGAGAAGATGGAGTGGCCATGCAAGGAAGAAGGCACCATCCTCCCATCAAATTTGTCCAGTCATATATGCACAGTCGTATTTATGCAAATCCAAAAGGCAGTTCCCCAGCCCCATAGCCTGCCAAATCAGATCCCAGCAGCAGGCAACTGCATAAAAAGCTGCATACCTGAGGTCCCTTTCATTTCTCTCCTCCCAACCACTGCAGTCCCTGTGAAGAAGTCCCAGTAACGTGTCTGCTATGTCTCAGCCTGACTCCTCATTCTGCTGGCTCACCCCGTTCTTGGAGCCGGTGTTTTCTCCGATTATCCTCGTCAGGGCACTGCACGGCATTTCTGGGCCCTCCAGACACACAGCAGGCTAGGTAGACAGAGAAGTCCCAACGATTTCGTGGCGTTCAATATAAGACAGACAAGATTTTCCATCCCAAGGTGAAGACATCACCACTGACAAGTTCCTGGTATCTCTTGGTCCCCTTATTTTCTTGTGGTCCTACTTGCTGCTCTCGATGGCTCCTGCTGAATAGTTGCTCTGTAGCAACATACTGCATGTAAAGGAGATGAACAGGTCCCAGAATTCCACTCCATGGCATACCTGATGCTATAACCTCCTGCCCCCTGGTAGCGTGTTTGTCAGACAGCTTCCTCCGAAACCAAGACTGGAGATACAATCATTTGTATTGCAGATAAAAAAGAAACGTTCACTGTGAAAACAGTGCACAGCTGAATTTTGTGATATGTAGAGTTTTGTTTATGATAGTACAAGTTTCTGAAGAACATAACCCTTATGCAGTGAAGTGGAGAAAAGCACCCAGCTAAACACCACAGAAACTCTATCTGCACCATTAGAGCTGCTGTAGTGCTTGGTTTCTGTACTCAAGAGATCCTGACGCCGGCCCAGGGGAGACAGCTTTAGTGCATACATGACATAAACCTGAGCTCAACAACACCAGTTATACCTGGCCACTCTCAGAAACAGAAGTGTGTGGACACAAGGCACGTTAGTGGCATCGCAGAACAAAGTACCGGACATACCAAATTTCTCTAAGAACGACAACTCCAAAGTCATTAATGTACTATGAGACAAATTACACCTATATTCTGCCCACTGTAGAACCCAGCAACCAGAAGCAGGAATCAGAGAGCACAAGGCAACGCAAGTGCCACCAGCCACACTCCTTGACAACCTCACTCTGGCCAACATGGACAGCTCAGTTGGCTTTGCCAAGCTGCCCAGCCAGTAGGGCTGTGAGTCACAGACAGAGGCAGCTCCTCCCAGTGCACTCACCAAGTGTGCAAGGTGTCAGCTCCAGCCCAGTGTTTCCCCTTGCACAGAGAGCAGCATGCACAGATGCCTGTTGCATACCTGTGCACAGCAGCAGCACACAAACGCACAGACATGCAAGCCAGCAGCACCAGCAATGAGGCAGTGTTAGGGCTGCAGCACTCAGCTCTGTCTCATACTCCTGACAGCTACTGCAGCCAAAAAAACACAGGGCCTTCTCAGCAGCCTTGCTCTCACAGATCTACAGAAATGGAAACCTGTTTTCCTAACTGCAGCCCAAATTCCAAACATGTTTCCAGTCACAAACCTGGGTATGAACAAGGGCATAGTTTCAGGCCCATCAAATTCCCTCTGCTGCCAAACAAAAGCTATATATGTGTGGTTTCCCCTCTGCAGCCAAACCTCCATCTGTGTCTCCCAGCTCCACTGGTGCCTGGCCATAGCCTGCCCCCAAGAAGTGCTGATGCACAGCATCTTCAACCCTTCCGCTGTCAAACAAATGCTAAGGTCGTGGCAATGATGGAGAAACAGAGAACCATCTTACCACCTCAGCTCAAGCATGATCTGGTAGGCAGCATTTATTTGTCCTGTAAATTAATTGGCCATCACCCATTCCTTGACAGGAAAGAGCAAATGGCTTTATTTCATTATCTGGTAGGAAACCGAGGTACAGTGAGCTTAAGAAATGTGCCCAAGGCCAGTCAGCTGCATCTGTGGTAGGATGAAGATCAAAACCCAGGACTTGTTGGCTTTTAGCCAGCATGCTCCAACCACCTTGCACAGAACTTCCTCTGCCACTCAAGAGAGGCCAGAGACCCAAGCCACATTTTCCCGTATTCTAACTTGTACGTTTGACAGTGAGAATGCAAAGCCCAGCTACAGGACCAGCACATACACACCTACCTTTACAGCATTAGCTGTTTGTTCAAGCCTATCCCTGTCCTGCTTTGCCAGGACACAGACAGCTTCCCTGACGCACAGAGCTCAGTTCCTCTCCTTATTCATCCTAAGACAAAACATGAGTAACCACCATTCCCCACAAGCTGTCCCTTCCCATCACCCCCATCATTCCACTCCCCAGCCAGAGCAAGGGTCCCACAATGCTGCATAACATCATACTCACAGTGAACTTTGTTAGGAGTGGTCTGTTTCCGACGGGACATGTTTCCCTGACCTGGGAGCACAGTGTTCCTCCCCTCTGCAGAGGGCTCATCTGAGAAGAGAAGAGTTTGTCATACACCTCACTGAAACCCTCCAAGTCCCTGGCCAAGCTCCGCTGGCCATCCCAGGGTCATTCCCCACCCTTCTGCCTACAGCTGGCATTGTTCTGCATCACCACAGCTGGATTTCAGGCCAGCATCCCACACAATCCACAAGCATATCACAAAGCACTGTGCATGGGCAGTCCTATCCAGTTCTCAGGCAAAGGTTAGCAATCATGACCCACCCCCAAAAGATGAGTGTCCCCTTCAAAAATTACTGCAACCTCAGCCCCAACACCCTTCTCCCTCCTGCCCATTTCTGCAGCCTAATAATCATCCTTGTCACTGAACTGACAGAGGAAGGTGGCATTTCCAGCAGTCCTCTCAGAGAGACAGACAAAAGGAGGAGCTGAACCCATTTCCCACAAGACACATGGACACAGAGATCCCGTCAGCCTCCTCAGAGGGACAAACACACGAATTTCATCAGCCTTTCGCTGACAGAGAGACAGAGACATCTCATCAGCTTTCTCAGACAGACGGACAAAAGGATCCTCGCACTGCCAGATGGACACAGAGATCCCATCAGTCTTCTCAGATGGATGGACATGAAGATCTCGGCAGCCTCCCCAGACAGCGGAATCCAGACAGCAGTCCCAGCACACGGGAGACGGCAGGAAGGACCGAGTCCGTAAGTGGCCGGACATACAGACAAAGGGATGCGGCTCCTCTGGCATCAGGACGGACGCGGGAACCCTGCCCGGGCTCCCGAGGTCCCGACCGGGCAGCCCTGACAGACACACCGGCCCTGACAGCGGAGGTCCCGCCGCGGGGCCCGTTTCGCCCCTTGCGGGCGGCAACCCTAGCCCGGTCCGGCTTACCCGGTCCCGCCGCAGGCGCCGGGAGCCGCGGACAGACAAAGGGCAGCGGACAGACAGACGGGCAAGATGGCGGAGGGCGCCGCCGGAGTGCGCGACGCGAGCACAGGCACGGGGGCCACGGCTCGGCACCGGGAGGGCACGGCTCGGCACCGCTGGCCGCAGACCTCAGGCGTCGGCTTTTCATTACCTGAAGCGTCTCACCTGTTTGCCATGGATCCAGCCCAGCGCGTTACACCCGACCACCCGAGGGAGCTCATCCGTGCCTACGACGAGGCTCGCTTGCCCCCGGCTGCCTCTGCCAGCAGCTCACCGCGAGCCCTTGTGCCGCCCCGGCTCACCAGAATCTCGCGTACCCTGCAAGGCCAAAATGCACGGGTTTAGTTTTAACTTAAACCCACCGCGCGCGTTCTAAACTCGCGCACCTGCTGAGAGGAGAACCGCCCCGCCCCGGGGGCTCGGGGCCACCTCCCCTCGCGGGCCACCGAGCGCCGCCGCGGGATCAGCGGGCCCGCTCGGAAGGGCCGCTGGGCCCGCTTACCCGAGGGCTGCGGTACCGGGCCCAGGCCCGGGCTGGACTTTGATCCGACTCTCCTTCGCGGTGGCACCAGCGCCGTGCGGCCCTCAGAGAGGCGAGGACCCCGTGGCCAGGTCACAGCACCCGGCGGAACGCCGCGTTGCCGGAACCGCCGCTCCGGGGGCGGGCACCGGCGGGCGCCTATCAGGCGTGGTACTAGATGAACTCGTATAGGGTCCCTCCGCCGGGCCATGTAGTCCCTCTGCGACGCTCTGCCGGAGCGTGCCCGACTCTCCCCGGCTGCCCTTGCGCCAGTGTCGTGTTTGCAGAAGCGGGCCGGAACAGCGCCCGCCGCGGCAGTTCGACTGTACCCCGGACTGGGTGTGGGGAGTGCCGGAGACTGGGTGCGGGGAGTGCCGGCTGTGAGGATCACTCCGCACGCGATGAAGTCTTGCGGTCGTCGCTCGCCATTTTGGGTGGCAGAGACCTGCGGAGCGGCGAGTGGTGAGCGAGGCCGGGGGACTGGTGAGCGGGGCCGTGGTGAGTGTTCAGCGTCCGAGGAGGTGGCGGGGAACCCTGCCCAGGGTCTCCTACAGCCCTGGGGCCCGCCCCTGGAATCTGCTCCGCCTGTGCTGTGTGGGATGTTTCCTCGGTGCCACCTAGTTGGGGAGGGAGAGGGATTTCTCCCTTCAGCCCTCGGGTGCATCTGCGCCGGTGGAGCTCATGCAGGGCCTCCTGCGCACTGTCCCAACTGTCCCTGGGCAAGTGGGCCAGATGCGGCGACTGTCGCTGAGCGGCTGGTGTGGCTGGCGGCTGTCATGGCAGCCTGATCGGGTCATGGCCCGCTCCGCGCTGGGCAGTGCAGTTGCCGGCAAGCAGGGATGGGGAGGTGAGATGCACACCAGGGTCTTTCTATGTAGTATATTTAAAGGAAGCTTTTGTTTGATGAATGGTTCTTGGCAAACAGAATGCTATAATTAAATACTGTTAGAG
The DNA here is from genome assembly GCA_013399915.1 of Illadopsis cleaveri. NCBI lineage: Eukaryota > Metazoa > Chordata > Aves > Passeriformes > Timaliidae > Illadopsis > Illadopsis cleaveri. Next base: position 145,761 of record VXBB01011210.1, read on the forward strand.
TTTGCTTTCTGTAGGGTTAATAAGTTGAAATGGTTCCTGCGAATCGAAGCATGTGTTCAGTAGGCAGGAAGAGTGTGGGGAATGTGGAACGACGACTTTTTCTTTGTGGTGGCGAGATTGTTACAACCTTGGTTTCTACAGTCCTCGAATTAATTACATAGCTGGTTTATAACTTGTATTTTGATAGGACAGAGGTGGTCTTGGCTCTTCAGTTAACTCTTCCGTTTTTAGAAAAAATGTCCAGGAAGTTTCCTCGAAGTTTCTAAGGCCAGTCCTGTTGGTCTTGGTTAGGTGCAGGGTTGTGAAATGGGAAAAGTAATAACGAGTGCTCGAGGTTCAGTCACTTATAAATAACTAGATTCAGGATTGGCAGACCTGGGCTTTTTTCTTTGGGGAATTTCTTGGCCTCTCCCCCAGTAAAACAGTGTCTACTGTGCTGACTGACAGGTCTTGGTTCCCAGTGACTGTCTCTCTTCTCCACAGAAAGTGTTTATCATGTTGGGCTCTGGGTTCAAGGCGGAGCGCTTGCGAGTCAACCTGCGCCTCGTCATCAATCGCCTCAAACTACTGGAGAAAAAAAAGAGTGAGTATTTAAGGGGGCAGGTGGGACCCAGGATGCTTTTGGGGCTCAGGAGACTTGAGAAGGTATTTCTCAAGGTGGGGTACTTTCACGGGCCAAGTATGAAGTATCTTTTTGCTCTTTCTTGCTGGACCCAGGCCTTACAACCTGCCTCAGTGCACAAGGAGCTGGAACAGAAGGCTGGCCACAGTCTGCCCTCTGTCCACCCTCCTGGCAGCTGTTGGAGTGCAGTTTATGGGGTGGTAGCTGTGGGCTGTCTGTGCTAACAGCACAGAGGGGAGCTCCCTGGGTGCTGTGGGAGACTGTTCCTCATCTGCCCTGACACAGGTAAGGTCTGTGGTTAGCTCTGCAGGAAGGTTGTAGGTGCAGGGGTGTTTCTAGCAGCCTAAAGTTGACTTTTCTTTCTCCCAAGAGTTAAGTGTGCTCAGACCTGGACATGAGGGCTCTGCCAAACCATGGCTGAGTGTCTCATGCTGCAGAGATTTGGTGGGGAAAGAAGCTGGTGATGGCTTTATGTGTGATGGGGACTGTGGGTGGTCTGGAGGCAGCAGCCCAGGCCAGCACAGTGACCAGGCTTGGTATGTGTGCTGCAGCTGAGTTGGCCCAGAAGGCAAGGAAGGAGATTGCAGATTACCTGGCAGCTGGAAAAGATGAACGTGCCAGGATTCGTGTGGAGCACATCATCCGTGAAGATTACCTTGTGGAGGCTATGGAGATCCTGGAGCTGTACTGTGATCTGCTACTCGCCCGCTTTGGCTTGATTCAGTCCATGAAGTAAGCTCTGGTGGAGAGAGTCCTGGATTCAGCAAGGGGCACTGCTGGGGGCAGGTCTGGGATACAGAAGGGCACCCGTATTTATCTCTCCAGAGACCTTTGCTTCCCCGTGTAGGGACTGTGGAGCCCAGTGTATAGGATGGGAACTTAAAGGCTAAGCAGATTGAGGGCAGTGATGGCTGGGTGCATGGGGTGGAGAGAAAATTGTTTTCTTTGGTTGTAGGGAGCTGGACTCTGGCCTGGCAGAGGCAGTATCGACACTGATATGGGCTGCACCACGCCTGCAGTCGGAAGTGGCTGAGTTGAAGATTGTGAGTAGAGTTGCTTGAGGGATGTTGCACATGCGGGGTGGGGGTGATGCTGCCAGATGCTGGTGGAAGCCCTTGTCTGGGACTCTGTGTCATTAAAACAGAGGACTTCATGGGCTCTGCAGATGGAAACCAAATGTCCTTGGAGCATCTGGGGTTGCTGCAGCTGCTGAACTGGGGTGCTCAGTGGGAGAAATGAGGGAGAGGGAGGTGGGTGAGTGGATGTGTGGTTTGAGGTGGGGGAATGCAGGGATGTGCATGTTCTAGAGTTTCTCTCCTGCCACAGGTTGCTGATCAACTGTGTGCTAAGTACAGCAAAGAATATGGGAAGCTGTGCCGGACAAACCAGATTGGGACAGTCAACGACAGGGTAATGAACTGGTAAAACAGGTGGAGCTGGCAGAGCAGCCATGCCTGCTGAGGCTTGCTGCTGCTTGGGCTTTGGCTAGTGGCTGATGCTTGCAGTCGCTCTGGAGCACGGCAGGTGTTGTGCAGCCAGGGCCCACCTGCATTGGGCCCCAGGCAGGGATGCCCTGCTCTGCTGGTTATGGATGGGGAAGGGTAGAGCAAATAGAGCCCTGGTTGCCTGCAGCATGCTGTACTGGGTGGAGAGGCCTCCCCAGGGCTGCCTGCTGCTCCCTGCAGCTAGTTGCCCTGGCTGGGATGGCACTGGTACAGAGCTGTTGGATGCTGCGTTGCTCTGGCCCTACTAAGTCTTTCCAGCCCTGTGTTCCAGCTGATGCACAAACTGAGTGTGGAAGCACCACCCAAGATCCTGGTGGAGAGATACCTCATCGAGATTGCAAAAAACTACAATGTGCCCTATGAGCCTGACTCAGTGGTGATGGTGAGTGAGCCCCAGGATGTGGCATTGCAGTGAACCGGATGGTCCTTGTGCTTTGGTGTCTTCTAGACAGCCCCAGCATAGCGTGATCCTTGTTCCTTCATGCACCCCTAAGGCATGTGGCAGTAGTTACACGTGCTGCAGCCTGGTTCCCGTTCTGTTTCTCTTTACTACCTCTATATAACTGCTCTCTGTTCTGTTCCTGTTGCATATTCCCATCTTGTCCATTAACAAATGCTGCATCTAATTCTGTACAGTGGGCTGTGATCATAACAGAGATGTGTTGGTGAGCAGAATTCTTCACCCTTTGCAGGCTGAAGCTCCGGCAGGCGGAGAGGCAGATCTAATTGATGTGGGGTTCACGGATGATGTGAAGAAGGGTGGGCATGGAGGGGGCGGAGGTGGTGGATTTACAGCCCCAATGATAGGTCAAGATGGGTTAGTACCCATGCCAGTGATGATGCCTATGCCCATGCCAGCAGCAAATCCAGCCTTCTCCTATCCACCTCCAAAGGGACCGGTAAGTTCCTGAGCTTTTTGTGTTTCCTTTTTCTGTGAAAGGCTCTTATTGTGGTGCTTAGCCCTGTGCCTACTGACTGTACCTATGGCTCAGTGTCAGAAGGCCATCTTGGTGTGAGACTGCATGGGATGGAGGCTGTTGGCAGTGCAGCTGAAGCTTAATGTTGCTTCTCGACCGTGGAGGTTCCTACCCCTGTTCTCCAGCCAGCCCTCTTTGCCTTCAGGGAACAGAGAAGTCCAGACTTAACTCCTGAGGCAGTCTTGTGACTGCCAGACTTTTGTCCGGGAGTTGGAGCTGCACTTTCGAGTTAGTAGGCTGGTAGTGTGCCAGGATTCAGTCAAGGAAATCAGGTGAGTGTTGTGGGGTGGGAATAGCACAGAAAAATGCAGAAGAGCCCTGCCTTCAGACCTGCAAGGGGAGAAGACAGAGCCAATGGCTCTTGCAGGTGATTTGTTGTAAGGGTGGAAGGTAAAAGAACTCCTCTGTTCTCTGAATTAAGTAATTTACAGGATATCTGTGTAGACTGAAAAGCAGAGTAGTGAAAAGGCTTGGAGTCTTAATATGGTCCCAGAAGTGCTTTCTGTGGAAAATCTGGGCCAAGTATCATCAGCTGGCTGTTGGCCCAGGCATAAACATACCGAGGGCTCGTGCCAGGTCTGGGTCCTTAAGGCACTACTGTGTGACAAATGAGGCCAATTCAAAGCCTTGTGTGAGCCAGAAACCTCTTTCCTATTTCTGCAATACTGCACACAGGGCCATAAATGGCAGAGTATTTCCTTTATTGGCTTGGTACTTCTTGTGCCTTGGAAGATTAAATGTTTACCTGTGCTAGTTCTTAAGAAAAACCCACAGTCCAGTTAGCTGGGTCCACCTGCACCAGATGACCACATCTGACTTAATACTTGAGAATCTCTTCCTTGTAAGCACAAACTCTTACCCACTTGAATACTTGCCTGCATTTATCTAAGACTCTACTTCCTGTGACTGCCGTGGCAGCTGTAGGTGTGTGGTGTCTCAGATGAGTAGTCTGGTGCATGACTGATCTCTCTGTACAGGAGAACTTCAGTGGCCTGCCAGTGGGGACCTACCAGCCTTTCACTAACATCCACCCACCGCCAATTCCAGCAAACCCACCCACATACGAGTCTGTAAGTGCCTGAGATGAATGGCAATCGCAGGCAGCTGAAGGATCCTCAGAGTGCAGTAGTAGCCACAGAGAAGGGAAATGTTTGTAAAGGATACTGCTGCCAGCTTTTGGGGTGGTGCTGGCATTGCTTGCTGGTGTAGTGAATCCCTGAGTGCACATGATGAAGGGATGACTTGTGAAGGGAAGTTCCTCATTCAGCTCTGTGCTTTGGCTGCAAAGGAAAGCTGAGATTTCTCTTGCTGCGTTGTTAAAGTGGTGATAAACAGTTAACAAGCAGAATCCACAAGTTCTGCGTTTTGCAGTGTGAATGTCTTGAGTGTATTTAATTAGGGCTTTTGAACTAATTAACAGCCTGGATGACAATTTTGGCTGACTCAGATGCTGTATGTTTAAAGACTCTTCCTTTCACAGACTTTGCTCAGTCCTTGGGGACAGCAAAGCAGAGGCTGGAGACTTCCCTTTCTATGCTTGTCTGTGGTTTTGTTGCTGCAGTTTGTTATCATGCCTTGCACTCTGCTTTTGGTGACATGCTGTTTGGTTTTGCATTATCCTGAGTAGGGAGGAGCACAGTTTACCATTGTGAGTGCTGACACTTTGTGTTCTCACAGGTGCAGCAGTGCAGGTGAACTGGGTAGGAATGGGTGTTGGGGGCTGCAGCATGTAGGGAGTAAGAAGTTTTACTAGCACAGCTGAGTGTACCATGAGCCTTTTTCCGACACAAAGACCTGAGATGGGCCATTTCATACCCTGTTGCTAGTCACAAGGGTCTGTCAGTGGTTTATGAGGAAAGGCAGCAAGGAGCTGTGATGACGTATATGAAGGGGACGATGTTGTCCCACTGGTGGCCTTGATAAATGTTTCAGGCCTGATAGTGGATATGCTTGATTGATCCAGTTCCAGAATGTGGTCAGTGAAGCTGCTTTAGTTGACCAGGAGGGAGAGAAAAGCTGAAGAGTTGCCTCTTGTTTCTTGGGAAGACAGGCAGGTTGTTGCAAAGCCATGGCTGCCTGCTAGGGGTGGGGAGGAGCTTGCACTGCTCTGCTGGAGCAGTGCCTCTGAGCGCTGTCTGTGTACTGGTGTGACCATGCCTGGTGGGACAGAGCTGTAGTAACTGAGAGTCTTTTTCAGATTGATGAGCCTAACACTGACAAGGACACTGCTGCACTAGTGCCTGGTGAGTATGTTGAGATTTGGAAAATGTTGGGTGTTAAGGGCTGTTCAGAAAAACCCATTGGTACTGCCTGTTGCTGGAATGACCGTTCCTTTGTGGGGCTCCACTTGGCCTGGTGAGTGTGTGCAGATGGTGAGGTACAATACTTCTCTTAGAAACAGCGCCTGAGCCCAAGCCAGAAGCTTCTCCTAAACCAAGAGCTGGAGCTCCTAATACCATTGATAACTTTGTGCTGCCTGAATTGCCATCTGTACCAGACACACTGCCAACAGCATCTGCTGGTGCCAACTCTTCTGCCTCAGAAGACATTGACTTTGATGATCTTTCGCGGAGATTTGAGGAGCTGAAGAAGAAAACGTAAAACTTCCTGGGCTGCAGGAAGGAGGGGAAGGAGCTGTGACATCTTTCTGAAACAGACTCCCTTTGAAATTGGTTTCCTATATTAACCTCCAATGAACGTACTCTTCTTTTTGAGCACTCTTCCTGCTGTACTTATACCAAGTGCTGCTGCTTTCCTGATCTTTGCTGCTCCAGGAGATGAACTGTGGGGAATGCTGTGAGAGTGAGGCAGGGAAGCGCCCCTGTCAGTCTGGGTAGCTGTATGGGAAAGGCTGCGCATGATGTTCTGGGCACTGTTCCCGGCTGTCTCCATGATGGCTCTGTGCCTGCCAGTGGAGGATTTCTCTTCGGGAGCCCTTGCTGGCCTTAATGGTGTTCTCGGTGGGGTCTCTTTGCAGTTTGCAGAAGGGTGGCACTGTCTGCCTGGGCCTATTGGGTATGCGACTGGCCCCACAGAGGGCAGAGCTAGGCAGGCTCTGCTACTGCTTCGGGGTTTTGATGTATTAGTTTTCCTCCCGGGTGCTGAGCAGCTATGAACCACTGACGTCTGGGGGCGAGGCACGGAGGGCGGTCAGACGGGATACACAGCGGCGCCTTGTTCACCCTACCCGAGACTGAGGCATCCCGGGACTGTAACGTACCTGTTTGTGACACTGTCTGCAGCTCTACTATACCTCTCTGTGACGCTGCCCGCGGCTGTACAGTACCTGTCCCGACCCCGTGCTCTTCCCTGGGGGCTCGGGCCGTTTGTACCTCGCTCAATAAAGCGCGGTCCGGGGTCCACCGTGTGCGCGCATCGCTCGGGGCCGCGCGGCGCGACCTCTGCTGTGTGGCTATTGGCTGGAAGGGTACGGCCTCCGCCAATCACAGAGGGAGCCCCCGGAAGTGCCCTTGCGTGTTGGGTTGAGCGTGATGGCGGCGCCGCTGCGCGTGAGCAGCCAGGGGGCCCCGGGGACGGCGGGGGGACCGGGAGCCGTCCTGGCGGGGCCGCTCATGGGACCGTGGGGACAGCCGGGCTTGGCCGGTTGCGGCTGGAGCGGAACGGGATGGGATAGGTGGGGTGGGATCGGGGCCGGCGTGCTGTGAGGGGAGGGAACGGAATGAGATCGGTACCGGGAGGGGATGGGTGTGGTTGGCGGTGGGGGATCATTGCTGGTGCGCTGCTGATGACCTGGCGCAGAGACGGCTGCTGGCGCTGGGAGGCTGCGGGCTGCTCCTGGGATCGGCGCTGGCGGCAGGCGACGAGCGGCTTTACGCGACGGCGGTGATGCCCGCGCTCCGGGCACTGCCCCCTGAGGCCGCCCACGGCCTGGCTTTGCGCGCCGCCGCCCTCGGGCTGCTGCCCACCACCCGTCCTGATGGCCCCGCGCTGGTGCGTCTCTCGAGGGCGGCGGAGGAGGGGGAACCGCGGCGGAGCGCGGGGACTAGGGCGGGGAGTGGGGAGTCCGGAAGGGCGGCCAGAACAGAGGAATCGGGGGGGTGTCGCCTGGCCCGGTGGGGTGCGCGTGCGGCCGGGTCCCGTCGCAGTCTCTGGCGGGCGCCGAGGGACCCTCGGGCAGGCACCCCGTAAGGACACCTCACAGGGCAGGGGAGCCGGCCAGGTCTGTCGGGAGGGGTGTTGGAGCGAGGCCTTGGCAATGGTTCCTGGAGTCTGTGGGTTCTGACCCAGCCCCAGCCCCGCAGGAGGTGCGAGTCCTCGGGCAGCGATTCCGCAACCCATTGGGCCTGGCTGCTGGCTTCGACAAGCAGTGTGAGGCTGTGGACGGGCTGTACAAGATGGGCTTTGGCTTTGTGGAAGTGGGGACTGTCACACCCCAGCCCCAGGAAGGGAACCCCAAGCCCAGGGTCTTCCGTCTGGCAGAGGACGAGGCAGTCATCAACAGGTGAGATCTGAGGGCAGCTGCTCTACCACGTCCCACAGTCTGCCCACTGTGAGGGAGGGTGCATATTTGGTTGGTCCCAGGTCTTTGGTTGGTGCTGTGGTGGCTATTGGTTGGATGTGCTGAGCAAAGCTACAGAGACCACACACCTGTCTTGTGTTTCTCACGCGTCCTGTTGAGGGCTTACAGACATAACCCAGCCTTGAACCCCCTCTGTCCTGGTGTAGGTATGGATTCAACAGCCATGGCCATGTTGCAGTGGAGCGCAGGCTGCGAGCCCGGCAGGAAACACAGATCAGGCTCACTAGGGGTGAGACAAGCTTGTAAGCCTTTGCTCTTGGGGTCTGCAGGGTAGGTTTGGGCATCTCTGGGTACCTGTAGGCCAGGATTGGTGTGTAATGCCGGTATCCACACACAGGAGCACCTTGGCTGGAGCGAGGAACACTTGGACAGCAAGACTCTCTTGAGGCTGTAGTCTCATCCTTGGCATTGTGCCTAGGCACATTTTTCCTGCTGTTTTCTCTGGGATCAAGCTCCACTTGCTGCTTTGGGCAGGATGTGTCTGCTAACATAGCCAAAACCAAGAGGACTCCAGCTGGGCAGATCCTGAGGGCAACCTCTGCCAGGCTGTGGTGCTGACTGGGGTGGCTGTGGCAATGCTGCTGTGGTTGCAGGACAGTCCCAGGCTCATCCTTATGAAATACATGGGCTGCATATCATCATCTTAACTTTAGCTGGTCCTGGGACCTCCTTTTTCAGGTGCTCTGGCTGTTGGGTGGTGGTTGGTTCTGCTGCCCTGGTTCAACTGTGTCTGTGTTCCAGCTGGGATGCCTCTTGGAGTCAACCTGGGCAAGAACAAGAGCTCTACTGATGCTGCAGCTGACTATGTGGCTGGGGTCCGGACACTGGGCCCTTTGGCTGACTACCTCGTTGTGAACGTGTCCAGCCCGAACACCCCAGGGCTGCGGGACCTGCAGGGCAAGGCTGAGCTGCGGGACCTGCTGAGCAAGGTGGGTGCCTCTCCCTAGCCAGCCCAAACCACAGCTACAGCACTGGATGCATCCCAACTCCTGGCAGCATCTGCAATGCTGCAGCCAGTGGATTTGCCCAAGCATGGGGAGGAGTGGGGGTGACTTTCCTGCGGTGTGGGCAGGACCACTGAGATGTCCCTGTCAGCTGCTGCTGTGGCGTGTACTAGGGCACTGTATGCCAGCAAAAGGGGTCAGGACCAGTGAGGCATTGCCCTCCACTTGCTCCTGCATGAGGCAGTGAGCCGTCCACCCCACAGCTTCAGGCATTGCTGGGGTCCTGTGTCTGCCGTGTGTTCCAGGCCCTGTGCCAAGGGTGCCTTCCCTATTCTTGGTGCCATGTAGATGAGCAGGGCCTGTCCCTGTACTGCCTGTGATGGTGGATGTCTGTAGCTCCTAGCTGGAGCAGGAGGCATCTGCCTGCCATGCACTGCCACGTGCACCAACAGGTGCTGGTGGAGAGGGATCTGCTGCCCTGCAAGCATAAGCCAGCTGTGCTGGTGAAGATTGCCCCTGACCTTACTGCACAGGAGAAGCAGGACATCGCCAGCATTGTCTGTGAGGTGAGGAGGCAGAAACAGGACACCACCTGAGGGAGGACCGTAATGGTCCTGGCGAGTCACCTCTCTGAAAGACACATATGCCTGTAGCTCTCTGGCTGCTGTGGAGATGGTGTCCCGGGTAGGTCAAACTCAGCAAGGGCCCTTGTGTATCACCCAGGCATTGGGTGACCCAGGCAGTCCAGGCAGTGAGGGGCAGCTTTGTCCCCAGATGCACTTCTGGGTTGTGTTCTGGGTGGTCCTGACGTGGCAGGAGGGGAGGGCTGGGCTGGGCTGCTTGTGGAAGCTATGTCCTCACACTACTGCTTCTGCAGATAGGCGTGGATGGGCTGATAGTCAGCAACACCACTGTGAGTCGCCCCAGCAGCCTCCGGAGCAGGCAACGCATGGAGCCTGGGGGCCTCAGTGGGAAGCCCCTGCGGGAGCTATCCACACAGACCATCAGGGAGATGTACGCTCTCACTCAAGGTGATGGCAGAACAGGGCTTGGGGGGCATGGCAGCATTGCCTGTGCCATCCTGACCCTGCGTCCTGCGACAGGCCGGGTTCCCATTATTGGTGTGGGTGGAGTGAGCAGTGGGCAGGATGCTCTGGAGAAGATCCGTGCTGGAGCCTCACTTGTGCAGCTGTACACAGCACTTGTGTACCACGGGCCACCGGTGGTGGGGGCAGTGAAGCGGGAACTGGAGGAACTGCTGAGGTGAGTGGAGGCCAAGCACATCCCCAGAGAGCCCCTGGTCCTAGGATAGCTCTGGACAGCTGTGTGCTGGTGCCCAAGCAGTGGCACTGCAGGACTGAGCCACAGTGCCAGCCCAGTCCCATCACACACAGTCACTGGTTAGGGAGCAGGGCTTCAAGAATGTCATGGAGGCAGTTGGAGCAGATCACCGGTGCTGACATGCTGCAGAATGAAGGTCTAGCTGGGAGGAGCCATGGCTGAGCACAGATGGGTGTGACAATTCCAGTGCTGGGCAGACTGGGATTGAGATGAAGTCCTGGTTCTAGCCCCTGGGAAGGGTCTGATGGATGAAGCAGGGGCTGCAGTGGTGGGGAGCAGGGGACAGGGCCTTCACAACAGTGCTGCTTTTCAGGACTGTGTTTTGGCTTCCCTGTGGACAGCAGAACTGAGTTAATAAACATTTGGCTCACCTGGTCTTGTGTGCTATTCTGGGGACACCCCATGTGCTGAAGGAGTGCAGCTTTGCTCTTCTCAGCTGAGCAGGATCAGCTCTCCATGTTGCTCCCACTTTTCCTGGTGGGAGAAGCCACCAGGGTCACTGAACTCTGGGATGAACTGACAGGTGCACCAGGTCTCCCCTGCAGAGATTTCTGCCTGAGGCCAGGCCCGTGGGGTGGGGTGGGAAGGCAGTGATTGTGCTGGGTGCCACAGCTGTTTGGAGATGGTTGCAGTCATGCCCTGTCAGTTGTAGAAAGGGTCTGATCAAAGGTGCTTGTCTGTTGGTTTTGTCTCTGGGACCTCTGGTGCTGACTTTTCCTTCACCCTGAACTCACTGCAGTCATCTTGGGCTTTTCCTGAGCAACAGTTAATGCTGCACAAACCATTCCCTCAGCAGCCTGTTGCAATCTGCCCTGCAGAGCAGGATTGCACAATAGCACTTCACCAAAATTGTTTACAACTGCTGTCCTCACTCTGTGGTTGCCCTTGGGTCATGTCAGGGTCGTTGCCTGTCTGTGCCCCACTTCTGCAGCCCCCTGCACTATCCTCTTCGTTTCTTGGATTCTTCCTGGATGGATGGCACTTCTCTCTGTTCTAACAGGGATGTGACCTGGTGCCTTGGCTGAGGTGTTGATGTGCCTTGGAGTGGGCCTGGGACAGTCTTGCTCTCCCAGTCTGAGGGTGGCACAGCACCTTCCTAATGTGCTGCCAAGGCTACAGATGAGAGCTGCTGAGCCCCAATGCATCCTGTGCTGGATTCCAGCCTTCTGTGTGCTGGCACAAGTACAACTGCTGCTAGGCCAGGGATGTCGAGCCCTGCATTGTTCAGAGACACAGATGCCCCATGAGATGGAAAAAAGTTCACAGAGGATGGAAAAGCTACCTTCTGGGTGTCTGGGACTGGACAGAGATGTCCCTCTTAAGGCTGACGGACTGGAATATCTGAGTGGAAGGGGGGCACTGTCAAGATACCCAGCAGGCCAAGCTTCAATTGCTCAGAGCTGGGGCTGGATACACATGCTCTGAATGGTTTTGGGGCAGCTTCCCCGCAGCACTGACTCCCTCCTCTCCTGCTGCTCCTTGGCTGTGCTCCTGTGGGAGGCGGACTGTGGGAACAGGCTGATGTGCTTTGCACTGCACCCCTGCTGCTGGCTGGCCAGATCCAGCTGGCTGCTAGCTGTCAGTTGCTGCTGTGAGTTCCTCTAAAATGGGATTGGGCCCCTGACACTGCTGACAAACAACCTGCACCCGAGGAGCCAGGGGCTGCTGGGACACAGGCTCCAGCCTGCTGCATGGGAAGAGGTGGCTACTGGTTGGAAGCTGGCTTGGCTGCAGTCCCTCAGAGCCTGTTCCTGGCATGAGACATACTGTACCTCTCAGCCAGGCTGGCACTGCCCATGTCACTGGCACCCCAGCTCTGGATGGTGTGCCTTGTCTGTGACCAGAGCCAGGCACAGGATGGGATGGGACCTGGCTCCTGTGCCTCAGCTCCAACTGCTATGGGGATGCAGACAGAGCCTTTGTCGTACAGCATTCCGATGACGACGCCTGGTACACAGCTGGCATTGTCAGCTAAGACAAGACCTGCACAGCTGCAAGGTATGGCGTGGACGTGGACGTGAAGCATGTCCTGGCCTGGGTGAAGGAGATGGCGGCAGATGGCTGAGCCAAGACCATGAGGGAATAAAACTGTTGCGCACCAGGCTGCAAGCTCTGTGTACGTCTGTCTGTCCACACAGGCTCTGTGTGTGCGCGTCTGTCCGTGCAGGGTCTCTGTTAGCGTGTGCCTGCCCTCGCTCCCAGCGGGGTCCTGCAGGGCTTCGGCGGGCGTTGGCTGGAGGGTCCGGGGCTTCAGGGGCTCCGAGGGATTCTCGCCCCTGCACGGTGTAGAGTGTGCCTGGGGCTGTCCCCCCCGTGCGGCGCTGTCCCCACCGCTCCCGTCCGCCCGGGACTCCGCCCCGCGCCCACGTGACCCTGCGGAGGTTGTGTACACCGGAAGTCCGCCCCTGTGGGGAGCGCGGCTTGTCTAGCGACGTTGGGACTCTATGGTCGCGGCTCTCCCATAGGCTCTGGGCACCGTATCTATGGTGCACTTGGCTAGAGGGGCTCCTCCCGCCGAGCATTGTGGGGCGGCTATGGCGGCGCTCTGGGAGTCGGGTTACGGTTATTGAGGGAACTGGGGGGACCNAAACAGGTGGCGTTTGCAGGGGGGTTCCTGGTGCCAGCGGTGGTCGCGTCCCGTCGGGTTGGGAGCGCAGGGTGAGCACGGGCGGGGCCGCAGCTTCCGGCGTGGAGAGAGGAGGACTGCGGGGGATTGTGGCAGAGGCTGCAAGTGGAGCTGTCCGAGACCAGCTGAAGGGCAGCTGTTGCTCAGCACTCCTGANCGAGCAGCACGTCTTTAAGGCACCGGCCCCGCGCGTCTCCCTGCTGGGACTGGACGTGCTGGCGGCGCAGAAGCGGCGGGAGCGCCAGGAGGAGGCGGCCGGGGGGAAGCTATCCCGTGTGACGTCCTATAAGGACTGGGAAGAGGGTCGTGACGAGGCGGGCAGCGCCGAGGACGAAGAAGAGGACGAGGCCGACCGGAGCAACCGCAGAGCTCGCAGAAACAGGTGGCGTTTGCAGGGGGGTTCCTGGTGCCAGCGGTGGTCGCGTCCCGTCGGGTTGGGAGCGCAGGGTGAGCACGGGCGGGGCCGCAGCTTCCGGCGTGGAGAGAGGAGGACTGCGGGGGATTGTGGCAGAGGCTGCAAGTGGAGCTGTCCGAGACCAGCTGAAGGGCAGCTGTTGCTCAGCACTCCTGAGCATTTCTTCCCTCTGCTCTGCCTGCCCAGACATTACCGCTCTGTCCACGTGGAGACACCGTCCTACACAGGGGGTGTCAGCGAAGAGTTCTTGGAACGAAGCCAGCAGCGGGAGAAGAAGCGCCGGGAGCATGGAGTCTTTGCCTCCTCCAAGGAGGAGAAGGACCGGAAGAAGGAACGCAGTAGGGATCGGGACCACGATCGTAAACGAGATCGTGGTAATTGCTCAGAGATCTTTGTGGTGCTTCGTGGTTTGGGTCGGGGCCTGTCCTTTGCCATGTTTGTAGTCTTTACTAATGTTTGTGGTGATTTTTGCAGCAGATAATAGGCACTTGATCCTATTTTGTTTTTGCAGAGGAGCGAGACAGGAGTCATCATAGCAGATCAGAGAGGGATGGCTCGTCAGAGCGGAGTGGCAGGAGGAGTGAACCTGAGAGCCCCCGACATCGCCCCAAAGGTGGGAGTGGGACCCAGCAGAGCTCTAATGTGAGACCTAACAGGGAGGGACTTGGAGTTTTTTATGCGTCCTGCTGTTTTCACAGGATAGGGGTAGTAGAAGAGCTTGTACCTTGTAATGTTTGTGGTTAAGGCAAGCATAAAACTCCCAGCTCAACTTGGGTCTGGGAGCACTGTGCCAGCTGTGTGCGTGTTTGAAACTGTGGCAGATCTTTGCACAATGGGGTCTGTTCTGGGTCTGTGTGATGGAAATATGATCCTTTGGAAATTCCTTGGAATCACTAGGTCAGCCCCTTCTCTTAGAGGGAGGGCCAGTGGGTACCCTCTCTCCATGTTCCTTTCTTAGAAGATGTTAGGTGGCACCAGGTGCCCAGGGCTGCTGTTTGAACAACAGGTATCAAACCCCATCTCTTCTGCCAGATGCAGCCACACCATCTCGCTCCAGCTGGGAGGAAGATGATGGTGGCTACAGCAGTGCCCATCGCTCGCAGTGGGAATCTCCGTCTCCCACACCTTCCTACAGAGACTCGGAGCGTAGCCACAGAGTGCCATCGCTGCGAGACACGGACCGGCGGGAGCGGGACAGGTACCAGTGCCTGAGACTGTGCTGTGAGCTGTGCAGCTGCAGGAAGGGGCCTTTGTATGTATAAGAAGGGTCTGGTTGTGGGCATCAGTTCCTCCCATCTGCTGTGTTTGCAGGTCTGTGAGGAGCCGGTACTCTGATAAGACGCCACTGCCAACGCCATCATACAAATACAATGAATGGGCTGATGACCGGAGGCACCTGGGCGCCACGCCACGCCTGTCCCGGGGGAGAGGTGAGGAATCTGGGCTGAGCTGCCTGGGGTGGGCAGTGTGGAATCCCCTTTCCTGTGGCACAAAGTTGGGGTTTCCTTGGGAACATTCTGGACCCTCTGGCTCACCCCAGGGCGGCGCACAGAAGGGGAGGAGGGCATCGCCTTTGAGACGGAAGAGGAGCGGCAGCAGTGGGAGGATGACCAGCGGGTGAGAGTCTGGGATGGGCTGGGGGCTTGGGGCCACCAGGCTGTGAGGGTTGGGCAGAACTTAGTGCTGCACCTCTCCCTTCCCAGCAAGCTGACCGGGACTGGTACATGATGGATGAGGGCTATGATGAGTTTCACAACCCTTTGGCTTACTCCTCTGAGGAGTATGTGAAGAAGCGTGAGCAGCACTTGCACAAGCAGAGGCAGAAGCGGATCTCAGCACAGCGGCGGCAGATCAATGAGGTAAGGCTAAGACTCAGCTTTGGCTGCTCTGAACACATGGGGTTTGCTGCCTCTTGAAAGATCCATTTGTTTAGCCCTTGCTCTCAGGTGGAGAAGGACACTCTTGGGCCAGGCTGAAGGAGTGCTCACAGGGAAACTGTGGTTGAGTTCCCCTGGAAAATCCAGCCCTGCAACTCATGCATGAGCAGAATTCCCATGTTGGAGTGGCTGGTTGATTGTAGTGTCCAGGGCAGCAGGAGTGCCAAGGACCATGCTCCTGCTGTTCTGAATGCAAGGTGCATTATTGAGGCTGTCCACTGTTGTCCCAGTGGATGCTGGGGGCGGCTGCTCTCTTTATATGAGCAAGACTGTGTTCTGGCTTCCTGATGTATTCTGAGTGCGTTGCAGACAATGTCCATTGTGCATTTCCTTTGAAGCAGTCCTGTTGATCATGTGCTTCACATGGGCAGTTTTCTGTACTCTATTGCTTCCAATTACTGTCCCTTCTCTTGTGTTTATTTTCAGGCTCACTAGTTTTGAACGATCCTGTTCCCAGTGCAGAGCCCAGGTCCAAGCTTGGTGTTCTGGTGTGATCTCTGTGACTTTCTGTTGGGCTTCATTGTGTTTCTGATCTGTTGTTTTCTGCAGGATAATGAGCGCTGGGAGACAAATCGCATGCTGACCAGTGGTGTGGTCCATCGGATTGAAGTGGATGAAGATTTTGAGGAGGATAACTCTGCTAAAGTGCATTTGTTGGTGCACAATCTAGTGCCCCCTTTCCTAGATGGAAGGATTGTCTTCACCAAGCAGGTAGAGAGTGTGGCTGAAGGCACTTATGGCAGGGAGCCTCACACATGTGACGCCTTTTTAAGTGAAGCAATGCCTTTTCCC
Source organism: Illadopsis cleaveri (assembly GCA_013399915.1). Taxonomy (NCBI): domain Eukaryota; kingdom Metazoa; phylum Chordata; class Aves; order Passeriformes; family Timaliidae; genus Illadopsis; species Illadopsis cleaveri. Next base: position 161,460 of record VXBB01011210.1, read on the forward strand.
TCCAGCCAGAGCCAGTCATCCCTGTGAAGGATGCCACCTCAGATTTGGCCATCATAGCTCGGAAAGGCAGCCAGCTGGTGCGCAAGCACAGGGAGCAAAAGGAGCGTAAGAGGGTATGTTGGCAGCCATTTGGCTTACTGCCCACCGTACATGTTTTGTAGTTTTTCCCAGCCTTGTTTGGACTCTGCAGCATTCAGGCTTTGGCAGCAGTAATGATAAGGAATTCGTATTTTTGTGACCTGGGACATCCTGGCAGCCCACCTTACTGCATTGCCTCATAGCAGCTGCTGTGGTATGATTTTCTTGGGCGCTGCCTTGGGACATGAATCACTGTGCATTTTGACATTTGGATTATGGGAGAATGAAGCAGGTGGAAGAATGCGAGGTAGCTTAGGGACTGTCAGAAGGCAGTATGGTAGCAGGATGTACCTTGTCATGTCTCAACAGAGAAGTTGTGAGGCGGAGGAGTATGGGATAAGGTAGCAGATTAGGTTTTGGAGGTGTTTTCTAGGAACTTTCTCTAAAGCTCACATAATAGCTGTGAGGAAAGTATTGATGTGTTCCTTGTACATTGAAACTGGGCTGGATTTGACCTACTTACGCTATGAGTGGAATGGTGGTGATAGGTAAACTGATTGTAGAGGTGGGAGGAAAGCCTTTGGGTGCTTGGCAAGGGCAAGAGGATTATCTCGGTTCACATCTGTGTAGGTTTAAGTTCAAATTTAATAGAAGGCTCAGCAGCTGGAACTATTTTCTTAGGAGACAGATGTCAAACTGCCCAGGAGTTCAGACTTTGCCTGAAGTCTCTGTATCCATCCCAGTGTTTTAAAACTCTGCTTCAGTTCATTTGGAAGAGGGGAACCTGAGGTAGGAGTAGAGTGTGCATGCTGCATTGGGGAACTGTGGTACTAATATCCTTTTTGTAGTCTTAGGAGTGGGATTGGGGAAGAATTTTTTCTGTGCTTGCTGTGTCAAAGTTATGCTGTTCTCTCTCCTTCCAGGCTCAGCACAAGCACTGGGAGCTGGCAGGCACCAAACTGGGAGACATTATGGGGATCAAGAAAGAGGAGGAGAAGGACGAGATGGTAACAGAAGATGGCAAAGTGGATTACAAGTAGGGGCTTGCTCTGAGTTACTCTGCTCAGCTGGTAACAGGGGCTACAGGCATAGCAAAGTGTGTGGAGAGGCAATTTCATGACTTGCGCTGTTTCCTTAGAACAGAGCAGAAGTTTGCTGAACACATGAAAGAGAAAAGTGAAGCCAGCAGTGAGTTTGCCAAGAAGAAATCGATCCTGGAGCAGAGACAATACCTACCTATCTTTGCTGTACAGCAGGAACTGCTCTCTATCCTCAGGTATGGCTGCCAGGGCATCCCCAGGGCATGGGCCTGTATTTGGGAACTCAGTTGCGGAATTGTATAATCATGACTATTGGGAAGCTGTACTCTCAGGAGACAAACCTGTTGCTTTATGTTTGCTCAGCTGTCCTGCCTGAGTAGGATGATGCTTAGCTAGAGAACACAAAAGCCCTTCTTTGAAGGTGTATGAAGAAAAACCTTTTCCTTTTCCTCAGAGACAACAGTATTGTGATTGTGGTGGGGGAGACGGGGAGTGGGAAGACAACTCAGCTGACACAGTATCTCCATGAAGATGGCTACACTGATTATGGCATGATCGGCTGCACACAGCCCCGCAGAGTGGCTGCCATGTCGGTGGCCAAGCGGGTCAGTGAAGAGATGGGGGTGCGTCTGGGGGAGGAGGTGAGTCTGCTAGGGAGTGCAAGGGTGCAACCCAATGACAGTGAGTGCATGGGACTGCTGGAAGACTTCTGGTATCTCTGCCCTCCCAGGTAGGCTATGCCATCCGCTTTGAGGACTGCACATCTGAGAACACGGTGATCAAGTACATGACAGATGGGATCCTGCTCCGTGAGTCATTGCGGGAGGCTGACCTGGACAACTACAGTGCCATCATCATGGATGAGGCACACGAGCGCTCGCTCAACACGGATGTGCTATTCGGGCTGCTTCGGGAGGTGTGTGTGATCCTGGGCTAGACAGCAGCATGGGGCACCTGATCTGGGACAGCCCTTCTCTGCCAGGCACAGGAGAGGGAAGCAGACCTGCCATATCTCTCTCCGCTTGACTGCTCCAGCATCCTGGTCCTTGGTTCTGAGGGGGTTAAGTCTCCTGCAATGCTACCTGTAATGCTGGCTGAATATCAGAACTGCCGACACAGAGGTCTTTGCTGGATTAAGTTTTCCTGGACCGAGGTTGGCAGGTCTTTTTAACTGCACTGACCATAGAGCATCAGCGTTCCCTGGCATGCACAGCCACTGGAGTACAACAGAACCTCTGTCCTGTGCCATTGTCTCAGTATGAATGAAAACAGCCCCACAGCCATGCATGAATGTGCTTTCCATATTGCTCCTTTCATCTGCTTCGTAGGTGGTTGCCCGACGCTCGGATCTGAAGCTTGTTGTCACTTCAGCCACNGGTGTATGAAGAAAAACCTTTTCCTTTTCCTCAGAGACAACAGTATTGTGATTGTGGTGGGGGAGACGGGGAGTGGGAAGACAACTCAGCTGACACAGTATCTCCATGAAGATGGCTACACTAATTATGGCATGATCGGCTGCACACAGCCCCGCAGAGTGGCTGCCATGTCGGTGGCCAAGCGGGTCAGTGAAGAGATGGGGGTGCGTCTGGGGGAGGAGGTGAGTCTGCTAGGGAGTGCAAGGGTGCAACCCAATGACAGTGAGTGCATGGGACTGCTGGAAGACTTCTGGTATCTCTGCCCTCCCAGGTAGGCTATGCCATCCGCTTTGAGGACTGCACATCTGAGAACACGGTGATCAAGTACATGACAGATGGGATCCTGCTCCGTGAGTCATTGCGGGAGGCTGACCTGGACAACTACAGTGCCATCATCATGGATGAGGCACACGAGCGCTCGCTCAACACGGATGTGCTGTTCGGGCTGCTTCGGGAGGTGTGTGTGATCCTGGGCTAGACAGCAGCATGGGGCACCTGATCTGGGACAGCCCTTCTCTGCCAGGCACAGGAGAGGGAAGCAGACCTGCCATATCTCTCTCCGCTTGACTGCTCCAGCATCCTGGTCCTTGGTTCTGAGGGGGTTAAGTCTCCTGCAATGCTACCTGTAATGCTGGCTAAATATCAGAACTGCCGACACAGAGGTCTTTGCTGGATTAAGTTTTCCTGGACCGAGGTTGGCAGGTCTTTTTAACTGCACTGACCATAGAGCATCAGCGTTCCCTGGCATGCACAGCCACTGGAGTACAACAGAACCTCTGTCCTGTGCCATTGTCTCAGTATGAATGAAAACAGCCCCACAGCCATGCATGAATGTGCTTTCCATATTGCTCCTTTCATCTGCTTCGTAGGTGGTTGCCCGACGCTCGGATCTGAAGCTTGTTGTCACTTCAGCCACCATGGATGCAGATAAGTTTGCCTCCTTCTTTGGGAACGTTCCCATTTTCCACATTCCTGGGCGCACTTTCCCTGTGGATATTCTTTTCAGCAAGGTATAATTAAGCTTGTGGTGCTACAGTCTTGCACACAGGACAGAGTAGGTAAGGATATTGGTCCAGATTAACCTGGGCCGTGCTGTTCAGACTCCACAGGAGGATTATGTGGAGGCTGCAGTGAAACAAGCCTTGCAGGTCCACTTGTCTGGTGCTCCTGGAGACATCCTTGTCTTCATGCCTGGCCAGGAGGATATCGAGGTGAGTTGGAAGGACAGGCACTATCCTACCCCCTTGTTTCAGTCTGATGTTTTCACCCCTTTTTGTGTCTAGGTGACCTCANGAGACATCCTCGTCTTCATGCCTGGCCAGGAGGATATTGAGGTGAGTTGGAAGGACAGGCACTATCCTACCCCCTTGTTTCAGTCTGATGTTTTCACCCCTTTTTGTGTCTAGGTGACCTCAGAGCAAATTGTGGAGCACCTTGAGGAGCTGGAGAAGGCGCCTGCTCTTGCTGTACTGCCAATCTACTCTCAGCTACCCTCAGACTTGCAGGCTAAGATCTTCCAGAAGGTGCTGATGTGTGCTTTGTGATTAGGGTGGGGACAGGGAAAACTGGAGCAGGAGACAGTACAGAGTAGAAGTGAGAGGTGTAGATATACCTCAGTATTGCATGTGGAGGGTGAGAGAGAGCATGTACCCCACCCCACTTCCCAAATTACCCCGTCTCTCTGCTCTGCACTCCTCCTCAGTGGAGCAGAGCCATGCCCAGGGGCATGACTGATGTGTAGTGTGCTTTCAGGCTCCTGATGGGGTCAGGAAGTGCATCGTTGCCACTAACATTGCAGAGACCTCACTGACAGTGGATGGTATCATGTTTGTGATTGACTCTGGCTACTGCAAATTGAAGGTGAGCCAGAGTTTTCTGTACTGTGTCTTCTGATTCTAGGGTAGGTTGAGGGAGTTCTGAAGTCATGATCCAGCCTTCCTCTTACTTCTGTCTGATCTTGTGCCCTGAAGGTTTTCAACCCCCGTATAGGCATGGATGCGCTGCAGATCTACCCCATCAGTCAGGCCAATGCCAATCAGAGGGCTGGCCGAGCTGGCCGGACAGGCCCAGGTCACTGTTTCAGGTAGGCATGTCACTGGTGTTCCCGTTCCTGTTGTATCCTCAGCTTGGCATCAGGTTGTGTATATTTTTTTCTTACTGGAGCTGTTCATTATCTTGAACTTTGGGGTTATGTGGGTAGTAGGCAGGCCTGAAGGCCTTCTTTGGACCCAGTGCTTCTGCAGAGAAAAGGATGTGCTCCATTTTGTTCCTGTACCCATCTTCACTTGTGGCTGGTCTGCCCTGGATGCCATCAGGACAAGAGCCAAGCCAAAGGCCTTTCCCAGGCTGTGCTGTAAGACCAGGGAATGGCTGTGCTTGGTCATGTGCTGTGCTGCAGCCCAAACGCCCAAATGTGCTGGGGAGACCACACTTTGGCTGGACTATGAGTGCCTCCCCAGGCTTGTGCTGCTGGATGCTGGGTTGCTGGCCTGTGTCATGCTGGGCTGGGCTGGGCAGAGGCTGGCACGTCTGTAGGGAACGCAGTGGCCAGAACAGGAGGAGAATGCTCTTGGAATCTCTTCCCAGGCTCTACACCCAGAGTGCCTACAAGAATGAGCTGCTGACAACCACGGTGCCTGAGATCCAGCGCACCAACCTTGCCAATGTAGTACTCTTGCTCAAGTCCCTGGGTGTGCAGGACCTGCTGCAGTTCCACTTCATGGATCCACCTCCTGAGGACAATATGCTGAACTCCATGTACCAGCTGTGGATCCTGGGGGCCCTGGATAACACAGGTATTGGCTGCTGGGGTAAGCTACCAGCCCGTGGAACTGGGGCCTGCCCAGCTGCTGATCGCTGATCCCTGTTCTGTTCCTACAGGTGGTCTGACCTCTACAGGACGTCTCATGGTGGAGTTCCCACTGGACCCTGCACTCTCCAAAATGCTCATTGTCTCCTGTGACATGGGTTGCAGCTCTGAGATCTTGCTCGTTGTCTCCATGTTGTCTGTGCCTGCCATCTTTTACCGGCCTAAGGTACAAGATATTGCTGTTCAGCAGCTCAGGGCCCTTCCCTGCCCTTTGACTAACCCATATTCTTTGCTTACCCTTCAGGGCCGAGAGGAGGAGAGTGACCAAGTGCGGGAGAAATTTGCTGTTCCAGAGAGCGATCACTTGACTTACCTGAATGTTTACCTGCAGTGGAAAAACAACAGCTATTCTACCCTGTGGTGCAATCAGCACTTCATCCATGCCAAGGCCATGCGGAAGGTGAGGCTGTGGCCATAAGGCTGGGGGAGACAGCGCTATGCAGAAAAGGGATGTGACCAGCACACACCTTCGCAGGTGCGGGAGGTGCGTGCCCAGCTCAAGGACATTATGGTGCAGCAGCGAATGAGCCTGGCATCNGCAGTTCCACTTCATGGATCCGCCTCCTGAGGACAATATGCTGAACTCCATGTACCAGCTGTGGATCCTGGGGGCCCTGGATAACACAGGTATTGCCTGCTGGGGTAAGCTACCAGCCCGTGGAACTGGGGCCTGCCCAGCTGCTGATCGCTGATCCCTGTTCTGTTCCTACAGGTGGTCTGACCTCTACAGGACGTCTCATGGGGGAGTTCCCACTGGACCCTGCACTCTCCAAAATGCTCATTGTCTCCTGTGACATGGGTTGCAGCTCTGAGATCTTGCTCGTTGTCTCCATGTTGTCTGTGCCTGCCATCTTTTACCGGCCTAAGGTACAAGATATTGCTGTTCAGCAGCTCAGGGCCCTTCCCTGCCCTTTGACTAACCCATATTCTTTGCTTACCCTTCAGGGCCGAGAGGAGGAGAGTGACCAAGTGCGGGAGAAATTTGCTGTTCCAGAGAGCGATCACTTGACTTACCTGAATGTTTACCTGCAGTGGAAAAACAACAGCTGTTCTACCCTGTGGTGCAATCAGCACTTCATCCATGCCAAGGCCATGCGGAAGGTGAGGCTGTGGCCATAAGGCTGGGGGAGACAGCGCTATGCAGAAAAGGGATGTGACCAGCACACACCTTCGCAGGTGCGGGAGGTGCGTGCCCAGCTCAAGGACATTATGGTGCAGCAGCGAATGAGCCTGGCATCCTGTGGTACAGACTGGGACGTTGTCAGGAAGTGCATCTGTGCTGCATATTTCCATCAGGCTGCAAAGCTGAAGGTGAGAGGTGTCTGAGCTGCCTGGGGGCTGCAAGGCCCTGCCTGGGAACAGGTGGACTAAGCACATTTGTCTTTGCAGGGCATTGGAGAGTATGTGAACATCCGCACAGGCATGCCCTGCCACCTGCACCCCACGAGCTCTCTGTTTGGCATGGGCTACACGCCAGACTACATTGTGTACCATGAATTGGTTATGACTACCAAGGTGAGCTTGAGCTGAGGGCTAGCAGGAAGGGTGATGAGTGCTCCAAGGGAGACGGGAGGATTTTGCTGTGAGACTGAAATTCATCTGAGTGGCAGATATCAGCCTTTTCCATCTATACCATCTAGGCATGTCTGTGTCATCTGTTTGTCCCTTCCCCCATTATTTTTCTCTGGCTTCTGTTGGATATGTTTCATCCTCCTTGTGGTCTCATCAAATCCAACCCATAGCAACTTCTGAGGCCAGGAGGAATTGTCTGGAAGGGGTATGGTCCCAGCCTGAGAAGTGTCAGCAGCAGCTGGGGGAGGAAGGGAGCTGCTGTGGCTCTGGGAATAGTGCCCAGGCCCCAAGAATGCCATCCTGCTATCCTGGTCTTTCTGTCCCTGCAGGAGTACATGCAGTGTGTCACTGCTGTGGATGGAGAGTGGCTGGCAGAGCTGGGCCCCATGTTCTACAGTATCAAACATGCTGGCAAGTCACGCCAGGTAAGTATTCTGTCCTGGATGAGCTGGCAAACTGCAGGGCCTTTGCATTCCCCTGCTGTATGTGTGTGTTTTGACATAAAGGGAGCAAGCTTGTGGGCCTGCAGGGAGTCTGCTGTCCCTGACCTGCTGCTGCCTTGCTCTAGGAGAACCGCCGCCGTGCCAAGGAGGAAGTGTCTGCCATGGAGGAGGAAATGGCTTTGGCAGAGGAGCAGCTGCGTGCCCGCCGGGAGGAGCAGGAGCGCCGTAACCCCCTGGGCAGTGCAAGGTGTGTGATGGCCCTGCCTGCCCATGGCTTGCCTGTGGGAGTTCTGGTGCAAAAAAAGGTTGCATTTTTCATTAATTGCCCGTGTCCTCTTTGACAGATCTACTAAAATCTATACTCCTGGGTCAAAGGAGCAGGGGGAGCCCCTGACGCCACGACGCACCCCAGCTCGCTTTGGTCTCTAAGGAGGCACGACCTGTTGCTTTGAGGCTTAAGGTAGTGCCCAGCTACCCTGATCAGTGTATTCTGAGGTCTCTACAGCTTGTGACCCTGGAAGGCTTTGGTGCTTGGCACTAATTTTGCTACAGAACAGAAAGAATTTTATTTGTTTAAAGGTTGTCAGTCTAATCCTTGCTTTGTTTTGCACTGCTTCTTGTCCTGGAGGTGGGTATTGGGTGGAGAATCATGCAGGGCTGGTGCTGTCAAGTTGTTGCCCTGTAGAACCTGGAACAGGGCACAAAATTAAAGTGACCTGGAGGACAAATACAGCCTGTCCCTGTTTCAAGCCTGGCCCGTACTCCTGCAAAGGCAGTTCTCCACAGCCCATGCCCTGGACAGGCAGCTGGTGCCCAGCTGTCCCCCAGCTGTCCCTGCACACCTGGGACCATCAGCCCAGCCCTGTTTCAGGCCAGACTGTGCCAGGAATTCTGCTCACTTTTTCAGCTGCTCACACCTGTGGGGTTGCTGAGGTTTTCTGAACATTAGGTACTGGTTCTCCTCCTGCATCCTGCCTAGTGTGTCTCAAATGCCTGTTTGTGTCCTCCTGTACCTGTTCTGTCATCTTGCTGAGCTCTTCCTTAAGGAAAGCCAACTCCACCTTGCAGACAACCAGCTCCTCTTCTCGCAGAGCTAGAGTTTGCTCACTGTCCAGGTGTAGCTGCTGCCAGTGTTGAACTAGGCTGCTCAGCTCCTGCAGTCTCTCCTGGAGAGAGTAAGTCTGGCCATGGCACAGGGAGAGACACAGGCTGAGCACAGACTCCTGGTTTTTCACAGGAAGACCTGAGACCTCCTTACCTCCTGTTTGTTCTGCTCCTTGAAGCTCTGCATCTTCCTCAGCTCCTGATGCAGCTGCTGCCTGTGTGCCTTGTAGGCTGCAATCTTATCCACCTGCTTGGTGCTCTCTTGCTGGGTTTTGGCCAGCTCTGCCTGGAGGTTCTCCACATCCTGCACCTGCCAGCAAAGCTGTGGGGCAGGGAGGGTCATTGGCCATGGCTGAGCCTCTCCTGGAGGCAGGAGAGGGGTCTGGGACTGAGGTTGCATCCCTATCCTGTCCTACCTTGCCCTCACCTGTTGCTGCAGCTCTTCCACTTTTCGGTGTAGGCCTTGGATGGCCTCTTTGGCTCTGCTCAGCTGCTGCACACTCTGCTGCTCTTGGGCCTGGGTGGCTCCCAGTTGCTCCTGCAGCTGGGCTGGGCTGTGCTGCAGGCCCTGACTCAGCTTCTGTGCCCCCAGCTGCAGAGAAGGCAGTGGTTGGTGGGTTGGCCTTGTGCTGTGTACTGTTCCCTGAGCAGAGGCACAGCTGCTCTCTGTGCAACAGGACACTCAGGGCTGTGAGGTGGTGGGGGCAGGCTGACATTGTTGCCTCCCACCCTGTCCCAGGGCTTCTGGGGGAAGTGGAGCAGGGCTCAGCCCTGCAGCGTGATTATCACGGTTCCTGTGCCTCCCTGGCTGCTTGTCTCTAGGCTTGGTGCCCAGTGGCTGGGGGGCTGCTGGCACTGACCTGCTTGAGCAGCTCTCTGCTCTCCTTTGGGATATCGTGGCTGGTATCAACATCACTGTGTCCAGCGAAGCAGGAGGTGACCTCTGTCTGCACTGCCTGGTCCTTCAGGTGGAGGGGTGTATCACTGACCTGTGAGTACCCAGCAGGGTGTGGGATCACCCTGTGCCCCGCTGTGTAGAGTTGAGGCTGCAGAAGGAGCCTTTTCAGGACAACCCATGGACAATGGGCTGTTGGGCAGGGCCTGTGACAGAGGAATGTGGCCTGCACTAGGTGGGAGGCAGGAAGGCTGCTGGCTTCTGGCCCTCTCATCTCTGTGCAGTCCCCACAGTGTCCTCCCTTTTGGACACCCAGCAGCCCTAGAAAAACATCCCTGTGGTCCCGGACCAGTGGCAGAGCATGGACACAGGCAGAGTGGTAATCCCAGCTCATTGGCAAGGTTGTGGGCTGCAGCAGTGCCACCAGCCCTGGGACAGTACCCAGGGTGTCAGTGGGGCTATTAGGGTCTGCATTCTTCCAGTTCTGCTTAGCTGGGTGGACTGGGCTGTGCCAGCCAGGCTTGCCTTGTGGCTAAGCTGCTCTGTACAGGTGGTGCTAGAGCCACATATGGCTGGCAGGATGTTCTCTACCCTCCCCTGGGGGGTCGCCCACAGATGTTTGCACAGGCTGTGGGGCAGGCATGGTGCCTAGCCTGTGGTGGAGTGGCAGTGGGGGACACATGCAGCTTGGTCTGTGGCCACTGTGCCCAGCACTGGTACCTTGCCCATCAGTGCCTGGAACTGCTGCATCAGAATGACCAAGTTCTGGTGCTCCTGCTCCACTGCACACTCCTGCTCCTGCAGCTGGACCAGTTGTTTGTGGTTTGTGCCCCTGCAGAAGTCCAGGTCCAGCTGCAATGCCTGTATCGTGGCTAGCACCTGAGCTGGGTCCAGATCTTCCTGCTGTGTGTCCTGGCATGCTCTGGGCTTCCCATGCTGTGGCTCCAGCACCAATGCTTGCCTTTGGCCCTAGGACATGGCATAAGCAGCATCTGTCCAGCTCGCCACTATAGCCAGCCCATCTTGCAGCTCCTGTCTGGGCAGGCACTGGGGCTGGACAATGCTGGTCATCCTAGTTTTGTGCAGACCATGAATGGACCATGCTGCCAACGGGTGGGTGCAGCCCTTCCGCACCAGGCAGCACTGCCCGATGTATGTGCATGTTCAGGCAGTTCCTTTGGGTTCACGAATAGCCAAGCCCCTGACACCACTGGCGCTCCACACTGAAGCGAACTGTGGCCACTGTGGGAAATGGTGGCAGTGGGACCAGCACAGCCACAGCAGGACTGGATACAACCTAAACTCTTGTGCTCTCTCTAGCCCTGGGAAAGAGGTATCTGGTGGTGCAGACAAGGGCTGACCAGGGCCTCCTGTATCACCTGGCCACTAATCTGTGGCTATGCAACCAGTGACTGGATTGAGCATACTGTTGGCACTGCTCACCTTGGGCTGCCAGGCCTCTGTTTCCTGCTGAAGCTGCTGGATGGAGCTGGTCAGCTCTGTTGTTGTCTCCTTTGCCTCTGGCAGACCTCTACAGGAGCATTCAGGCTGATCCTGAGGTGCAGGAATCTTCTCGGATGTGCCAAATTTTGGCCACTCTCTCACTGTTGGAAGGACCATAACCTTTCCTGTGGCCCCAGACAACCCTTAGTCCCACGGATGTCACTCAGCCCTGCCTGGGGCAGCCCCACCATCCCATGGTATTGGCACTGCCACTCCCTGTCTAAGGAGCACCTGATGACAGCAGGAGAGGCCTAGCCTGGGGCTCCTGGAAAAGCAGGGCAGAGCTGTGCGGGGCTGTGGCCCTCTCCTCAGCAGCACCTGGTCCTGCTGCTGCCCACAGTCCTCACCGCAGCCTTCCTGTGCCATGCTCTTCACCATCCTGTGTCCCTGGCATGCTGTGTGACACTACCCCATATGCCACTGTGAGGTCACCACATCCTGGGCATCATCCTCAGAACTGGCCCAGGACATGGCAGCACCCCTGGGTCAGGGCAGGGCCTTGCCACCCTCATGCTGCCCCTGCACTGTCCTGAGGCTGTACTCAGTCTGTGGCCAGTCGCAGAACACACTGCTGGGCTGTGGCCAGGGCCAGGTGACAGTGGGGGTGGCAGCAGTGCTGTGCTCAGGGCTGTGCCCTGTGGTCCACCATGCACACAAGGGACAGGGGTGGGGGGGTCTTGCTGCAGGGGCACATTCTGACAGGGCCACGAGCCATAGGCTCCTGGGGAGGCCGAGAGGCCAAGTATGGACAGGGGAGGCTGAGAGTGCATGTGTCCTGTTGTCCCGCCCTGCCTGGGGCCACCCCGCAGAGCCCCGGTACTCAGATCAGTGACGTGGGTCTCTGGGTGCCAGTGGTGCCTTAACTGTGGATGCAGAATGATGGTGTGAGCACAGCACCGGCACAGCACTGCCGCTGGCCTGTGCTGGTGACATGGGACTCCCTGGGCTGTGTGTGATCCCTTGCCAATGCTCAGTGCAGTTTCACAGGTATGTGTTTTAATTGGAAATTTCCAAGGCTGAACTGGGCCCAGAAGGTGAATGCAGATGTACCATAGGAGAAATCATCAGTTGCCATGACAACCCGCTCCACCTGCAGGTCAGTCACGGGTGACGGGAGCAGGCACAGCACCAACACTCCTGTGAGCAGGGCTGCTGAACCCCCTGCTTCCAGAATACAACTGAATTTGGCCACAGTTTCTGTCACTGCGAGGAAATAAAATTTCCATGCAGACTTCAGTCTCATTCAGGCAGCGACAGCCAGGACACAGAGCATCCACAGTGCGCAGAGCCTTTATGGGACAAAGCCTCATGTCATGTGCACTGTGCCATGCAATGTTGCATGGTGCCACAGGCAATGCTGCACTGTACCACAGATATGCCACACCGTGCTGAGCTGCAGGCAGTGCCTGCCTTGAAGGGCTGAACACTGCTCCAGCTCCTTGTGTGTGGGGCAGCCCCACAGCCCTGACCCACAACTGCCTGCCCATACTCAGCCAGTCCTGGGAGGATGGGGGGGTCAAACTGACCCCTCTGCTGTGTGAGCACAGTCCTGGTGGTGGGAGTTGTCTCACTTTAATTACTGCCGTAATGTTACTCTTTTCAGTGCCACCTTAATTGAAATTAAACAGCTGCCGTGTTCAGGCTAGGACAAAAGTGAATCCTTTTTCATTCTCCTCCAGTTTAATGAAGACTGACATGCTGGGAGAAAACAAAGGCGATCCAGCTGCTGCCTCTTGCTGGCACATGCATCAGCAGTTACCGGTGACCCTGTGGGCTGGCAGAGACACCCCAGAGCACCCCGCAGCCATCAGCCCCAGGCAGCCCAGTCCTGTGTCTTGGAGAGCTCCTGCCCAAAAGGTCAGGCTGGGGGTGTGCAGGGAATGGGGTACCCACAACATGAGGCAGGCCAGCACGGGGGGTCCCAGTGCCCAGGTTCTGTGTCCAGGCTTTCATTCCATCTGTTAAGTAGTGTCTGACTACCAACCATGACCCAGCGTGGCCCCTCGAACCCCCATGCTGCCAGGGTCCCACCATCCCTGTGGGCTCAACCAGCTTCAGCCTCACAATGTTCATAGCCACCAACTAGCCCACGCAGTGCCTCAGCCTCAAGCCAGGGCAGCAATGTCAGCCCAGGAGTCCTCTCCAGTCTCAAGTTTTTTTTCTGTTTTAGGACAAGGAGTTTGCTTCATGCCATTCAGTACTTTAAAATATGCAAAATGAGGTGCTGCTACAAACCTCATTAACACCCGCCTCCAACATCATTAAGATGTTTCCAAGAAAATTAATTGAGAGACTCATTAAAAATAAATTAAGAAAAATGTGTTGCAGAGCGCCTGCTCTGAGCTCGTAAATCACGGCTCAGAGCTCCAGGCCGCTGCACAGGCAATTAACGCCAGCCAATTTGTTTTATCCTGGCTGCGAAAATTAGAAAGCAGACATGGAGATTAGATTAGGCATGTCTGTCAAGCGGAACTTGGAGTGAATATTTTAGGATACAAAATGGAAATCAGAAAAACAAAGCTGGGACTTCATTCAGGAGAGCTGGCAGGCAGAGGGGGTGGGGAGGAAGGAGGTTTCCATGCTCTCCGTGCCAGCTCTGTCCTCCCCTGCACATTGCCCAACCTTGATGGCTGCACAGACACCAATCACCTCTCTTGGGGAGCATGAGCCTGCAATGAGAGTGTTCTGAGCTGATGTGTGTGACACAGCCCAAGCCAACATGTTGCCCGTGTGTGCTGATTACACACTTGATTAGCAAACACTGTGCAACTGGGTGAGACCACTGCTTGTGCTTCCATCAGCTTTTGGCTGTTGGTGCCCCTTTGTTCATCTCCAGTACCTTCCACCACAGGAGTTCAAACCACTTGATATTCAGAACCAAACTGCAGGGTCCCTCTGTAAAACAAGCGCTATGATCCCTGTTTCACACAGATGAGCCGAAAAAGAGATTACTTAAGGTCTTGCTTGTACTTACACAAATGTACAAGCAGCTCATGCAGCAGCTGCTGCACTGGCATATCCCAGTAGTGTGTGACATGCTGGTGGCTGCTTGTGCAGCCAAACGTGCAGCTGCAGTGGTGGCATGGCCCTTCGTGGCAGTGGGAACCTGTGTGCTACCAGTGCTCATGGTGCAGGGAGACCATGGAGCTCTAGGAAAGGCTCCAGAAGGAGCCATGGGCACTGTGTCAGCCTGCACCACTCAAGTGGTGTTGTGTGAGGGGTTTAGTGCAGAGCAAGCAGTAACTTGGTCACACATCAGAATGCAAGAGGAAAGTGGGAACAGAGCAGGAAGAGGCTCTTGCATCAGCAGGCAGAAGTGCACCCCGGCCTGATGTTTGTGAGATGACAAACCAAGCTGAAACGAGTTCAGCACACAGAGGAATGGTTATCTCCTGGCAGACCAAATTGAACACTGTGGATGGGCCATCCATGGCCACTTGGAACCAAGTCTGGACAGCACATTTCCAGCTCTGCCTATCAGTCTCTGATCCCAAAGCAGACACTGGTGTTGGTCCTGTGGTTGGAGACAATGACGTCTTCACTGCCCCGCTGGCGCCCTGAGCCAGGATTCCCCATCTGCTCGTGTCGTTCCACGCCCTGCCGTGGGAAGGGACACCTTCCACCTTCCAGGCTGCTCCAAGCCCCGTCCAGCCTGGCCTTGGACACTTGCAGGAATCCAGGGGCAGCCACAGCTTCCCTGGGCACCCCGTGGCAGTGGTGGGCGAGGGCTGAGAGGGAGGATGGTGCCCGGAGCGGGGCTCGGAGGTGCCCGGGGTGGGCAGTGCCGGGGGCTGAGAGGGAGCCGAGGTGCCCGGAGCGAGGCTCGGGGGTGCCCGGGGTGGGCAGTGCCGGGGGCTGAGAGGGAGCCGAGGTGCCCGGAGCGAGGCTCGGGGGTGCCCGGGGTGGGCAGTGCCGGGGGCTGAGAGGGAGC
>VXBB01011210.1:178830-222293 GCA_013399915.1 Illadopsis cleaveri
GTGGTTCTTGCAGTTACAGTCACTAAGTTGCTGGAAGAGGAATAGTGCTCCTGGACAGCCACATCAGCAGTTCTGGGGCCTCCTTCCAAGCCAGCAGTGATGGCAGCACTGTGTGAGAGGTCAAGAAAAAGCAAGGGGGCTGAGGGGAGACAAAAACCAGAGGGAGCTTAGTAAATGGAAAGAGACTCTTGTGGTGGGGAGCACAGGGAGAACCTCATAAGGGCAGGAGGACATGAGGATACAGAAGCAGATGAAAAGGCAGAAAGAGAGGNAGGAGTGATGTGAAGGGACTGACTGCCAGGGGAGGATGTCATGCATTTGCCATCTCTTGATGTCTTCAAGCCCAGGCAAATGCCTGTCTGAAGATATCTTAGTCAGACAAGTTACTGATTTCAGAGTAACAGGGTGAAATTTCCACAGGTACAGGAGGACAGGCAGCCCAATCCCTTCCTGTTCACCCTGGGAATCTGCAGGAAGGAAATGCAAAGGAAGATCACAAGAACATGATGCTATTTGTGCTCTTGGATAGGACTTCACGCCAACACTGATTTATCTGGCTACATCGGCATTCCACAGCATTACTCAGCCCCTCAAGTGGGCAGACACTAGAGGTGTATCTGACTGGAAGAGGCTAGGTCTACTGACCTTATATAATTTCTTCTTTTTTTTCAGATGTTTGGCAGCTGTCCCCAGTCTCCAAGGTATGACACAGGCAGGTGGTCCTAACCTTGCTGAGGGTCTGGGGTATTTGCACCATCTTTCTCACAACATCTCACTGCAGTCTCAGGTGCTGTAACTCTGTTCCTCCTCAGGAATTAGGGCTTGGGGCTGTGCTGGAATAAAATCAGATGAAGATGGAGAGATGGATCTGTGGAAACATTTGTTTAGTGCTCAGGAGCAGCCCAAAAGGCAAACTGACGGTTAACAATTATCAGGAAAATAATGGAGAACAGAGCACAGTTCTGTCAATGAACAGATTCATAGTGAAAGCTGCACTGTGGTTTCTATATGCAGCTCTGTCTGCCTCTCTCAAGAAAAAGATTTGGAAGTGTTTCAGAGAAGACCAACAAGGATGATCAAATACAAAGAGTATTTTCCATGTGAGGAAAAAGTGGGTAGTCTCTTTAGGCTGGAAAAGAATAGACTGAAGAGGATTATAGTATCAAGTTTAGCAAGTAGAGGTTGCCTGCAGTATGATTTCTCATCATCCCTTCAATATAAGAACCGGCAGCACCCTGTAAATTAGCAGGTAATAACAAAAAACCGAAAACTATATCTTATTTTGAATGTCATGTGCTGTGTTGGACTGCTTCACACAGGGCGTGGTGTGCCCCCAAAGCTCACATGCATTCAAAAATAAATTAAACATTTTAATGGGGGAAAAATATCCACTCACACTGATGGAAGGCAAGACTCCACTTCTACTTCAGGAGCCCATGAGCTGTGGGTGGCTGAGGCTGGCAGAGTGTTCCGGGAAGCACCGTGAGATCTGTGGCCTCTATACCCCAGCATGAATGCACCAACCAGACTCCAGGAATCAATCACCAAATTGCACTGTCTTCTCCTGGAACAAGCTGCCAGTGGAGAAACGGAAAACAGGTTTTTGTAGCTATACTGAAACTTCACAGTTGATTTTAAGCCTCTTAGACAGCATAATACTGACTGCAATTTCCTGCTGAGGGCTATCGACTCCAGCCTGTGCCAAGCTGCAGGGAACACCCCGTGCCATGCCTGCGTGTGATGGAGCGTGTCTCTGCACCAACAGCGTGACTGACTCAGATCAGAAACCAGCTTCCTGGGATTTCCCACCAGCATCCTTTCAGACTGCCATCCAGCAGCAGAGATCTGTGCATCCACGAGGTCACAGGCACCAGAGGACAGCATCATCTTCAAACCACATGGAGGGGTTAGTGCAGGCAGGAAACAGCCCCCTGCTGCCCTCTGCCCAGGGTGGGACACACTGCCTGGTGGGCTCTGGGGAAGGAGGAGGCTTGCACTTCAGAGGTGTCTTTCCTGGCTCATGTGCTTGTAAGCAGACACCGTGGCAAACAAATTGCATGTTCTTGTGGTGTAAATCCTAATCTGGTTCTTTTGAAGCACCTGCTGTTGCGCTGCTGCAGTCCTAAGGAATGTCTGCATGATGGAATGCAAGGCTATACCTTAAGTACTTCAAATTAATTGAGAGCAGTAGTGTTTTGTGCTGTGGGACCACATTGAGGCCACTGACAATTTACAGTCCTGTAGGTTAGAGCTGTGGGCAGGATGGGCAGGATGGACAGGTTGGCCGGTGTAGGCCATGCAGACAGGGCACCAGAGCAGCAGATGACAAAGGTCAGCTGTGTGGTGCTGTTCTGTTATTACTTCAGGCAGTGTCTCTGCTTTTTCACACACTTCCTATTCTGTGACACACTACTCTTAGCAGTGATCCAGCAGTCACAGATCCTCCATCTTTTTATCAAGGTAATTCCCCATCACCATTGTTTTTGTATACCTTCTACCTCAAGAAAGAAGAAGTTAATACTGAGCTGCAGTGAATGCTCAGCCAGCATGGTAACCAGCCAAATTCAATATTAGCAGCATGGTTTAAATACTCAGCCTGCTTCTACATGGTGATACAGAATACAGGGAGTGGAAGGGGCCCCTGCTCCAGTTTGGTAATGCTCTCCTATTTCTGGAGTTTGTTAGCACAATATCAAAATTACAAACCACAACACTCTCCATTTCTTACTTTCATTTTGAATTAAAGACCTTCTGTTGAAGACTCTCACTTCAAAAACCAACCAAGCACTTGCTAATATCAAGCAAAATGCCTGAAGAATAAATTGCTCCTATCAGAAATAAAGGATTTTAGTTCTGCCAGAAGCAGAGAGATCTGTGTTTCTAAGTCCCTCCAAAGGCAACTCCATCTTTCCTGTTTTCCTCTCATTTTCTTTTGATGCACAAAGCCTACACATTGCAGTGTTGCGATTGGATTCAGCTTTGGAGCAGTGTAATTGTAAATATTCATTGGAATCCAAGCTAGTTTTCCCAAGTCTCTCTTAAAAGCTTTGCAGTTATACAAACAGCCATGGCTCTGCATTAGCCTCACAGCCTGGAGGCTGCCTATTCCTCCCCAGCCCCAAAGTCTGCTCCATCAGAGGCTGCATGGAGAGAAATCAGCCTTGCCCACCATTTTAATCAACGCTCTATTATTTTCTTTATTCCCTCTTTAATGACTGTGCTGTCGAACTGGCTCTCAGATACAGGTACCCAGTGGGACTCCTCACTGATGTCTACACAAATAACATATCTCACCTTGACTCACAGTTCACCTGACTGTCCTGCCCATGTGTTTCAGTTCCTGTCTCTCAGCTGATGTTGACAGGGTGTCTGTGAATGGCTCTGAGTCCTGGTATCTGATATACAGTACGTGGTACATGGTATAGGGTATTGTGCCTGTGACCATTCCTCCCTCCTCTGTGAACGCTCCGTGGCTGCTCTGGTACAGTGGGGCAAGGCAAAGGGCAGCAGACTCCTACAGCTCCTGAGGAGCTGAGGCAAGCTCTGTCCATCAGCCAGACCCTGCCCTTGCCTGTGCCAGCCCTGCACAGCCAAACTGCATGCCTCAAGCAGATCATGCTCTCCAGGTGGTCTCTGATTGCAGCCATGTCCTGCACAACTCATTTGCAGAGCAGCACATGTAAGAAACTCCACACAGCTATTCTGCTGAGAAGGGAAATTGAATCCAAAAGTTCTGATAGTATATCTACACTCCCATCTCTGCCTCATGCACTCATGTGTTCCCCACCATGGACGGGACTCTGGCCAAAGCCTGTGGCATAGCAGCACATGTAACACAGATGGTGGTATTGGAGTCTTCATCACCCACTGACCTCCTCCAGGCACTGTTCAGCATGTGTTACAGCCTCCCGGGGAGCCTGGGACCAGGCAGGTTGGCAGTAAAAGGGGAAACACTGAAGGGGAAACACTGTGGTGGGGCTCTGGGAAAGGCAGAGCTACTTTACAAGGTAGGAGCAGGGATAGATGTAGGAAATGAGCAATGCTGATGTGAACATCAAGGGGCTGATCTTCCAGTTCTGAGACAGGGGAACCTTGAAGTACCCTGCGCATTGTGTGTCTGTCCTTAAAGGTCTCCTGTGACGAAGGATCCTCAGGCCCTGGCAGTCTGCTCACCTGCTCTGTTCTCCTTCCCTTTAGAAAACTGTTCCTGACCCAAATCTTTCCTGATGGAGGCTCTGACCAGTAGTTCTTGAGTGTTCCTTCAAGGACATGGAGAGAAGATGGCTTTTTTCCTCTTTCCAGGAGTATCTTACATACAGCTGGTATTGTGAGCTCCCTCAGTCATGCAGAAGTAAAAACCAAAAACCCAAATGCCAACAAAGCAGCCAGATCAGAAATCACAAAAGAAACCCTGTCTAGTAGAGCTCCCTGCCACACAGAGCAGTAGCTACAAGAGCAGATGCCCTGTAAAAGCGGATGAAGTAATGAGGCCTCTATAAAGATAACAAGTCCCAGAGTCAAAGCAGCTCATGGAGAGAAATTCTCTGCTCCTGTAGATCCATATCTCCTGGTGGCAGCCACCAAAGTGTCCTCTTCATCTCTTTTCCCAGCTCAATGCCAGCTGCCTTCAGAATGTGGTGAAGGAGACATCCCTGGGGAAAGTCCAGCCCCCAGCTGAAGGGAAGGAACATGGAAAACCACATGGTCACGAAGAAGGGCTGGATGTTGAAACATGCCCGATGGCAGGAGCAGAAGGAACCTGTCCCTGGGGTCCCTGTTGGAATCCATCCTCTCTTCTCCAGATACAACATGTCACCTTTTCCCACCTGTGGTGTGACACTGTGCCCCCTCAGCAGCTGCCAGAGGAGGGAGTGTACCAGTGGACACACAGCCTGGAGCCCCATCAGGGTCTCAGGTGTAAGAACACACTGGTCCTTTTGCTGCACAGCCCTGGTGCAGAGGAATCTTCATGGCATGAGCTGGAAGCACAGTCCTTCCCTTCCAACTCCATTTTGCAAAACAGCCAGAGCACTGTTTTTCAGTGCTCCTACTTGGATGATTTATCCAGGTCACAGTGAGGACAACTGGCTAACTGAGGTTAACAGCTTTCTCGGTTTCATTTCAAAAGGACATTAGCATGGGGCTGTATTAAAGGATGATATGCCAAATCCTCATTCACTAGGAGAGCTCATGATCAGGTGGGGGACTAAGCTGACAAACAGGGCTGTGCTGCCAGTCTCTCTGTAAAGGGCAGGACCATAACTCATGCTCTCAGTGCTAAATTACACCTGGCACTCCTTGCGCAGGAATCCTGCTGCCTGCTGTAGGGACCCAGGACCACCAGCCTTGGGAGGCCCAGGGCCCCACAACAGGACATGTATCAGCAGCTGGGGCTGGCTCAGAAAAATAGATTAGAGTCCTTCTATCTGAAAGAAGGATACTGGAAAGAAAATATGACAAAGATCTATAAAATCAGAAGTGTCACAGGAAGGTTATTAAGGAGTGACTGTCCTGACTGTCTTTTCCAGTAAAACAGTGGAGTTTGTCAGGAAACAGGTTCAAACCAAACTAAATGAGGTGGCTTCTTATCCAAGCATGGTCAAGCAGGGGAATTCACTGCTACAGGACTTTGCAGAAGTCTGAGTTACAGAAGAAGTTTGACAAGTTATGGATGAAAATTCCTCAAGGGCTGTTAAACACAATGGCTCCTCCTTGGGCTCAGGCAGCCCCTTCACCACAGAAGGTGGATGACCATCTTGGTGAATTTCACAAGATTCCCCTGTTCTTCCCAGGGGAAAAGAGCTCTTTCCTAGACAGGGCCATAAGCTGCTGCCATACACAGAGCCAGGTGGAACACTGTTCTGCCACAGAATAGTGTTATATTTTTATATAACAAGGCTTGATGCTCAGTTCTTTAATTGGGAGGTTTGTAAGAGAAAGTTGAGAGCTAGGCTGTTTTATTTGCCACTTTCACACTGAAACCAACAACAAGGCTCAGCTGAATTTGGTATCAATAGGTGGAGAGATGGGAAGGGAAGGGAAGTAGGAAGAAACAGTGTCATTCCCACCCTTCCATGCTGTCCCTGCACAAATCAACACACAATCATCCATATGCATATGCAGAACAAAACAAAGGCACATGCTGACCCTCTCCTGCATTAATCCATCTGCCACCATCCACAAACACAGACAAAGGCACATACATCCTGCTCCCACCTTCACTGTGGGCAGTTGGAATGTGGGCTTGCCACGCGCGGCTCAGCCCACATGCTGGGCTGGCTCTCACACACAGAACAATGGATGATGTGAGAGTCAATAAAACAACATCTTGTAACTTTCCTTCAAATGCAATAAATGTAAAAACTGCATTGTGTTCATATATATTGCAATGTATGTACCATTAGATATATGGGTATATTTATAGGAATGTATTTATCATCACCACATTAAATGAAACAAAATGTCTCCACTTTGCCTAATAAGGGGGACACCCCCAAACCTATTTTAAATGCTACCCTTTGAGCTGCTGCATAGACAAACCAGTGGCGCTGAGCTCATCCTGTCATTCAATATGCTGGTACCTGGTGCTCCAATGTCAAAAGTACCTGGTTTATTCTACCAGAACCCCAAGCATATTTCACTAGCAAGTTTTTAAAATAGACACTTTTTTAATGGCTTATGTGGTGCTGGAAGTGATGACAAGTGGATACGAGGTTAAGCAAGTAATGCTGCAGTGTGCAGCAGCAGGATTTCCCCAGGTTTCCAGGATCAGCTCTCCCACCCCTGTTTCCCATGTGGATCTGAATGAGACCTTGTGGTTGGAGTCCTCTGAGTCTGGCTGAGCAGACATCAGGCAGACAGCCTGATGGCTGCAGAGGTAGGAGCAATGTGCTTTCCCAAGCCAGGCTCACATGCAGGGGAACACTCTCAGCAAAGGGTCTGACTTACACAGCTTCTGAAATACAGGGTTTGGTGGCAGAGCAGGGGAAAACAGACCCAGCATGGGGTAGACTGGCATAGGCTGGCCAGCAGGCCTCCAGCAGGCAACGAGGGTGCTCCCACTCTGAGCAAGCTAAGGGTTTCATCCGCAGCAGCATGGCTGAACAGGTCTGAGCAATCCTAATCTCATGGCTCACAGCATGTAAATTTCACCACTAGCCAGGACAGCTCTGTCCTGAGGCAGTGTCTTTGTGGCCATCCTCTTCTTGTCTCTCCAAGGTCAGTAACAGGAGCAACACCCACATCTGTGCATGACAGCCATCACACCCCCACAGCAACTGCAATCCCACCACCCATTTACAGCCAGCAGAGCTGAAGCCATCTCCCTGCTGCCTCTGACCTTCCCCTCCTCACTGGGAGGTGACAGACTCGACTCTCACATCTTCAGCCCTTCTTTATGCTGCCATGTAAACAAGAGCAGCAGATTATCATTATTGCTGTGAATGCATCAAATAGAGTTCCCTTCTCAGCCTGGGCTGCCAAGTTAGAGTGGACTGGTATCTTCTCCTACCTGCTCCAAGCTCCCTTCTGTAGCTGGTGGCTGGCCCCCACGTCCTGGCTGCGCTGCTGCTCTGGGTGCATTTCTGCTCCAGGTCTGCCTGCCTCTCCCTCTGCTTGGTCTGCAGTTGATAGATCCTCTGCTCTTGAGCATCCAGCTATTGACCCGCCCAGGGAAAGAAAGAAAAAATGGAAAAAAAATCAATTAATACTAAACAGCTTAACAAAACCCCGAACAGCCCAGACCTGATGCTGCTGGGGGTGGGGATTGGCAGGAGGAGACACCCCCCACACATTAGCTGCAAAAATCTGATGTTCTGGGGACAGGAAGCCAATATGGTAGGTGTGATTTGACATGCTTGCCTGCAGCAGGCAGACATGTCCAGCTCAGGAAAGCAGACACTCTGCTGACTGGGGCACCTGCCTCTGCTCACAGAAGGGGTGTCAGACTCCCGTGGTGAGGGAAGCAAAGAGCAGCTGAGCAAGACCAAAATTATTCTAACCAGTAACCAAAACCCAGCTCCTGTTGAAGCTGCGTGTTGAGCTCTTCTCTCGGTTTTGGGTTTCTCCCCCAAGATTCAAGTTGTTAAAAGTCCCCGGCCCTCTAAAAGCCCCAAGCTGTGTCGCAGGAAGGAAGCGGAGTCCTTCAAGGCCTTGTTCTCAGTTCTCATGCATTGTTTATTATTTGGTATCTCAAAATTTCCTCCGCACCCAGCCAGGGTGGGGACAGCGGCTGGGACACAACACCACTGCCCGCCGATGGGGCGTTGCTTAACTCTTATACAGATAATTACGTGCCCACTATTTACTATTTTGTGCCAATGTATGATACCTATACTAAAAGAGTTATTTCTACCTTAAACCAACTGCCTAAAACTACTTTGTGTCATCACCACCCCAAAAGATGGAGGACAAAGAAGAAGAAGAAAGATTTAGGGCAACACCCTAAATCCTCCATCTTGTCCCCCATTCACCTCTATTCTGAGAATTCCTAAACTACAAAATTTTTCACCCCGTGCTATGCTAAACTATTGCTTTCACACCTTTGAGGTTTGTAATTCCTCTCTCAGTGTTGGAAGCTTCTCCCATAGACTAAAATCAAACCCAGTGTCTTTCTGAGCTCTGTGCCAAAGTTTCAAACCCCCCTAGACCAGCTCCACAGCCCCCTGTCCAGGGTTCAAACTCCCTTTCTCAGACTCCAGGTCATCCAAAGGGATGCCCTGGACTCCAACACTCTTCAGGCATTTTCCCTGTGTCTGCTGTCCTTGGAGCAGAGCAGAAGGGGTTCAGGTACCCCACAGCCTGTCCATGTCCCTCCCATTCTGCCTGAACAAAAGCTGCTCTAAGGGTTCAGTGTGTTCACTTCTTGGTGTCCCAGCTCTGAGGTGTTTGAACAAGGCGAAAGGAGAGAAGAATCATAAATGTCAACCAAGGAGCATTAGCATGACAAGACTCAAGTATTGACCCCAGCACAGAGCCACTCTCTCCACTGCCTTGGCCATTTACTCCTCAGGGATGCTGTTCATCTTCTTGTCATGGGCAAAAGAAGCCACAGTCAGCAGGCACTGTAGGGGTCCTGCCCTGCTGAGGATGGGGAGGCAAGAGAAAATGTTGGCCACACAGCTTAAGTGTTGGTCTACTTGGTGGTTTAAATTCAGCATAAGAACTCCTCTGTACTGCTGGCTGGGCATTGTGCCATGCCCTGCCATAACCAAGGGTCCTGTGTGCAGCGACATGGTCACTGCAGATGAGAACAGCATCCTTCTTCTGCTGCTCAGAGATACCTGCAAGCAGCCCTGTGTCCTGGAGGAAGGGGTCTCCAAAGGAGACTTGGAAGCACTGCCTGGCCACCACCACCTTGGCTCAAGCTGGCAGCCCTCCTGCCCTCAGGTGGGCCCTGATGCATGGGGGGATCTGCCAAGAGCAATGTTTTCCAGAGGCTTGTCCTTCTGGGCATGTGTCCATCCATTCATCCAGCACTGCCACTGCCCTTGGGCCCTCTGGGCCCACTTGTGCTCCACACTGCTGCTAGGAATAGCTGAGTGCTGCCAGCAACACATCCAACACTGGCTGCAACAGAGGGGCCTCATCAATGTTCACTGACTTGCTAAACCTAGAGAGGATTTTGATATTAATTAATGTTAACTGATTAGTAAAACATATTTATTGAAGACTGTCACCCAACTGCCAACATTCAATAAATATACTAACAATCAATTTGCATGTAGTTAACATGAAATCATGTTAATGTCTACCTTAAAGATGTATTTCAGCACATACAGGCAGTGCACAGCCCATGGTGCCAGGTCCTGGCTTCCACTGATAGGGGGCTGAGTGGTGTGCCAGGTCACAGAGGGGGCACTGGGAGGTCCTTGGCAGAAGGGTGAGTATCCACCAGCAGCAGCAGACTGGATAGATTCCAAAACCATTGGCTCACAAAGCTTTGTCAACAAGGGATAATGAGAAATACATTAGAGATGGAGAGGAGCTGATGTCTCCTTATCATCCCCCTCCCCCCAGCTGCCAGGCAGGTGAGTGGGTTTGGGAGGCAGAGTGGTTCTAGGATTTTCAGTGCAATGAAGTTGCCAGCTCTGGGGCACCAGGAATGCCTGTGACAACAGGGCACGTCACATGGCTCCATGGAGCACCATCTGCCTGTGGGTACAAGGTTTCCAAGGGGTGCATCCTGCCAAAAGCAGCACTGCCTGCCCTAGCTTCCCTCCTTCCCATGCCACTCAGGCAAGCCCACCTTTCTTCTGTCCCAGCGCAGCCCCATGCAGCAATGTGCTTGCAGCAGGAAAGAAGGTGGCATGTTTAGGGTGAGCATCCCCCACCCCCACCCCTTCTCCTCTCATTTAAGTGGAATCAATTGTGCCATTTCTGCTTTGCTTTTCAAAAGCAATTACTTTCATGTCATTTTTACAGACATGCACGGAGAGCGAGAGAGTGAGGGCTTGATTATGCCCCCTCCCATCCCCATCGTATGGCTTCCGCAGTGGTGGTGAAGTATTAAATTAAATGAGGTATCTATGGAGCAGCGATGGTTTCAGGTCAGAGGCGCTATGGAAAGCTGTATGCTGCACTGCTCCTGTATATGTAAATGGATATATTAAAACCACTGATGTCAACTTGCAGCACTCATCTCTTCTGCTCTCGGGTGATCAAAGCTGATTGCAGAGGCAATTACTGCGAAGGAAAAGAAAATCATGGCCTCCTGCTCATCCCTGAGCTACTGGAGTTTAATTGCTTAGTGTAGCTGAAGCTGCCTCTCCATCTCCCTGGTATGCACACACACATGTGGGAGCATCGCACGCCTAGAGACAAACAGGAATGGGCATTTTTGGGGATGGGTGGGGAGAAGCACCCGAAGAAGGGGGAGACCACAACATGAAAAATAATGATGCTTAAAAATGAATTAGACCACTACAGCAGGCAGGGCTGTATCTTAGCAAGCCACTGGATCGATAGCAGAGGGAAACAGGGCAGCATAAATACATGCCTGTGAGGCAGCCTCTCCTGTTCTGTGGTCTCTGGTCCAAGATTTACAGTAAGGCTGCTTCAGTCTTCTACAGGATGTGGCTAATCAGACTTCCAAATTCTGGTGACACAGGTAAGAATCATGATCCCTGTTTACAGCCGAAATCACTTGAAGGGAAGGTGTCAGTGCTGTTGTGAGGAGTCCCAGCTCCTCACCCTGGTCTTACCTTTGTGTTTCACTGGGATTCTGCAGGTGCACCATGAAGGCAGAGGACAATTTTTAGGCAGGGAACACTGTAATGCAAACAACAACACCTGGCCAAGTTGCCATCAGCCCTGTGCCACATACCTGCCCAGGTTGCCCAGCTGTACCACGGGATCACCTCAGTGCTGGTCAGGCTTTGGCTGTGAAGTCTGACCTGTTCTGGAGCAGGGCTGAGCACGTGCTCTTTGTATGCACACCTGTACCTGGCCTGGAGCAGGGCTGAGCAAAGTGTAAGGCCTCAGATCTGCCACTAACATGTTACAAGGGAGCAGAGGGGCAATAAAGAAGGTGGGGAGGGGGGCAAACAAAAGACCTGCCTTCTCACCTGAAGGAGGCCACAGCCACCCCTGTGGCACTGCAGAGGCATTGGCACCACACTCACACGAGGCAAGAAAGACCCCAAGGATGTACTGTCTGCTGTAACCCAATTCTCTCTGGTGGCTGTTGCTCTCATCCCAGCCTTGGCCAGGATGAGCACTCCTGTGAAACCACCCTCACCTGACACCTGGGGAATAGGACAGATCCAGAGAAATCCAGGTGCTGCAGTGCATAGCCAGAGCAGCCACCAGCAACAATTCCCTCAAAGGCAGAGGAATGAAAATGCCTAATGGTGAGAACAGTTCTACCATCCCACAGCTATATTTAGGAACGATGAGTCTGGCCCCCAACAGAAAGTGTTTACCAAATTGTAAGTGCTAAATAACTTGTGATTTTTTGACCCTTGAGGGTTTTGCTTTTGTGCTTTTCTCCTGGAGCACTGGAAAGTGAAAGATAGGGTTTTTCTTTTTAATTGCAACCAAAGCCTGGGACTCTGTTCTTCCTGCTTGACTTTCCAACAGGAGCAAAAAATCAACAGAAAATCAGGAAACCCTGAAATGAGCCTTGTGATCTGCACTGGCTGCAGGAGTGCCAGAAGCCCTCAGCAGTGCTGCCTGGCCCCTGCCCATGGGTGGGCTCTGCCACGCAGCCTCCTCCCTGCCCTGTGAATCCAGATTTTCAACTCAAGGATGCAATTCCTTTTTTATGAGCTGCCTGTCTCTTTTTGTTTAGCTGAGAGTGCTTGGAGCCCTTCCCCCACCTCCTTTTCCACCACTGCTCTGGTTTTATTCAATTCAACACTTGAGGGAACTGCAGATGAAATGTCTCTGAATCTAAATTGCCAGCAATAGATCTAACAGCCTTTCTCCCTCTCCCCTCCCCGAACTCCCCTCAGACAGAATGCTCCAGCACATTGTCTCTGCTGTGCTTGGCTCCAGCTGCAGAACAGCAGCTCCAGGATGGGAGCACGGCAGTGAGAGGTGACAGCCCTCTCCTGTCCCATGGGCTGCAGGTGAAGGGACAGGAGGTGGAGGATGCTCTCACTACTGGTCGTGCCTGTGTGCCCAAGCACTGCCAGGTTTGGTATGGTGCTTGTGATGTCAGGTGGGCAAATGGTGTAGGAAAGACTAGGAAAGGCTAAACTTTTTCCTTC
Organism: Illadopsis cleaveri; assembly: GCA_013399915.1. Classification (NCBI taxonomy): domain Eukaryota; kingdom Metazoa; phylum Chordata; class Aves; order Passeriformes; family Timaliidae; genus Illadopsis; species Illadopsis cleaveri. The sequence continues at coordinate 191,541 of VXBB01011210.1, forward strand.
CATAGGGAAAACCTGTGACCTTAGAGCATAGAAAAGTAGCCAAAAGGAAAAAAAGGCAAAGAGAAAGGAGTCAAAGCTGGGAGACACAGAGGAATTATGAGCCTGAAGGAGTCTGTATATGGGGAAGAAGCTCTTGAGCAGTCCTGCAGAGCAGCTCCCTCCACAGAGCTGGGATTTATGGCATTATCTTCATGCTGGGGAAATAAAATGATTTTTGTCCTTTGGCTGCAGAGAAAAATAATAAAATATTGTCAGAATATTACTGAAACAATAAATATTTTTTTCTGAGTGTAGACACAGAAAGTGAAGCATTAAGTGTAATGAGAAATGAAATACTTCGCTGGACTCTAAAGCCTGGTAATACTGAAACCTAAAGACAACTGCTTAAAAATATCAACTTTGCAATGTCAATATTATTCTACAGAAAAGACCAGTTAGTGTGTTAATCCACAGCTGCAAATGGTGCCCATTTCCACTCAGATAATAAAAACCACAACTGACCTGTGTCTTTCTCCCATAGTCTTTCAGTCCCATTCACTCCTCACACACAGATGGTATGGAAAATTCCCTCCCAATGGAAGGAGATGTTGAGAACAAAACAAATAAATGGAGTATAAAATATACATACCAAGAGGCATCATGCTGACTGCATTATAGATTTTCATATTTAATTAAAAGAAAATCTGCCTTTGGATTAGGAGAACAGAATCCTGCTGTAGAATCTGTGGCCTGTCCAGGGTCTGGAACAGTGCAGGTTTCCACAGAAATCTGGCTTATTATTTGCAGTGAGAGCTTCCTCATCACAAGTGGTTTCTGCCGTGGATCCAGCATTTTTACACCTGTCATGAGGAATAATCAGACAGCCTGGCTTGGTTTGAAGCACTGGAAAAGGGACTGCTGGGAAAATGTGTGTTTTCACACACTGTGTGTGTGAAAAGGAGTGGAAAAGGCATCATATGGCAACATCTGAACACCACCAAGACACAGTCCCTCTGGCAGGGCTCTGGATTGCATCAGTGGAAAAGTCGGGGTTTTCTGGTGAAACAAGAAATCTGCAACTAGGCAGCTCAGATAATATAAATCTTCCCTGCCTGACATTCCTGTGTCCTGATTCGCTGGGCAAAGGGTGCAAACATGTTCCTCCCACCATTCATTTCCCCTCACTGCAGCACCCCTCACTTCTGGCTGGAGTATCAGGTGATGACACATGAAACACCAGTTACTGGGCACTCACTGAAGTGACAAGCACAGGGTCTGGTTTTCAGGAGCAATGGATCTGAGCATCACATGGATGCTGGATGCTGAGGAAGGGGAAGCAGATGCTGTAAAATGACTACACTCATCATTGACAGGCACATGCTCTCATGAGAGTGAGGGGAAGCCCAGAAAAAAAGATGAATGCTGGACTGAATAGGCAGAGGAGCACAGACAAACACAGGAATAAGCAAAGACCTTAAAAATTGAGCAGCTTATTCTGAGCTCCTGGTGGCTACAGTGATGTTACTGCCAAGCTGCAAAGGAGAGCAGTTTCTGATGGAAGATCATTGACACAGAAATCAACCCAGTTGCTCAGTGTCTGGGTGAAGAACAGCACCAAAAAGGGCCTCCACATACCAGCTGTTTTTCACCTCTTTACCACTGCCATGAGAGGGTCCTGATGCTCACAACTGCAGCAGCTTTGAGCACCTACCTGCTTCCACTGACTGACCATGGCTGCAGGCAAGTGTGGAAATACTGAATAACAACCAAGAACTTCACTGGAAAAACCCTCAAGGAAATTCTTGAGATTTCTTGAAGACACACATTCTCCAAGAAACACCTGAGATGCAAATATGAGAACTTGATACACATGACTGTATCACCCTGCTGTTCACTTTAAAGTCAGTCTATATATGTTCACTGGAGACCAAGGACATGCAAAAAAAACCCCTGCAGGTGAAGGCTGTGGCTTTTTGAAGCTGCTGCCAATGACTTCGTGTCTTGCTTTAGGGACAACTGAGGCACATCTGTCAATACTGAGAGCCCCATCATCTCTGGATAAACAAGTACACAGTGCGCTGTAAGGGAAACCTTTCATGTGAACATGTTGCAGCCATGATGCAGAGCCCCACTTCACCCATTTTCATGGCTGAGGCTTAGGAAGGAAGCAAACGTCAGCTCCAGTCTCCTTTTCAGGCTGTATGAGCTGTCTACCCCAAACCACCCACCGCACCCCAGACACTCCTGATTCTGCAGCTCAGCATGACCCCTCATGAAAACAGCTCTTCTGAAGGGACAGGGATTCCCAGCACATACTGCCACTTACTGAACACCCCTCTGAATCCTGCATTTAAGAAAGGCCACTTGTCTGGAGCACGGCCTGTGGATGAGAGAATGCAGCCGAGCTAAAGGAAGCAGATGGGCTCTGTAGACTGTAAGAGCAGACACAGGCAAAGGGCTCCAGGGCACTGCAATGCAGCAGAGAGGAGACACTGATCTTACATGGGCTAAAACCTGCACTGCCAAACAGCAGGACCGAGCTGAGTTCTGGGAGGGAGGACCAGCACCGTGGCTGTGCCCTCGCTGCCCTGGTACGGGCAGGTCCAGCTGCAGGAGCCTGGCACAGGGTCCCACTGGAGGGCAGTTCCATGGGCAGATTGAGGGCTGGCACTGGAGCCCCTCTCCCTCCCAGTGGCAGTGACGTTCTCGCAGAACCTCATCAGCCATTGCTGACAGGTTTCAAGGTGAGATGGAGAAGTATCACACACCTAAAAGGAAAAGATAGGATGAAGAATTTCACCTCACTCTACAATCATACTGGCTTTGTCAGAATAAAAGTCAGAGCTAAATCCTGCTGCCTCACAACGTCCCACTCTGGAAAGTGCTCAGGCACAGACATTTTCCATTGACTGCCCATTGCAAGCACAAGGCAGAGACTCCAGCACCAAGTCAGCACAGCAGCACTACCAACAAATCCTGCAGCAGTAATGGAAGACTGTCGTGATGCAAAGCAACAAGGTCACATGATATGCCCAAGAGCCCTCAGAAAGGCAAAGGCTCTCAAGATATTGCAGAGGGAAGCTCAGAATTGCTCTCAGTTCATTAGGCTTTGCCTGAGGGGTTTTCTTCCAATATTAACTACAAACAAGCTTAAGGTTTTGTGCATGCAATGCAGAAAGGTGAAGGGAAAGGTTTGCCAAAAGCCATTTGTATATATGCTAAGGCAATTCATATCAGTTTTTAAAACTCATCAAATATCCTGTGTACTAAGTCACCTTAAACAAGAACGTTGAAAAAGATCTGTCAATACAACAGTATCTTTTTCTGCATAGAAATTTTACATCAATGCTGGCAAAGAGTCTGTGAATAAATTACACGTGGCATAACACACAGTGCAATTTCCTTCCCTCCAGGCACCGACACTGTGTTCCCCTGCAGCCCGCCTGTTCCTCCGAGCTTTATGACCCCGGTGAGATGAGCTCTCGCTGTTTTTTTCCTCGTTACATTCTGATATTTCAAAGCATGGCCTGCTTCTCACTCCCATCTCCTGCTTCACATTATTAATGAATTGGAAAGCAGACATCATTAGTTTTTGGAGATCATTTCTTTTAAAATTTACAGAACCCTTCATCTGAATCCCCAGAGCCAGTCTGCTGTTCTCATCTTGGAATCTTATTAGCATCATATCTCCTGGATCCTGCCATGCAAACTGCATTGCTATGCACTTTCCAGCACTTGACCCTTTTGCGGACGGAATTAATTTTCTCTTTGAAGCCGGAGCAGCATGCTGTTGTGCTTGTTAAAGGAATAAAACTCATGGTGGAAGAGAGGAAATAAGCAGAGGTTATTCTCAGTTAAATATAGGCCACAATGAGTTTTATATAGGCAGGCTGAGAGAGATTGGCCAAAAGAAATAATAGATTGATGACGCTTTATTACCAGAAACATTTCCCAAAATAGCAGGCAAATAAACTGATGGATAATACTCACTGGGAATTTCTGTGTTTATAGCTTCTCCTGTTCAGCAACATCACCTTTCCTTGCAACAATCTCAATCTGCCACCTGCTTCTGTATCCAAAATACCCCCAGACTTCTGGTGAATTAATGGTGACTTTTGGCAGAATTAATGTGAAAAATGCAAAGAACCAGAATTTGCTCCCTGCTCCAGGCAATGGAAATGTGTCCAAGCTCCCTAGGAAGTGCCCAAATTAAAGCCCTGGTAGGAAGAGATCTTTCTCTAAAAGAGTGTAATATCTAGCACCCCAAGAACATCTACGTCATTGCTACTATCCACCTTAAAAGTTACAACATCCCTAACACACAAAGTAAAGTAGTACTAGAAAATGTAGTGTTTGTTGCTCAGTCTGGCTATTTCTTATTGCACAGGACCTCTGGAACTGAAAAACGTCCCTCTCTCATCTGCAGAGTTTTTAAAAATTTGCTTCTGCTGTCTGGTTTTAACAGCAATCTTTACTGTGACTGCTGTAGAGGAAATTCCTTAGATGAAGGCTCCTTCCTTTCCAAAAACTCATCAGGAATATGTTAATAAAAACCACAGAAGTTTATTTAAGTAAATTCTTGCAAAAAATACAAAGCCAAAGAGTCCAGAATAGCAGAGCAAGGCTCACACCTTCACTATCAGTAAAGTGACCAGGCTGGAACTGGAATGGGTCTTGCATGGTTCACACAACTGGCAGTGGGGTGGGTCACCAGTTTAAATTGATAGCTGACTGGATTGCTCTTTTGTCATGGCTGGGCAGTGCTCCAAGTGAAAGGAGGAGAGAGGAATCCAGCTCATCCCAATCAGGCAAGGAAGCCACAACCCCAGAGTCCTATTCATGTCATGGAGTCTAAAGGAAGAGCTCCTGAGCCAGGCAGGACTGGAAGCAATTCATTCCCCTCTACACACACCTGCCCTGTCCATCAGAGCCAACCCAGAGATCGGCCCTGGAGATGGTCTTCGCTGTGAAGGTTGGTTCTACTTCATTTAGCTCACAAACAGCCAAATCTTGACAGCACCATCCAGGCACTTCTTCCAACACTCCAGAGGCCATGTCAGAGGCATACCTAGCACCCCAATCACCTATCTCTCCCCTTCCTTGGCATGACCCGTAACACTGGTCTGCCTGGGAAGGAAAAGATCCCAGGCACAGGTACCTCAGGCAGTGGTTAGGACAGTGCCTCACGGTGTGCAGTAAGCCCAAATGTATTTTCCATGCTACTCTGCTAGTAACACTGGGTGAGTGAGTATCATGTCCATTACCCTATCCTTTAACCTGTTCTCCAAAGAGAAAGAGAATTGGAAAACTGGTACTCACTCTTTTCTCCTCGTTTACTCTTCACCTTCTGAAAACATGGCAGTTGGTGCAGAATTCGTCAGGCAAACGGTATTACAGCTGCAGCACGCGTGCCAGAGACAGACTGGCAAGAGCTTATGAATAGCACAGTGGATGATCTATAGCCAAAGCCATGGGCAAGTGCTAGCCATTAGTCTGGGCGCTGGTAATGCACTCCCTGAGTCCATTACTCACCAATCCATCAGGCAGCCTGCTACAGACGGAGAGATTCCAGCACTTCTAAATCTGTAAAGCGATGGCTGGCAGCCTGCACTACATGCCCTAGGTTACAAGGGCATGGAGGAAGACAATTCATTTTATGTCATAGCCAGTATTTCTTCTTCTCCTTTTCTGTGTGTACTTAAGAAATGGACCTTCTATTATCTGCAGATTGATAGCCAAGAGAATGCTCTAGTGTCTCTGATCACATTTACTACTGAGAAAGCTTTCAAAGGACGATGAACCTCGCAGTTCTCGTTAGGTGGACTAAGCATGGAAACATGCACAAGTGCAGATGGAATTTCTTAATTTATGAACAGTGCTTACGGTAGAACTATTTTAGAAAAACACTACAATTACAAGACTCTATTGGAACACTGGATATGACAGAATCAAGATTGACAGCATAATCTGGGATCTTCTGCATAAGCATTTGTTATGGACTCTGATGCACATCTCACACTATCCTGTACTTATTAATTCATATGTGCACCGAAAAGGCATCAGTCAGCTCTTCCTACCACAGCTCAGTGTGTGGCTCCAGCTCCAACTTGCATTTAGTGCCCATTTTTGAAACCTCTCACAAAACTTTGCTATTAATCTGCTTGTGGAATTTCTATGATATGCATCACTCTCAGTTCTCCAGGGGCAGTCCCTAATCTCAACACCCCTGCAAGAAAAAAGTTTTATCATCTGCTCTTTCCAAGTGAAAAATAGAGACAGAGAGATACTCAAGCGCAAGACTGGTCCTCTAATTTTAGGCACTTGATCCAAGGTGTCCAGTTCTAATTTGTGAAGCACTTAACACCTTTATAGCACTTCAAATGTTTCAAGCAAAACTGTGACTGCTCAGCAATTCTGCAAAGAAATACATTCCTGTTCCAGCTGTGGAAGACAAGGAGTTATCTCCAAGGATCCTGGCTTGTCCATTGCCTTCAGTAACATAACAATCATATCAACCCTATGGCAGTATCTGTCACTAAATGCAACTCCCCACCAAGGCAGCTCTGAAGCCACTGCTTGCCATCCACCAACACGTTCAGGTTCCACAACAGCAGGGTGAGGAATCCCTCACGTGACAACCATGTTTGCCACATGCTGATTCATTTCCAGTGCAGGATCTTTGCACATAGCAGGTCACCAAAGAACAGACACTCACACCTGAGGCTGGGCTGAATCACACCAGCATGGCAGGTTATGTAGTTTGGGAATGTAGGTCAAGAAATGGCAAGCAATCAAAATAAGAATCTTTCCATAGAAAATGTCAATATTACTTTTATGTAACAATATGAGTCAATATTTACAGGTAAATTAAACACAGGAACTTCACACATTACTATATAAAGAGGAAATTAATTTTGAATACCTGGTTCTAGGCATCTTTCTAACTTTCCCTTGCCATAATCAAAGTCTGTAAGGATGAACACACCAAGCCCACCCTCTTCTCCAACCTGACCCTGTTTTCCCCATCCGCAGCTGCCTCAATGTCTGTTCTAACTTTGTATTCAGGAGTCTGAGCATAAATAGGAAACGCCACTCATGTCCAACACAGGTGGATTCGTGTTGCAGTAAGTGCCTGAAATTTCTCATTTCATGCATTTTGAACACCGAGATTTGTAATTCAAAACCACTGACATGTTTTGGTTTGTTTTCCTTTTTGGGAGCCAGTCTGGCCATAGAAGAAAACAGGCAGCATGAAGCATGAGGTGTGGCCAACGCAACCCATTGGAGCTCCCACTCCCTGCCTTGGCCAAGGACTGGGAAGCAGGGAAATGGAAAAATGAATGACAAATGGAAAAACCATGCAAAGAAAGGCATATGAGCATGGCAGAACTAAAATCAAAGCTTTGTCATCCCAAGGAACATCACCATCCCAAAGAAGGAGGAAGAGGCACACAGCAATAAAATGGGAGCAGTAGGAATTCATTTGCCTTGGAGGCATCCCTACATATGAACTCACACAGGCACAGAGGAAACCTCACTCTGCTATTCCTGCAGGGAACCCTCACCCTCAGGCTAACCCTAAAGCAAGCATTAACCTACTTATTGTGCCCTGGGGCAGTTTGCAGGGTGAGGAAGCTGCCTGTTTGGGAGGAAGGGGAGCAGATCTCAGTGCAATATCTGAGTACAATATCCTGTGGTCACCTGAGAGCAACAACATGAACCTCTTGTCATTTTGGCAGAGCTGGGCTAAGGCAGGGCACCCTCCTGTCCTTGTTTTGAGCCATCTCCTTTCATGACTAGACAAAGTGTAACTTCATTAGAACAGAAGTGTCACCATTTTAGGAGCCCTTTTCTGAGGCAGCTTTGGAACCTTCAGCTTCTTCCTTCTGCTGTTAAAGGTCTCTGACTGAGCAGTGAGGGCCAGCCCGAGTCACCTGTGCCAGGTCTGTTCTCCTCATCTCACGGGATGGGAGAGGAACAAGGGACGTGACCACCCACCCTGCTCACAAAACCCTCCCAAACCTCAGCTGCTCTCAAACAGCCAAACACCAAAAGAGGGGAGTGCCCAGACCTCCCTTCTCTGGGCATATGCTCATGAGGTTTGGGCAGCCTTTGTCCTTTCAGAATATCTATTGTGCATCACCTGTTTCTCTGGCTCACCACCAAACCCTGAAAACCTGCTGTTATCCTGGATCCTCAGGATCAAACACCAGAGCTTGCATTCAAGTCTGTGATCACAGCAGCAGGAGATACTGCTGCAGTTTTAGCACGGGTCATCACAGTGCTATCTTTGAGACACACATATGTAGGTAGTGGAGCAGAAAGTCCCAGTCCTGGGTCAGGGGACAGCACAGTGACAGTGGCAAAATCAAAGTAAACAGAATCACTGAGCTGGCAAAGTGAGTGGGCACCACTAGGTTGGGCAAAACACGAGAAAGGGTGACAGAGGATCTGAGGAAGCAGGAGCCACAGGCACTGTGTGAGCAGGCAAACAGAGGGGAGGCACCAGCTGGCAGTGAATGCTGAGTGACTGTGGTGATGATCCGTAGGAGAACTACTGGCCTTTGCTGGAGGGCTTTCACCTGTGCTGTGACAGCTACAGCCAGTGATGTTCCTCTACCTTATACCTTGGAATACCCACTTAAGAAAGGAACATGGTTCTAAGGAAGAGAATCACCAGATCTCTCCATCTAGGAGCCTAATCTTACAAAATCTGCTCCTTCAGTTACTGAAGAAAAGTCTAAGTGGCTGAATTCCACTGTGCCAAGATATTTAATGATATAATTTCCAATCAGAGCTACCTTTACAAAGGCAGATCAGCTGCAGTGACCACTGTGGAGAGAGTACCAGAGCCACAAACAGGCCCTTAACATCAGAATGAATCTTAACAAGGATCCTGATTTCTGCCTGGGAGTTCAGCAGCCTGTCCTGTTTTGCTGAAGATGCTGTCCACACAGCACCACTTTGCTCCCCAAGTCTGCAGCACCTTGATAAAATATGCCTGTAGCATATTTGATGCTTCTGAGTAGTTCTTTTGATATAGAATTGTCTGTACTGTCTCATCTCACTGAATCTTTGCCTCCACCAAACCCAGGACCAGTGGTCTGGCTGCCATCCTGCCACCCTAATTTTATCTACACCAGGAACAAGGGAGTTGCACATTTACACTGTGATTGTTTTAATTTTTTTTATTTTCTCTGTCCCACAAGCGATCAGCTTGCTTCTTTTTAAAGCCTGCAGTCAGCTTTAATCTATTTAGCTGGGATTAATGAGAGATTTGTTAAAGATTTAAAGATTTTACACACTTTGCTTAAAACTGTTTTTATCTATAACCATCAGGCAAAAAGCCCCATGCAGGTAAGCTGTTCCTAATGCTGGGCACATCTATCAGGTGTGCCAAGGCTGGTGATGTGATGCTAATGGCTGATGCTTTTTGCTGGCACACTGGTGCCCTCATGGACCTGCTCGGTCAATGCTTAGAGTCTGTCTGTACATCACCCTTCTTCTGCAAGACTGAGTAAGGGAGGGAAAGAGCTTCCAGCCCAGAATGTGGGTCATTGCACTGGCATCAGCAGCTGCCATTGCCACAGAGTTTGGCATCGACAGGAGTGGAAAATTTGGATTATCCATCCAGCCGAGGCGGGCATTGCTGTGCATGCCTTACCCAGGGGAGGTGGTAAGGAAACGGCAGTTCCTAGGGATTATCTGTAACTGTATCCTACTGCTCAAAACAGCACTGGTACTGGAAGAATGGAAGCAGGCAGTGGAGTGACTCTAAGTTGAATGGGAACCCTTCCTGGAAATGATAACAACAGGTAATGCCAATAGGCACATGGCTAACCTATGCTCTGCTGGGGAGCCCCAGGCATAGAGAAGCCACAAGTCCCTGGATCTGTGTTTCAGAATTTATCTCATTGAGGGACAGAGAGCAAGTCCTGCAGGCAAAGGCCCGAGGAAATCCCAAGGATGGAGCTGCAGGGAATTCTTCCAATGCCACAGGTGAGGAACCACAGGAGAACACTGGAAGAGAGCAATAGGAATCTGGCAGGTATGCTCTGTTCAGCTGGCAAAAGCCACCTCAATAGAAACCCAGACCATGAATGAGCAGCAGTGTGAGAGATTCCCCATGCACTGTCCCTTGTTACTGACCTACAGAGACCAGACAATCTTGTCTGGCAAATACAGAGGTTTTGGTGCATGTTCTGGATGACCTTTCCTTCTCCCACCCCAAAAAAGCTGTTTCATCCCTAAACATTCACCAGCCCTTGGTGCAGCATCAAAACCACAACAGAACATTCAGATATTTTGGTAGTTTCATAAAAATATCAGAAAGCAGTATAGAGTGCGAGTTGGAGGACCAGAACTAAGACATTGAACAGCCCAGAGCAGGATGGGGACTGGGACCAGCTCTCCATGCAGCCCTTGGCACAAGGAGTGGGACCAGGACCTGCAGAGCCCAGAACACAGTGAGGTGGCTCCAGACAAAGCAGTGGGCTCTCCACAAGCAGAGAGTGAGTACTCCCTAACACCTGCAAATTGCCCCACAGGAAGAGCTCCTCCTCCCAGCCATGGCCCAGTCTTGGTGCCTGTCAGCCCTGACAGCCTGCCCAGCCCTGGTCCCATCTGGAGAACCACACCAGTCCCAGTATAAGATCTGCTGGTGCTACACTGAAGACCCCAACAGGGAAGCAGACATCCTTCTCTCCTTTCCAGCCTGCAGAAGCCTTTGTGACAAGTGATGCAGAGTGGTTTGCTTTGAGGCCAAAAAGATGTCTGTCTCCTGATGTTTCAGGGCCACAGGGCCACTGATCATGGAGCTGTGGGAAATTCCCCAGGGCCACCATCCCACTTCCTCCCACTGCTCTCAGCCCTTCCTGTTCTCCACAAAGCTCCCTACCTCCAGAGGGACACATCAATTGTTTCCCAGTGGCCCTGGTCTTGCACCTTCTCCAGGTCAGACTCAGCTATTTTTCTGTGCCAGCAAGGACCAGCGTGGGGACAGTCACCCCTTGGTGCTGGGGCAGGCACCAACCCTGAGCAGCAACAAGCATAAGATGCTTCAGAGTCTGGCTGTGCTGCTGCCTCTCATTGGCATGTCAGACTACATGCTGGTTTGCCTTGTACCTGATGTGGAGGGTCTCTTCATATTCCCACACCAGAAATCTCCAGTCACAGGTAAAAGCACAGTCTGTGAACTCACTGCTTTGTCCTGGGGATGCTCGGTGTGACTCTCACTGTCACAGCCTGAATCTGCATCCACTAAACACACCACACACACAGCCACAGTATTTTGAAACTGATGGAAAGTGTGAGATTCTTCACTTTTGAGGCATCTAACACCAAAAGTGATTTGGAACCGGGGAGATAAACATTTGGGTTTTACAATTGAAACGCAGACTCTCGAGAACAGCAAGTCATGCTTTCTTGCCCAAAAGCCCTTTTGGAGGCTTCACAGAGCTGAGGAAAGCTGACGCTGAGCTGCCCTGACCCCTGGGCTCTCCCATCCCATTGCTCCTTGTCAGATGCTGCCCAGAGTGGCAGGCTGGGACCCACACAGCTTTCCACAGGCCTGCACATTATTGTTTATCCTCTCCTTCTGCAGACAGCTCAAAACAGTGGATTGCCCAGCAGCAAGAGCCCAAATGCACTCGCTTGGTGCTCCCCAGATCATCAGACATGCAAAGAAGAGGGAGAAAAGCAAAGAAAATGTTGTAATACCTGTCCTGATTGTCTGGATATTCCAGAGACCTTTCCAGTGCTGGTACCGAATGTTGCGGCGTTGGGCAGGACACTCAGGGTCCCTCCTCTGGCAGTGCCAGCCTGTGCTGAGCTTGCAGCTCTCCCCAAAGTCAAGGGCTCACATCCAAGCAGGGACTGCACCTGGCGCAGAGCAAACAAGCAGGAATCCCACTGTGCAGGTCGGGAGAGGCTCGAGGCGGCTCCTCAGCTCACATCGTGCCCACGAGCTCACTGGCCTGAAGAGTGCAGGGGCTCTGTGGCTGGTGAGAGCCCCAAGAGACACGAGCAAGCCTTGGCTGAGCCACCTGTGGGACTGTCTGGCCATCCAGCCCAGTGCCCTGGCCCTAGCCCTGCATCCTCAGAGAAGTTCGAGGGGAGCAGGTGGGAGCTTGGTAGAGGGAGAAATGGGAGATAAATGAAGCAAAAGGACAGGGTGGGAAGGGGGGCTCAGTTCTCATTCCCAGACACTTACACTCCCAGACTCAAGCAGACTTTGCAAAGCGAGTGTGGACTGTCCTGGAAGGGCAGTCGGCAGCTGCCTCCCCGCGCTGCAGTTTTTATAAATTCTGGGAAACACTTTTAGAAAGACACTGGCACTCATAAATTATACAACTCATTTGCATATTCCAGTCATGAGACATTATGCAAATGTGACCTGATTTGCATAATGGATTCCTCTTGTCGCTTCACTTGCTTCATGCTTTTAAAAAACAAAATGAAATAAAATGAAAGCACAAGAAGGCGAAAGCAGCAAGTTCCCAGCACTGCTGCGCCTCCTCCTGCCACACTGTCACCCTCACCAGCAGCACGCTGGGACAAGGGAGAGTGAAAAACCAAAGTCCTCGTGGGTTATTTCTCTTGTAATTGCAACAAACTAACTTGCCTTTGGTTTTGATGCTTCACTCCAAGCAACACATCGGGGCGGATTAGGGGAACTGAGCTCTGGCAGGGTGGACAAGACCATGACGGCTGGGGGCCTCTGATGCTCCACACTCCATCCATGCAGGGTGCTCGGGCAGGGGAGCCGTGTGGTGTGAGATGTTCGTGAGCTGCCATGGGGCTTCGGGGCACAGCTTCCCCACTGAAACTTCAACAGCGCCCGATTTGAAAGACAGGTGTATGGGAGAGGCGAGGGGAGGGGTTGTGTCGATTGTTTGTAGCAGAACACAGTGGTGATCTGTCGGAAGGACGAGGCAGGCGTGCCAGCCACCCCAGCACACTCCAACAGGCGACGGCCGCCGTCCATCCCTTGGCAGGGGCTGGTGCAGCTGCGGGCGCTCCCGGCCCCCCTGCACCCGAGTGAGGCACAGCCGTGCCAGGCGGCTGGCGGCCGGACCCTGTGGGAAAACTTAACTGTAATTCTTCAGCTTTTAAAATCAATTAACCCGTGTGTTAATTAACATCAAGTCAACGGGAGGAGGAGGAGGAGGGGAGAGCGGGAGGGAGGAGGGAGGAAAAGAGCTGCAAGGGCGGATGGCAGCAGAGTTGGCACAGTGCCATCCATTCAGTGGCAACGCCACAGCTCCCTGCGATCGCGGCAGCGGGTATATGTTACGGGGGCCCTGAGCGCGGGCCAGACAGTGCCGTAGAGCCAAGGGAGATTATCCAGACCCCCAGGAGCAAACGGCAGGCAGCGACTGGAGGCACAAGTGCCAGGATTACAGACCAGGCTCCTCCGCCGCCAGCCCTTCCTCGGACGCACACCATGGGGATGGGGCTCCCCCGCCAGCGCCGCACCACTTGGACTTCCAGCACTTTTCCCCCCTTTAGACATCATTCTGCCGCAGTGGAGCCAGCACAACGGATGCTTTCACACCCTGCGAGACAAAGGCCGTCGTCTCCGCCATGACACTGCTCCGTTCCAAGCCGAGGCCGGCATCTTGGAGTCTTTAAAAATAAATGGAAAAGGGAAATGCGAACAATAAACACAGCAATCGAAAAAACCTCATCAACAAACCCCTTGTGCCCACTCTCCATGCCAGGGGCAACATGGGCATCTGTCGCAGCAGAAGGCGTTTGTGTGGGGCTTGCTTTTTTTTTTTGGCTTTTTTTCCCCGCAAGCTGTTGGCGTGTTTTGCCATTCAGGTTCGTTTACAATTAATGCCAAAAAACCCCCAACCACACCCAGCCCAGTCAACAACAAACAAAAGGGAATAGTCGACATGGAGGGAGAAATGTCCAGAGAAGCTGCAAGAATGCGAGCTCCGGCTGATGCCATTTGCCATTTGAACAACCTCAGGGAAAGGTGCTAAATCTGCAGCTCGGGAGGGACCCCGAGGAGGGAACGCGAAGGTCTCCGAACAGCCGAGGGAAGGAAAGGAGGAAGGAATACCGCTCTTACAGGGCAGGATCAGACTGCACACAGCCTCTGCTGGGAGGAGAGGGAATGTTTGACGGTGTAGCAAGATGCCTGTGTATGCACACGTACACGGAACAGTGCGTACAGACACACAGACACACAGGCACACACCGCCTCGGGTCGGTGCAGAGGAGCTGTGTGAGTGGGGGGTGAGGAGATGTGTGTGTGCCTCTGTGTACACACGCGTGCGTCTGTGTGGGGGTATTTATTTGTGTGCACGCGTGTAACACACGCAGGGAGATGTATGTTTGTGTGCCTCAGTGAGAGAGAATGACAGGGAGTGAGGAAGAGACAGACACACACACACACACACTCACCCACCGTCAGTATACATCCCACTGTTTGACCTAGGTGTACACGGAAGACAAAATAAAAATCATACTGGAGCAGCAAGCAGGCAGCAGAGATTTATCTACATTCACTGCTATCACCAGGGAGATGAATGGGGCCGATCTGAAGCCCTTCACGAGATCCACTATGGGAGTGAAGGAGGAGGAGGGATGCCACACAGACATGCACAAACTTGAAGACAGAGAGATTTGGAAGGTGCTACTTGTGAGACCCAGGTGGCACTCGGAGGGCGAGCAAGGGAAGGAGTCATGCGGGCGCTCCACGGGGTCCAGAGGGCACGGGGGCTTCTGGACAAGGGCGTCAAGGGACAGCTGGCTACTTACGTTTGCGCTGCTGAGGATCTTGCAAGGTGTTCTCTTGGCACTGGGCGCTGAGCCAGGGAAGGGCACTGGAGACAAAAGGGAGACACAAAAAATAAAGTCATACAATGGGAATATTAATTGCCTCTCTTGCGGATTTTACAAAACTCACAAAATGTTTTCTTTTTGCCTGATGGGGTTTTTTTTTTGTTTGGTTTTGGGGTTTTTTTTGTTTTTTTTTGTTTTGTTTTTTTTTTTGGATTGGTGCACTTCCCTTCTGCATGGAAAATACTGCCATGGGATCTACAGCCCAGCTACAGGGCTCGGGATTAACAGTGCTGGCATCTTTTGGGCATATTTTTTCTTTTAATGAATGAGCTTTCGCTGTTAATGAGGAATAATCGTTTGGCTAATGAGCTTTGAAACATTAAGAGAAAAGAGGGTTTTTTCCCGTTAATTGCCCTGGTGCGACCGCATGGATGGATTACAAAAGACAGCAGTAGGAACGCAGTACAAAGGGGAAATGTCTCCTGGAGTGGGATAAACGCAGAGATGGGTGATACATCCCTGCACCTCTCCTTCCTTCGCTCTCTCTTACTCCCTCTCTGCCAACTGCTATGGGTTTCCATAACTCCGCAATCAAAGTGGATGCTCGGGGAAGATTATTATAGTCAAACAGTGAAACGTCGGCGGCTAATGTCTCCAGTGTTTAATCATCATACAGTAGAATGGTTTTATGCATATTTCATTTGCATATCATTAAACCACGCTAGCGCGGGACATTCAGAGCTGGAGAGGTACAAAGTTGGGGGGAGAGAGTGGGAGAGCGAGAACGAGACAGAGGGAGGAAGGTCCCTGTGATGTCTATCTTCAAAAGCCAGGGACTTGTTCCATGATCTGTCTTCTACTTTTACTAAAATCATGATGACTTGGAAACCTTTGAAGTTGGATATAACCTTGGATTCTTCTAATTCCAGCAGAGTGATGTATTAGAAAGGGGGAAATGATGCTGCGCTAGACATTTAAAGGAATATAAGCTCCAGTGGAATGGAAATAGGAGCTCTTTGGGGAATGAACTAGCAGAGCCAGCCACAGCTTCAACATCACACTGCTATGTTCATATTGGTGAAGGATACCAAAGTAATACAAAAGAAATGAAGACAGCATATACTTTAAGATGGGGATTATATTTACTCTTTCCCTTTTCTTTTCCTTTTTAAAGGCACAAAGAAGGATGGGACCAGCGGTAATTTATACGCTAATTAGCGAACTGTTGCCTCTTTCTGTGTTTGTTTTTCTTCTCTGTTTTGGAGAGGGGCGTTTTCACCACTGAAGTGATTAATCAATTATTTGGTTGCACAGATCCTTCTCCACTGGCATTGATCAGGAAGAGAAGGTGGTGGCTGCGGGGGGAGGAACACAGTGGGCTCTTTGTAGATCTTATACATGCACAACATATTAATTGGAGTCTTTATAAAGCTCCCTCAATAGACTATTTCTTTCCTGGAGACCAGCAGCTGGTTAGCCACCGTTGGTGACTCTTCAAACATCCCTTTGGCTGGGAGCAGTTCTGCCGCTGTTTGTTGTGCTTTATTTTCTGTCTCCACAGCGGGGGCTGCGGGTGCGACGCTCCCACTTGCCCACGCTTCTGTATGGGAGATGGACAGACAGAATCAGTACCAACACAATCTCTTGAGCTGGATGGGGAACTTTGCTTCCAAATGAAATGCTGTTTTATATTTAAATTACCTTTCTTTTCCTCCCCACTTCTCTTCTCCTCCAAGTCTTTGTGTCGGTTATGAATATTCAGATGAGCCGTGATGTGATTACACTGTACAATTACTTGTGTCCATGATAGAGGCAAAGGCACTGAGGAAAGACAGAGCCAGATGAGCTTGGAGCTCATTTGGGGTTTGTTTTCAGTATTTTCCCCCCATCTCCGTGGCACTGCGGCACATGCAGATGTCGCTGTTGTTCTTCATAAAGCCCTAATGATATGCAAAAGCATAACGACCCCATTTGGGTTGAGAGCATCAACGAAATATTATTGGGGGGGAATCCTAACTGAAGGAATGTCCACATAAATTATTTTTATTTAAATCAAGAGGTGGCAGTGAGGCAGAGGAAGTCACATGAATACATGCATAATGTGAGCACACAGAAAGGTTATCGCCAAGGAGAAGAGGATTTTGCACTGTGCCTGGGACAAACAGGCTCATTTGGGGAAATCGTTCAGCCCACCATGTGATTTACTTATTTATCATCATTCATCCCTCAGCCAGGGCACCAGGCATGCTTGCTGCTGGAGACCTGGAGTGCTGGGAGCTGCCTGGATGATTCCTAGTTATCATTCAGAAATACTGTGAAGTGCACGGTGGAAAGGGGACAGGAGAAAAGGAACCGGAGGGAGAATGTTTTGCCGCAGCTCAGTGACAAAGGACGGGCCTGATGACAGCTCAGCGAGGGAGTGACAACAGGCCATCCAGACACTGGCTGATGCCAGGCTGGCATGCACGCTTCCCAGGGGACAGAGCACCAACACGGTGGCTGGTGTGTCCCAACCACAGGTCAGTGGGACACTGGGTCTTGGGGCAGAGCAGCTCTGGCCACTGTGCCACTGGGAAGTCTGCTGGGGACAGGGAGTCCAGAGCTGGTCAGATTCACCCTCACCCATTTTCCTCAGAGTAGTGAATGGTACTTGGATATAATAAGTACAAAAACATCTGTGAGGAACAGGACCCCTTAGTTGCTCTGTCCAGCTGCTTTTCTGGGCTGGGACCTGCACCCATATCCATCAGCAAGGAGTGAACAAAGAGAGGCAGAGTGACCCAGCAGTCAACAGCAACGCTGTTGTGACATCAACTGCATGACATCAGCTCAGGGATCTGTACCTCATATATTTGCCCTGTTCTGATCCTGGAAAGCTCTACAGCCTCCTCACACCCTTGGTGGTGGGCAGGACTTGGGCTGCAGAAAGATGTGGTCCCAGGAGAGAGCACTGTTTTCCTCTCACTCAAAAAAGGAGGCAGGGGGAGAGGAAGGTCAGTTGCAGATGGGACCCACTGTGAGAGAATCCTCCTCTGCTCCCATGCTCTGGGCATGCACAGACCATACCTGTGGCTCCAGAAAGGCTCCTGAGCAGTCCCTTGGTGGTCAGAGCAGGGTGGCCCCACTGTCTCTAAGGGTATGCTGCTTGTCACAGGCACAGCAGTGGTGTGAGAGCCTGCCAAAGGAAGCTGTGACCCCCAGGCACACAGTAACCAGGAGGCCTTGGCAGGCCAGCCTCGAAGGAACACTGAGACCCCAGACAGGAGGGTTACTCTCTAGTCTGTGCCTGAGGACCAATGTGCAGAGGGTGCAATGACCTGTAGACAAGATGTCAGCTGTTCAGACTCCTGACCACAGGCCCATCCAGCTGTCACCTCCCTCCATTCCCTTCCCACATCTCAACAGATGTGTCCCTTCTGCACTCCCTCTTCTGCAAGGGTGCCCAGGAGACTGAATAAAGGCAACAGGCTGCCAGGCCTGATCAAAACCAGGACACCAGGACAGCCTCTGGGCAATTCTAAACCTGCGCTTGCCACTACAAACTGCCTGCAAAAATTTCGGACATCGAGGATAGCACAACAGGCAACCTGATCCAGCAACCCAGCAGCTGTGTGTGAATGTCCTGCCCATGCCCACACAGCCTCTCAGGGGCACGGCTAAGGCGTGTTGCCACCCTGGTTACAAGGAACCTGCAGTCAAACCAGCCTGGACCCAAGGGAGCAGCCCAAAGCTGTCTGTGAGGAACAGAGCAGCCATGATGGGATAGAATGATCCGAGCAGATTATAGAATCATATCATGGAATGGTTTGCGTCGGAAGGGTCCTTAATGGAAATCTACTTCCACCCCATCAACCGCCCAGCCAATGGCTTCCCAACCCCAGCACGATGACACTGCTGATCTGGACGCTGCAAAACGCCAACCCCGAGGGTGATGCCTGGCTCTGCCTCATCTTTCTGCTCTTCAGCCTCAAAGCAGCTCAGTACCAAGGTGTCCAGACCAAACAGAGTGTGGGAATATGGAGCAACTGAAACCAACAGAAAGTGACTCTAGAGAAAGGCCATACCCCCACCATGCCCTTGTCCTCATTCCAGGCGCTGAACTCTTCCCCAGCCCGGTTTTTGCAGAGCAGGGTGCCCAGTCCTGAATGGTGCCTTGGCATGCCATGAGCCTTAGGGAAGGAACTAACAGGGCAAAGCTGGAGCACCCCAAGGTGCAGGGTAAGACACGGACTCATGGACAGGCTGAGAGGCACAAACATGGTGGTGCAGTGTCACCATCCCTTCCTGTGTCCATGCTGATGGACAGCTCTCCCTGCTAGCTCTACAGGCCTGTCCACTCTGTCCATAGATCCTGGTGTAGCCAGGTGCAGTCCAGTGCAGCCCATCACCCTAACAATGGCTGGTTGACAGCCTCAGAGGGTTTTCTGACCCAGACATGGAACAGGGTGCAGAGCAGATCGATGGCTCTAGCCATGGCATCACTTGGCTGACACTTCCGCAGTCCTCAAGGTTGCATGTCGGACAGGATCTGGCACTCCAAGAGGAGCCCAAAGGCTGGGGACTGGACAAAGGAGTCCAGCAGCCTGTTGCCTGCTCCTCAGGTAGAGAAACTCCCAGGGAAGATGGAATGAAGCTTAGGACCAAATCCAATTAGAGTCGTTCTTTCCACAAGTGCTGCCAAAGAGGAGAAGGAAGGACACTGTGCTCTGTGCTGGGAAAATGAGCATAAAGCATAAGTAGGTGAGGCAGAAGTGGGGGTGCAGCATACAGTGAGAGTCAGGATGCTAACCCATGACACCCCCATGGAGCGTCCAGCACCCTGCTGTGCACAGTGCCCAGCCTGCTCAAATTGCTCCTGTCACTTCCCGACATGCTACCAGGAATATCACCCCCAGGGTACAAGACACTCAGCTTGCAGCCATTTGGAATGGTCAGTTGATCATTTGGAAGTCTCCCCATGGAGACTTTAGAAAAGGGCAGCTCCCAGAGCACTGCAGGAGCCATTGTGTTGTTTGTCAATTCACCAAATGCCCCAAAGAAAGTGCTGGTCAGGAAAAGGAAATTCAAGCATTTATAGAATATATTGCTATTCAAAACACCAAAAGAATTGTTTTGCAAATAGTAGCACTGCTGAAGAGGGGAGAGAAGTACATCAGTCATTTGATATTACATATAAGCAGTTTATTAAAGAATTAAATATTTATAGACTATAAAGCAAGCAGGGCGATGAGTTGCAAACAGCTTGCTGAGAAGTATGTTATAAACATTGAGTCTGTCAGGGACTAATAAAGTATGGAGAACACAAATGTTTTATAAAATCACCAGGCCAGTGATGAATCTCCACAGCTGAGATGCTACAGACCCCATGAAGGTTCTTGCTGCAACATGACCCCAGAGCCAGCAGAGGAGGAGTGGAGTCAGATGGGGCTGTGTGACTGCAGACACACGGAGCACTCATGGGAATGCACATGATTCAGTGCTTGGAGAAACTCAATGTTTCACGTTATTCTAAACAGAGATCTATTAATAGGAAGTTCAGGAATTTTCAGAGAATTCAAGGCACTTCCCTTTTTAGCTTTTTATTGCAGCTAATCTTCCATTTCCAACAAAATTAAAGTTTGTGATCCAGATTAAGGCCCCCTCCCTGCAAACTCTTGCCTCCCCTCCCCTTCCCTAAAGAGATAGCCCTAGGCACCAGCTTCCCTGTCCCCAGCAGTCCTCTGGAGTATCCAGACTCATATTTGGAGATCAGCAGCTCTCTCCAACACAGACACAGCACATTTGCAAGGAACAACAAAGATTTTCAGAGACTGTACAAGAGGAACAAATAGGTCGTGGCAGACCCCAAGGACAGGAATACTTTTTTGTTGGCAACATTGAGGGAAATGGCAGCTGATGGGTAGTAATGGGCATTTTTCCTGCATGAAGCAGGTTTCATTTTCCAACAGACATCTGTCATAGCAATCGTGAGGAGACTGGTGTTCTGTTACTAGTGGAGATGAAAGACTCTCCAGACTGCTTTATATTTTTGTGCAGTCAAGCCCAGGCCCAGAAGTGATTTTTAATATAGGGTGAACTAACACCTTTGGTCACGTCCAGGCAGATTCCCAATAGCTGTCCCCACAATTTCAAGCCTGATGGGGTGGATGAGACTCCCAAGGGGTCCAGGCATTCACAACTGTTTGGAATTCACTCTCTTTGCAAGCCATCAGGACTCAGACCCACCTGAAAGTACCAGTCAGAGCTGACTCCATGCCTCAGGCAGGCACTGCAGTGACCACCACCCTGCTGAGGCAACAGCCAGAGCAGGGTCTGACACACAGGGGTGGGGTCTGCCCAGAGGTGGGGAAGGAGCATGGCTGTTGCCTCCTTCCTGACTCAGGGAAGTCCTTATGAGATGCCAATGTTAATTAACACAAGAATAAGCAGGCTAAGAACTGTCTGGGGTTGGTGAAAACAGATTCCATTTAGTAGACAGAGAGAAACCTCCATTTGCCAGCTGCTCTTTCTGCACTCAGACAAGGTGGGAGATTTTCATCCTCTGAGATGTAATTAAGACAGATTTTTTTTCCCCAATAATTTGCAGTAATTATTCACGCTTATTTGCCAGGGAGGGTACATCAGACTAAATTTTGGGTTAAATAGCAACCTTTGTTGTCCTGTGTGGAAATGATTATAGCAAGGTTCAGGTCTCACCAGACTCAACGGCTACAGAAGGTGTATTGAAAAGCACAGCCCTATCAAAGGCACAAACCCCGTTAGTTCCAGATGGATTGCTTGAGTGGTTTCTCTCTCTTGAGCCCAGAGCCTGTTAGCTTCAGGGGTTTCTACAGGAAAGTGTGGTACCTCCCAGGGAGCATCATAACCAAATTCTGCTGTTTCTGTGCTGCTAGAGCTGCTGCTGTCAGCACAAGCTCCACCACTGACTAAGCCCTGCAAGGATCCCTAAGCACAACCCCAAACCAGGACAATATCTGCTGAGCTTCACTGTTCCTTTCTCCCTATTCTGTCTCCTCCAGCCCAGCTCTCACCTCTCCCCACATCAGCACACCATGACATTTTGCACCCTCAAATACATTTCTGTACCCCAGTGATTTTACCAAATATTATTCTAACCCTCTCCATGACCGACTCCCTCTCTTTCACCTAGGTGTTTCAGTGGGTTTTTGTGTTGCTAGAACCTGAAGGTCCTTCCCCCTTGTCTGTCACAGGGCCAGTTCAACACTGCCATCCATTTCCAATGTTGATACCTTAGCCAATCTCATTCCTAGAGCCACTTTGGACACAGCTGTGGCTCTCTCTGCTCTCCAGGTGTGGATGCAAGAATCCCACCCTACTTTCAGACCAGGATGGACATGTTACTAACACATTGTTTGTACTCTCTCCTCCCAGTCTCATCTCACTGGAGGCCTTTCTGGCACTTGCTTGAACTGCTGTAAAATCAGCAGTTCCCCAGCCCCTTAGCTCTCACCTTACCTTCTTTGTGAGGAGATGGAGAACAAGGAAGAGACAGACTGCTCAGAGAGAATGCAGCAGGATGAGAACTATCAGCACATTTTATTGGCATATTCCCACCTGTTAGCATGATGACCTGCAGGATGGAGGTAAGGAGTTCCAGCAGAGTATGGGTTAAATACCTGTGTGCCCAAGCAAGCATCACTCACAGGCCGAATCACAAAGAGGAGATATTTAAAGGTGTGCTTGCTGTTCCTGTAAGCATTTTGCAGGTCTCTGTATGGTGCCAAGAATTAGTCAGGCAGCAAACATGCCTCACTCAGGCCAGGAAACCCCAGGAGAAAGGTAATGACAAACACGGTGACACACAGCTCTGTGTGAGCCCAGCGATTTCAATGAGCACCAAGGGAGCTGACTGTCCTCTCAGGCATTCAGGGGGTCACATCTGAGCTATTCCAAACTTCCCAAGCACATCTTCCTACCCACACGTATGTGCAGAGCCTGTTTGTTGACCATGGCTGGAGCCAGAACTTTGTGAATGGAGAATGAACTGTTCACACTTAGAGCACCTGCTCCAGGGTTGTAGTGATGCAGGGCAGAGCTGCCCCAGGGGTGTGGAGGGACAGTGTGCCTCTGAAAGCTAAAACTCTCTCATATGCTGCCATGACAGACTCATCTTCAGCAGCATGAAGTGCACATTTCAAAGGCCACACAGACCAGCTGGATCACATTCCCAGGAGAACTGGTGTTTTGTGTCCTGTATCTTGCACACCCAACTCAGAACAGGAACATATTTCAGCAGGCAACAGATTACCCCAACCACATTGTCCCCACTGAGGGGTTCTGAGCATACCTCAGACAAAGGCGATGCTGTGTCCTTCTCACAAATTCAGGTTCTAAATACAGCAAATATACACACGTGCATCATATATTTTGTTATAGATGTTCCCTATATCTATTAAGATGGGTTTATTTTACTTCATGATCTCCTTCAAGGAATATTTGTCATCCTGGCAGCCTGTGGGCAAGGCTGAACGCACTCCTTCCACCTGCCCAGCCAGATCTGTGGCCCTGAGGTACTGGTTCAGCACGTGTCCCACAGAGCCTGTGGGAGCTGTGTTGGCTAACAGGATGTGTGGCTGTCACCACAAGCCTTGAGCACCAAAAAGAGCTCGGAACCCACCCTGCCACCCTTTTACTCCAGAGCTGTGGGAACTGCTGTAAAATTGTTATGTAGTGGTTTATTATCTGTTTGACCTAACATGCTGGAAAACTTTCAAGGAGGAGGAGGATGTCCTCTCACCTCCCATGGGAAGTTACCCCACATCAACACTCACCAGACTGCCTCTGCTTTGGCTCTGATGCCAGCACAAGGGAGATGCAGGAATAAAATTTCAAAGCTGAGAAGGGAAGAACACTGGATCATTTTAGCATGGTCAGTTTTTTAGGTTTAAACATTTGCAAGAACTCCACCCCTGATTTCTAAGGAGGGGGTCTGCAGCAAAGACCAGCAACATTTAAACATTTGCATTGTGCTGACAGAAATGAGGTAACCTGAAAACACCACCTGGTCACTCCTTGGATGGCATCACTGTGAAGGCAACTTGTGCTATAGGATGTCAGATGGTCATGTTTATTTTTTTAATGAGAGAATTAGAAGGGACATTTGGCAGTGGACCTACTGCCTCATGACTGCCTGCAGAGGCATATTTCTGTGTCTTGTAAAAAGATCATGATTAAGTCAACATCTCATTTATCCCAGTCTTTTTTCTCCTGTATTCCCCTTCTCTCAGAGCGCTCATACCTGCTGCTACTCCTGAACACTCTGGGCAGGGGCTCAGAGAGCTGTGCCTGGCAAAGCCCCAGTGGCGCTGGGAAGCGAAAGGGTGCACATGCAAGGGGATGCTTGGATAATAGAGCCTTGGACACAGAGTGTGACAGAAAAGGGTTTTGCAGGTCTTCCAACAGACAGTAACACAATAAACACCCTCAGACTTGTCTGCTATAACAAAACAGTTTTATTACAGAAAAGCTTCCAAATTGAAAATGATCAATGTGCTTTTAGGAGCCTGTGGAGATAGATCACCTGTACTCACTGAAAGAAGAGAGGTGATTTTAGAAGCTCGTGTTAGAATCTGCTCTCTCCTCGCTTTTCAACCAAGGAAAAACATAAGAAAGAGGGGCAGAAGGAAAACAATAGCTCAGGAATTCCACAAGTTCGCTCTCCTGACAGCATCTTACCGAAATTATGTTACTGTTTGCTATTCCATTGTTTATCCTTGTCACTGTGGGTTTAGGGTTTTCTATGTCCAGGTTTATTCATGAAATACTACGCAAAAGAACGTGATTGTTTGTGTCTCACCATACAGGGATCTAAATAATGATCAGACATTGACAGAATTTGCATCCAGTGACATGGGCCACACAACCCCCATGCACTTGGGGTAAAACATACAGATCACAGACTCACAGCATTGTTTGGGCTGCAAGGGACTTTCCAAGGTCCCACCCCTGATATGAACAGGAACAAGGAGGGACCAAAGTTGGCCTTTTCCTGTCATTTTGTCCTCAGTTCCCAAAAAACAGGTAATACAATATGAATAGTTACACTGAACACTTACAGACAGATTGACCAGAGTGCTTTCAAAAGAACCCAAGTGGTTCCAGGCTGTTGATCTAACTTAGTGGCTATTTAAGCCATTAAGTCTTAAACATGGGAAACAAACTATTCCTTTTCCCTTGGCAGCAGCACCTTCACGTTTGAAAGCTGTTGTCATATCAACCTCCTCTGCTGTTATCATAAAATTTGTACCTAGGAGCCAAAAGACAGGACAGACCAGAGCTGGAACACTGCCTCTGTACTTCTGCTGACTCATCTGTTCAGAAGTATGAGCAACCATTCTAGAAGCAATATCACATTAGCACCAAAAGCTTCCCAAAGCTGATCCCCAGCCTACATTTACCTTCATAATAAAATGTAGAAAATCAAGTTGTTATCAAACACCACAAAAGACTGCCCCAAAATAGCACTTTCCTCTTGCAGAGGGTTCCCACTGGTTTATTGTTCATTTATTCCTGTAGGAATAATCCATTCTGTTTGTGTGAGTGTGCTGGAATGGCTTGAGGGGTGAGATGGATTGCTGAAGTGTCCAACACTTTGTGATTCATAGTCAGTACCCTTGAGCAGGAACAGGTCAGGTGCTAATCCTTTCTGTTTTGTCTGCCACAAAAAGCAGCATTTGACACATCAAGGGTTTGCACTGAATTTCTGCAGCAGATGTGCAGCCATCTCCAGCTGGACATGAGCTGGGCACACCTGGAGAGCCCAGTCAGACCAGTGGGTGGTGAGGTGAACACCACGTCAGACGCCACCAGCCTGTGACATGAAATTTGCCCGTCTCCACTGATCACTGTTTAATTCAAAGGCTGTTTTAAAGGATGTGATTTTAATGAGCACACAGCTCAGACCAGGAATACTGTATTTCTTTCTCCTGAGTGATGAAGTGGCACTTGGACTCTTTGCATTGATTTCTAATCCGCTATTTCATACTCTGAGAGTGAGCCCTGGAAACCGCGTTCTCTCAGCTGCTCTTTGAGGGTTTCTGTAAGTAAGAGCAGCTGAGACTGGTCAGGCCAAAAGGAAGGACTCAAATATCAGAGTTCCAAACTTTACTCAGCCCACAGCTCTTCAGCCTGGCTAACCAGAGTAATAATAATAAAAAAATAATAACAAAAATAATCATAGTAGTAATGAGAGAAGACATATGCAGACTTTGATGCAAAGAAGCTCAAAGTGGAGCTCTGCTCCTTGGGGTGTAGGCAAGTTCCACCTTCCCAGGGTGGGCAAAATGTTTGGAAGACAAGGAAGTTAAAAGCACATGGATCTACTAATCAGAAAAGCAAAGGCACACACAGACCCACCCTCAGATCTGCTCCTGAGGAGATCTGGATTTTGTCTCACTCCCTGCGTGCACCAGAGCCATGGCTGGGCAGGAGCCTATTCTTGGTTCCTAAGAGCCTGACTTGCAGGAAAGTCCCCAACACAGTCTCACCACTTTCCCAAACAGCACAGGGATTGCACTCCTTTCCCATTAAACCTGGGTTGGATTTCTGACAAGCAACACCTGTAATTAATGTGACAAAAATCTTCTTTCCAGATGCAAATGAGACCTTTATTATTTGTCACTATGAGGCAAAGGCTTATAGGTTTTTTTTCATTGCAGTCACTTTTGTTTCAGAGGTCACGAGACACACCCTCCTCTCCTTAAACACCAGCAATGGGGATTTAATTCCTGTGCATCCTGACAAACTGCAGCCCACAGATGTCGATGGCTACTGCCTACAGGTCCTCTGACTAGGTCCCAGCCACCCTCACACCACCCACTACTGTAATTTCTGTGGAGCCAAAAATATTCTTTAGACTCATCAGCTGCTGTGAAGCCAGAGCTGTAAAGTCAGATCTTTTCCTCTTTAAATGTGACTGGCTATTTACTCCCTAACAATTCTGCTTCAGAGCTGATTTAGCATTTTTATTGGAATGTGAAAGCTCTTAAAAGAAGAAAAAAATCTAATCAGGCAGAAGAGATAGAAAACTTGCTGAATTTTTTCTCCCCCCTTTGCACCCCTTCAATCCTATCAAAAGCACATCTTCCATTCATTGCTTCCCCATGTCATTATGACAAGCGGCTACAAATCAATAGCAGCAGCAGAGGCAGCCCCGGCCCGTGCGCGCCCGTGATAAAGATTCACTCTCAACCCCGATTTGCTAATAGCACATAATGGCAGCCATTGGCGCCCCGCATTAAATCATACATTTCACTCGGCGTTTATTATGGGATTTTTAAAACTCCTCACCAAATTGGATTTTCTCAACGGTCTCTAATTTCCACATTTATCATTTAACATTAAACTCCTCTGTGGGGAGGGGGTTGGGAAGTGGAGAAGGAAGAGAGGAGCCATGCAATTCTGTATTTCCTCTTTTTTTATGAAAACCCATAAATAATCCCAGGTATAGGTACCATCAGCTCTGAAGTTTTATTTATATAAAATACCAGAATTTAGGATGGAATAGCTTTGGGACTCAGCTTACATTCATGCAGCCCTGACAAAGAAGAGGAAATTAAAGAGAATTAAAGAAGAGAAATTTAAGAAATTAAACAAATCCAATAAACAAAATAGTCAACAAAGTAAGTGGGTATGAAAAGCACCAGGGAAAATGACTGTGAATTTCCTCATTTGAAAGAGGAAGTAGCAAGGAAAGATGGACTAAAATTTTTTTAAAACCCCAACAAAACATACATAAAAAAAACCTTATTGTCTCTTTTCAGCTCATAGAAAATTAATTTAGCAAATAAAGTGAAAACAACAGAGGAGCTTTGCTGAGGCAGAGAACAAGAATCCTGTGATCCAGGTGACCAGAGGAGTGCATCAGAGGACAAGTGATCAGGGAACTCTCCCCAGTCCATCCCAGTAAGACACTCATTCAGAGAACACAGGTGACTGTCCCTGCTCTTAGACCAAAGAGAGCTGCTCAGCTCATGAGTATCAAGACCCAGATCCTTCATCACCTTGGCCTTGAAAGAAGCATCCACATCCCAGGCTACTGGAAGCACTCTCCATTCAGACATGGATTTGATTCTGGCATGAACAAAGGCCGTGATTCCTGAAACAGGAGGTGATGTGATAAAGGCATGGTGAATTAAACTTTCAGTGTTTGTGATTTCCAACCACGAGACATGATCTCAATCAGCCTCTGTCCAACATCCAATTAGTACAATCACCTCAATTCACAAACTACTGAGCAGTTTAACCAGGCCTCTGCTTAAAAGTGCTGGGAGATTTCTGTTCTGGTATATTTTGGTTTCAGTAAAGAGCTCTTAGAGATAAAATTCCTCAGTTCAGCTGCAGAGTCAACCATATCACAGGCCACACTCCAGCAGCTCTGGGCCTTTTGCAGCTGCATTAACATTGTTCTGAATCCAGCTGAATGCAGGGGCAACAGCTCTAATTATCTTCTCTTAAACTTACAGCAAAAGTCACAACATTCCAAATCCTCTCTTTTGAACTGTTACTTGATCCCCTGAGCACTGGCAGCAGTAGCAAAGGCTGGCAGGTGTAAATAGAGGTGTAAATCAGTCACCTCTCACAAAGCCAAAGACCATCCTAGCATGGTTTCTCCCTCCTTGCAATGGCTGGTAACTTTCAGGGAATACAATTGTTACAGTTATTGAACCTGAGCATTGGCCATGTCAATTTAATGAGTCACAGAATGAGCTCTGATGCCTTCACAGGAAGCAATGTGTGTCCCTCCTATCTACAACCAGAACAGGAACTTGGCCAATGCAAAACTGAACCACCATTTACTTACTAGAGACATCTGCTCAAAATCAGAACATCAGTAATCTAGGAACACAGCAGAGGGAAAGAATGTCATACTTTAGGATAAGAGCCTTTTTTTACTTTAATCATCCCACACAGTAAAGGGCAAAGATTCCACAGACAAACATCTTGCTGCACAGCAAGTTTAAGGATGTGCTGGGGTCCCATTTCCTGTTTTTTCTACTTTTTCTGTGGTATTGCCAATTCAGTTTGAGACTTCCTGCTACCATTTCCTTAGTTTCATACCTGCATTCAGGCATGGGAGCAGTCCCTAGGTGCTGGTGAATACACACTTTCCAATGCCTCCCACTGTTCCTTACAGCTCCAGAATCCAAAACATCCTGTGGTTTATTGATGCATGTAACCACACTTTGCCACCAATCTTTGCATTCTTCCTTACTCATACATCAGAGTGGAAAGTGTATGACACAATTTTCAACTGACCTGAAGGGTTTTCACAACATGTAGTCACAATGCCCTGACAGCCACTCTTTCTCCTTCAGTTGCATCTGACAGAAAAATATCCAGTATTACCAGAGTAATTCTGCAGTTCTTGAACAGACCAAGTGTGGTGGTGATAAATGTGGTCAGGTCCTGGCACAGGTTGCTCAGAGCAGCTGTGGCTGCCCCATCCCTGGAATGTCCAAGGCCAGGTTGGTCAGGGCTTGAAGCAACCTGGGATAGTGGAAGGTGTCCCCACCCAGGGCAGAGGGGTTGAACTAGGTTCTCTTTAAATGCCCCTTCCAACTTAAACCAAGTCTGTGATTCTGTGACTTCAGAACATAGTTGCTTCTATCCTGCCCCAAAGAGATCCTTGTGGGGGATGAATGTCTGAGAAAGAGCAGTGAGTTATCTGTGGATGCCACACAGGTCTGCAGGACACCCTGGAATGAAAATGAATCAGAAAAGACTTCTGAAGAGCAATGCCATCCGAACATGGTTTCAGCCAGGGTCAGGAAATCACATCCTGTGTTATTATGTTTGTGGTAAGAACATGGGATCTCATTTCTCTATCATAATCACCCAGATTTGGATATTCATCCACAGGAGAAAATCAATCTCTGTATGTGCAAACAAAAGCATGGATGTGTTCCGTTCTAGCTGAAAGGGGCTGCTGGTGCACCAGGTCTAAGCTCTACCTGACCTGGCCTTGCACAGGTTCCCCCAGTTCCTGCTGGGAGGGATCTCTGATCACTGCGACCTTTTCTCTGCAGGAATTACTTCCCCCATGAAAATTCCCTGTATAGCAGGTTGTCTGAAACACATTTGTGCAAACACTTCACATTTAGAGATGATGTTGTGTACAACAGGATCTCATGCATGCTTTGTGGTCATAAAACAGATCAAGCTTTTAAGTGATCTATCTGTGTAAAAGATTATAAATAAAAAGAAGCCCAAACATTATGGCATTAATTAAATCCTTCAAAGCCCATACAGGCTGTTTCCCTGGGACACTAAACCAGCAGCTCAGTACCAGCCGTTTTTATTCAGACTTCAGGTCTTAAAACTACAGGAAACATGCCACTGTTACATGAACATATGGATTTATTGGTTTACAACAGAAAAGAAACAAAACAAAACCACAAAAAACAACAACAAAAAACAAAAACAAAAACCAAAACAAAACACAAAAAAACCCCCCCAAAAAATAAAAAAACAACCAAACCACCAAAACAAAAAAACCCCCTCAGAACTCAAAGTATCAGAATTTGAATGGTCTCAAATCCAAAAGGCAAATGCCCAAAAGAGCGTATGGTCAGCAGAGTTGGAGGATGACAAAAGCTCCACAAAGTTTATTTTTACCAAATAAAAAGTTTCACTAAAACAAATCAAACAGGACTCGCACAACTGGCTTCTTGGCTAGCTTCACCCAGCTTTGTGTCAGTGGGATGAGGCCCAGAGCCAGCTCGCCAGGACCATCCCTTTCGGAACAAATGGACAAGATGACAGAACACATCAGCTGTAATATGTTTCCATTTTTCTACCTTATTGAGAACACACTGAAAAGTTTCCCCTTTTATTATTTGCCTCTTATTAAGAGGCAAATTCTGACTCAAGCCCAGCACAGCCAGGTGTACACATCCCACCAGTACTGACGGGATCCACCCCAGGTGTGGTTGGCTGTAGTAGTTTGAAAGCAAAATG
>VXBB01011222.1:0-65026 GCA_013399915.1 Illadopsis cleaveri
GCCGCCGCGCGTGTCCCGGATCGAGGCCGCGCCAGTGACCCGGATGTTCCCGCTCCCGCTGCTTTGTCTCCACTCCGGAGTTTCCCTCCCTCTCGCCTCGGCGCGGAGCGCGAAAGCGCTATTCTGTCCCTCGGCCCGATCCGTCTGTGAGCCTATCGTCACGCTTTACGCACCCTCGCGACCAGGACCCAGAGGTGACCCTAACAATGCCTGAGTCTGAAGCACCGGAAAAAACCCACGCGCGGCTGTCCCAAAGCCGACCGCTTCCTCGTGCCTCTCGCTCCCACCAGCTCCGGCGGAAAGCCGAATGGGTTTTTACCTCTGGCGCTGTGGGAGCCGCCTGCGACTTAAGAACGCCTGGTCCGTCGGCGGGCGGGCGCGCGCAGGTCTGGCAGGCCGCGCTGGAGCCGGGCCGAGCCCCGCCCCCTGCGCCCGGCCGAGCCTGATTGGAGGAGGGGCCGCGGCTGTGGGGGGCGGAGGGGCCTATCACAGAGCCGGCAGCACGCACGGGGGGCGGTCTGCGCTCTGCCTCCGGCCCGCGCTGACCTGTGCGGGATGTACGGCCTGGTTTTTGTTTCCCATTGCTGTGTTTGTTAGGGTGGGTTGGGTTGGGTTGGTTTGGTTTGGCTTGGCATGGCGTGGTTTCCTTTCCTTGGGGAGGAGGAGGAGCGATGCTTGGGTTTCTAAGAACGAATTTTTAGTGGCAAGTAGAGTATAAATCAAATTCTATTCTCGTCTTGAACTTCTCTTAACGAAACAGAAGAATTTTTTAGTCCTGAAACCTCTGCCTAGCTATGCCTTGCGCTAGTCTGTGTCCGTGTTACTTGAACGATGTTCTGTGTAGTATTAAAGTTCAAAATGATTTCGTCAGAGCTCTAGAATTGACTATTTCAATAAATAATCACCTGGATTCCAATCAGCCGTAATCAAAATATATGCTGAAGACCACTCCACCTAAGAAACCCCTCACCAGCAGCAAATGCACAGCGTGTACCAGGATAAACACGTACTCCCCTGTGTAACTCCACACAATTCCAGCGGCATTGCCACAAGCAGTGGGAACTGTGAACACCTGGCTGACAGGATCTCATGAAATTGCACACGTTACAGGCTCTGAGAATGTCACATACACATGGACTGTGGGTATATTGCTACCAGGCAAGACTTCGGCACAGCACTCTAAAAGGTGAATTTGCAGGATCATTTTCATCCTTCTGAAGTGAAACTTTCCACTGAAAGGAAAACTAGTGCCAAATGAACCCTAAATGTTATAAAAGATCGAAACAGGTTGCTAATGACTTAGGCGTTTATGTCCCCTTTATAACCTGGTTTCTAGTTCAGGGTAGACACTTAACCCTTTTGTGCTCTCACTTTTCTTAACTGGTGAAAACACTTAAAGCAACAGATATGCAGAGTAGGAATTTGGGCTGGAAGTCATGCTGGCTGACTCTAAAGTGCCAGTACTTTTAGTAGGACAGTCTGATGAAAATATAGATGCACACATTGATTACTTAATTGCTGTAATTGCTGTACTTGATTACTACAGCAATGTTTGTTCTTAGCGCCTATTTTAGTAAAATTCAAATGCAATTAAACGCAGCAAATTAGTTTAGTAAAATAACACAATTTTACTGATGTTGCTGGATATACAAGGAAAAATGGAATGTGCTTTGCACTTAAAACTGATTAAACTGTTAAGATGAAATTCACCTCATATGTAACTATAGAGCCTTTAAGAATTTAAAAATCATGGGTCTTAGCTTCTCAAATTCTTACTAGCAGTTTGGAAAATAAGAGCTGTCCAGTGGTCTTCTCAATACTAACACTCAATTATGAACTTTTCTATAGTTATAGAGGACACAGCTGTCAGACTTCCTGGACAATTTCAACAACCTGTACTTTGTACTTAAATAATTTACTTCTTTCAACCATTTCTATCCTTGAAACTTATTCTATGTTTGCCTTATTACAAAGCATCAGTTTCCATTAGCTTAGTTTTTCAAACAAAGGAAGCACTTATATTAAAAAGCAAAGTAGTGGATTCTAGAATCTTTGATGTTAGGCAAGGTGGGGTTTGAGTTGTGCAAAATAAAAGGTATGCAAAGTATAAAACTTTTTCCTGTGATTATATATTCATTCAAGGGACAACTATTTCCTCCTATAATGATCAATAAGTCATAACAACTGCAAAGGAAAATAATATCCCAACTGATAAATACCTGAATAGACCTAGCTTTTTTTGTGACTCTTTGGGGTAGCAGTAAAGGATACATCCCTTTTACAAAGGAGAAAGTGTTAATGCTTTGAATCACTGCCCAAATATGCAACTACATTTTACATCTGAAGTGCTAAACTAGGAATCATCACAGGATATGACACTATTAATATCAATTAGTGCATTTAGAAAAGACAGATGTAAGACATCACACTTTAAAAGGGAAAAACCAGGTTTATTCCATGCAGTTTACAATACACTAGTGTTATGAAAAGGAAGTTAAAAAAATACCCACACACATTTTATTTGTTTGTTTTGAAAGTGATGGTTAACTGTAACCACCTTCAAATCATCTGGGAAGCTCTACCAGATTTTTTTTCAGGGAAATTTCCCTGAATTCAGTTTCTTGTCTGTGCCTGTGCTATTGGTTAATGCAAATGCATTAAAACCAAATCAAAACTCAAATTTTGCTGCAGTAAGAACACTTCAGAGATAATGAATTGGCACAAAATAAAGTGTTATTGCTAATCCACTATCCAGGAAATAACATGTTGCAAGTATGGCCACTTGGGTATAAGCACAAACAGCTGATGCACAACTAATTTTGAGACCAGTGATTTGGAGGAAAAGGTAAAAAAAGAGAACATTTGTTGAATTGGGTAGGTGGTCCTACAGAGTGCATAGGAAGTAGATTTTTCATAGCTAGGTTGAGGTAAGGATAAGGACAGAAGCAGGTGGAAAAAGCTGCCATTTGATACTTCTTCAGTTTGGTGATCTTGTTTCAGTTGCAGGTAGAGGTTGGCAACATTACTTTTAAGAGTGCCTTGGCACTTGCTTCATTCTAGCAAGTACACACGAGCCAAGTTAACGTGAGTAAAGTTGTGCATAAGCTTTTGGAAAATCTTCAAAGGTAGCAAGAATCATGTACATAATAAATACATTTACTTTTACTCTACTCGATTCAGATGATGAGGCCTCAAAATCACAACAGGTCTCAGGTTGAAATTTAGGCTCAGCTTCCTAAGGCAAGGAAGAGCACTGTCACAGGACCTCTTCCCCTTCCACTCACCCCCAAAGTAGCAAAAAAACTTTTTAAAGTTTCTCTCATGATAGTAGTTATTAAGACACAACATCCTGAAGAGAACCTTGTGATACATCCAGAAAGCTGTATTTGCAGCTGTATCTATTGACTGAGTTTCTGAGAAGTTTATGCCTTGGTAGATGTTGCTGAAGTAAAGGTCAACCAAGTTGCAAAGAAATACTCTGTGACAATTTCCTGGGGCAGAATCTTCCTCAAAGGTTCTCTACTGCCAGTGCTGCTCGTAAAAGCTGTTAGATTTCAGCAAAGGTAATAATAAAGTGGAGGGTAAGTGTACTGCCTTTTCTAGTGTGCTCTTATCCAATCTGGATACTGAAAATCCAAGCCATGCAGGAACTTACATCTGCAATTGGTTCGGCCATTTGGAAAAATTATTTCAGAGTTCGTGAGTTGAAAGGAAAACAGACTAGTTGTTTTTTAAACATTGTGTGTCTCTGGAACCTCAAATTAGCCCTGGAAAGCATTTTAGCCCTTAGCATTTCTGCTCTGAAAATGGAAAGAGTTTCTTCTGACAGTCATTTAGGCAAATTGGACAATAAGATCTATTTAGCCCTTTAAAGCCTCTGTTCATTAAGAAGCCTTTAAAGACAGCTCCTGATTTTTGTAAAACAAATGAAAACTTACATGACACTGAGTTCAGAGAGCCTTCCACCTTTTTTTTTCAAACTGAATATTCATACTATTTAAAGAATCAATAATTCTACACAAAAACCCACATAAGATCCCAAGATTGTCCTTAAAACTGGAGTAACTGCTGTCTAAACTACAACGCAGTAACAGGCAGCATCCTCAGGCTGAAGTATTTCAAAACTGTTGCTTTAGAAAAGACACTTCTCCAATGACCACTCAGGTTTAACCCTACTGTCTCAGATAAAAGACACTGTTAAAGGCATAACAAAATTTCATCTTTCAAGAGCCCCACAGTCCAAGGGCTGATTGAAAAAGTTAATTTGAAAAACTTGAAACTTCTGATGTGGTGAGAGAGAGAATAAGAGAATGGCACTTTCGGATTTTATCACATCTCAAGTGAACAAAACTCCAGACTTCTGGCTTTCATTTGACTTTGATCTTCCTCAAAAAGCCCAGGACAACTTCACTCTTCTCCCAGTACTTCCCACGGAATACACTCCAGTATACCTGGGTAGTTATAATCCAGATTCTATTGAATTCCACTGAACCAGATACTCTTGCGCTTTTGCACTCCAGGTTCATTTTTGTAATATTAATAAAATTTGTAACTAATGTGTGTTAATTTGCTGGTGGTAGCTCTTTACAGCTTAAACAGAGATTGACAACTCTCAACAACCTCAATAGACATTCACAGATAGTGTTCTAAGAAGCACTTTTCTGATAACACTATCACCCTACTCAGCAGACTTGTTCTCTAGGTTGCAAGCCTGCAACCACGTTATCTTTTGTTTAATCTGCCAGTTTTCATTTTTCTCCTGAAAAAAAACCCCAAAACCCACCTCCCTCAGAAAAAGAGGAGATTGGTTCAATTCTGGAATGTGCAGGAAACAGTCCTGTTTCTAATGAATCACAACTGTGCATTCACATTGCTAGAAATGGAGCTACACAGCTATGGTCTAAAGAAAATCTGAAAGCAAAATGTCAGATTGATTCACAGAGCTTCATTTTTAAGAAATATCTTCTAATGCTACAATGCAAGATGAAAGGAACTTTTATCATTACAAGAAAACTGAGTTTGAAAAAAACACAGCACATTTTCCAACTTTTATGGGTATATGATTCTAACAATGGAAAGTTTAGTGAAGAATCAAAAAAAGCTTCTAAATTCAATCAAGTCTTTGACAGGCAATTAAATTACTGTGGGATAAAAACCTGCAATTAACCATTATCTATGGAAATCCCACAGTAAGTAGGACAAAATCCCAGGTAACCTTTGGGCTGGGAGCTGCTGAGTCAGAGTATATGTTTGGACAGTTATTATGGACCATGTGACATTCATGTCTTTGAGGCCTCAGAACTCCTTGTTCATTGCAGACAAATTCTGATTCGCTTGCCGCTTGAAGAAGTCAAAAGCGTCTCATATAAAAATGTCATCTCCAATAAAAGAATATAGTCTCTGAGAAAACTTAAGCAGTCTCCTAACTCGAAGCAAGAAATTGCAAGAAATTGCTATAGCAAATTTGAACTTCTGTTCTAAAACAAGTTTTGCAAGAAGTTTGTCATGTAAGTGCCTTTAGGGAATTTAATCTCCCTTCCTGCTTTATTCCTCCTGCTATGATCTCTTCAAGCTCAGGATCTAAAATTCTAACCTGGAACACTGTTCTGATTTAAGAACAGAGGAGCTGTGTATGTCCAGAGTTAAGTCCAAGGGCTTTGCAGTACAGCTTTGCAGCTCCAGCTTCATAGTGAACCCCTCAGCTCTGCACAGTCACAGGCAATCCTCAGGTAGGTCCCTCTCCAAACGGCAGAAAAGGAACAAAGGACTCCAGTTTAAACTGTACAGGTGTATTACTTCATCCTGCAAGATCTTAACAGATGAAGCAATGTTTGCAGAGCCTGGTGATGCAGACTGGACTCTAATGTAACTACCTTGTTACTGTCACTAACTTTATTTGAAACTGCAACAGTCAAATAAAAAGAAACAAAACTTATTTAGGGATAAATTGTTAATGCCTTGAAAAAAGCTGAAGAGAGCATTTCCATCTATCTGAAAGCCTCACATGATTACAAAAATTAAAGCAATAATGACAATAGCAAGAACAGGAAAGTAGTTAGTTCAGGTGGTCTCAACCAACAGTATATTTTAAAAAATTTACAAGGTACCTGCCTACTAAAGTTCTCTCTTTTCTTTCCTTCTTAAAATCTTTGTGAGGTATAGGAAACAAAGTGCAAAAAAATTATTAAACACTCATTTCCCTAAAATTAGCTATGGCAGGGATACAATGTAAAGTAAACTGCAGGTAATCTCATCATAAAAGTAGGTTTTAAAACTGAAAATATTCCAGTGGAAAAAAAGCCCCATACTTAGAAAAAAACCACTCCTTTACACACTCTAAATTTGTTCAGTTTGCTCAG
The DNA here is from genome assembly GCA_013399915.1 of Illadopsis cleaveri. Lineage (NCBI taxonomy): Eukaryota > Metazoa > Chordata > Aves > Passeriformes > Timaliidae > Illadopsis > Illadopsis cleaveri. Next base: position 6,360 of record VXBB01011222.1, read on the forward strand.
TTTGATATTCATGCTTTGCTGATGTCATTCAGGAAAATTTCACTTTATTAAATAGTCTGTCCTTTTTGGGTTTAGTAAGGGAGGCAACAGAAATGCTGATTCAGAAGGATCACTGTAAAACTGGTATTTTAGGCATTAAAATCCACTTAGATCAATGCTGAATTACTCTGTAGAGCACATCAAGAAAACAAGTAACATGGCTGGCTGCAATTCCATGAGCTGGGGAGCTCAAAGAATTTGGTGGAGTCATACTGCTTAAAAACACAGTGACTACTGCAGCAGAGGAAATGTTTTAATGTGCAGTTAACACAGACAAATGTTATGCTTATTTTCAGATACACACGATAATCTGTCACTATTTAGGGGACATCTGTGTGCTCAATTTAAACTGATAAAATATGGGTACCTAAAAAAGTATAAAAGTATAAACATTTTCCCCTACACAATTGCAGTTTTAGTAAATTAAATTCAGTTTTAACTTCTTAAAAAAAGACAAAAATTGTAGGTGTTGTGGAGGGGCCAGCAGCTTCCTGTGCAGACCACATCCAAGTCTCAAAATGCATTACAAATTCTTTCAAGCATTAGGCACACGGACAAGACATTTAGCCCACTGCTTAATCTGTTTAGTAGAAATGTTTCTTACAAATTGTTTTGCCAAACTTTTATCAATGTGTAAGTCCTTTAAAAAAACATTAAAAAAAAAAAAAAGTAGACCCTGGGTGTTTGAAAATCAGGCTTTTGTCTAAAGGATTACCTATAGTATATGCATAAATTCTGAAATTACTAAGAATGAAAACTGTAATGTCTTTAAAATTTAAAACCATCTTGTAGCTTTTTGAAACTCCCTTCCACTGGTTCCATGAGTCAATGAAGTCAAGTTTTATACTGTCCATTTCATTAAGTGTTTTAAAGATGTGCTAAAGATTTTCCTCAAAACATAGTGTATGTCTTGTGTATTAGCCTTCATCAAGGACAAACCAACAAAGCTGCACCACGTTCTGTTCACTGTTCTTAACTGCATAGTTGAAACGGTATAGAAAGAGAAAGGTTGATTACAGGTATCCTGAATATCCAAAGTAATCAGGTTTTTCAACTGGATGAGTTTATGTTCACACTAAGGTTGATTTTATTCCGAGTCATAGAGACAGGGACCTAGGACTAGCCAGCTGTACTTCTGTAAAACCTTCAGCTCTAGAAAAATCTCTACCCTAATCCACACAGTTCAATGCTTATAGGCATTTTATAAAAGCACAAACACACATATGAGTACAAACACCTCCAAAGAAACAGAATGTTCAGTTGGTCATTTTAAGTGAATTTTGGTTCCACTTTCAAGCATGTGACCAGGACTGGAGCATAACTTTCGCAGAAGACTGTTTTAACAGAGGGAACATCAAGAATAACTCAGAGGAAGGCCATTTTCTCTGAGTTTAGTCCTCCTTTTGGGTATTGAAATACGCTATACATCCAGTCAATATATACACCCTTCAGAGAAACCGTTTCTCTGTTGTGTAACTTTTACATGTGCTAGTTTCAGTTGATCTCCTAGGCTGTTATTACATAATAGATTATGTCACAGAGCCATAAGGAATGTGCAGTCTAATACAGTCAACTGGGGCTGACACTGATTCTGAAACAACGTACACCCAAATACTTGTGGTTTTGGGCTGTAACATTTGTGTGTGTGTGTAAGTGTGTGTGTGTGTGTGTGTGTGTGTGTAGCACCAATTACATTGTCCTTTTAAGGTTTACAATGATTAGTAAGAAAATGTCTCCAAACTGATCAACATTGGGTCATCCAGCACCAGACATCAAGTGCTACATGTCTCCGAGGAAAACGTGAGTGCATGGTCATTTCTTTTCAAATGACCAGTGTCAATTGGCCAACAACAGAGTACAACCATGCACTACAAGCAAAACTTAACACACACTCCCACACCATCTATTCCCATTATGTAATCTTGCAATGCTTCCAGAAGTTGACACCAGCTTATAGGCAAATATGGTTGAACCCAGATCAACAGAAAATTGTCTAAATCAGATTTTTTCTTTTGCAGCCAAGCCTCTTCAGTGTGACAATTCACTGCATCTTCGAATAAAAGAAAAAAATTGTCACCGTTCAATACTGTCTTCACATCCTGGAACCTCGTTCTTGCAAAATCTGAAATAGACCAATAAAGATTCTATAAATGAAAATCAGCCCACTGTCATTCCTAAAGCATGGAGATCAAAGAGCAACATAATGACTATTTTTAATAACTGGTAAAGTGTCAGGGACCTGGTTCAAGGACATTCCTGGGGTCTGTGCTTTAAAGCTGAAAAAAGACAGATTGATACGTACAATGTCTCCTATCAAATACCATTAAACAGGTGTAAAACACTGCTAGGAATTGAGTATTATTCATATAAACAATTAATACATCAATAAGACTTCAGAGTTGGTAATTGTAAAAAGTAAGCCCTTGCACCTCAACCTAGTTCGGTAGATCCTGAGGTCCTATGTGGTAAATTAACCTGGGTACTTCACTAGAAATGGAATTTAATCTTCCTTTTTCCTGTTCCAGTAAAATGTCCTTAACTTTCTGAAGTTTCAGATGCAAATTGTGTTCCATAAATTAGTATCACAAACATGAACTAGCAAATAAAAATGTTCAGAAATGGCACAATGGGTGCGATGACGCGAGAAGTTTTTAAAGCCCAATTACAACCAGGCAAGATTTAAATCATCAACACCCATTCTACTTCCAGTTTGACTATTTTTTCTCCTTCTCTGTTTCAGATTTTTTTGGCTTCTCCAGAGAAGAAGGGATCCAAGTCTTAGGACTGACTGTTCAGGCAACAATATTTTAATGTTGCTGCTCTAAACTGAATCACAACCAGCAATACTGAGGTAAACTGTCAGGCTGTGCAGTACTCCAGAACTGTGTCAGCAGGCTGTAGAACCAATCATGACAAAAGGCAAACACAGCATTAAGGAAAGTTTCAAATGTACTGAGCACATGTACTTAAGAATATTAATCTACAAGTAAAAGTCTTCTGATACTTCATTTTCTTTTGCTTCTTGATAGTTTTCTTAGTATTGGGAAGAGCTCTTTATTTCAAAAGCTGAAAGAAAGCAAAGGCACAATCCCTGGACAATGGCAGGGCTGCCCTTAACATGGAATTTTCTTTCATTATAATCTTCATGTAGCCTGATGTTACAACAAACACTCAGTAGCATGTTCCAGTCCACAGAATCTGCCAGCACACACAAACACTTCAATCTCTGTGCTTGTAGGGTAAAGGCTGGCAATTGCTTCACACAACCGTTTCAAGTGTATGGTTTTAAATTTTAAAAGTTCATGTATTTGGTTTCCTGTTAATATTGTTAAAATGGCTATTATGTCTTTCATAGTGACTGAAGTCAAGCAAGGTCTCACCTGCTTTGCCCAACTCCATGGGGTTTTTTAAGGGCTGGTGTTCATAAAACACCCATTACCATTTGTGTAGCTCAGGGACAGTTCAGAGGCAGTGTGGTGTTAGATCAAAAAATTAAAAATCCACTTTATCACTTGCTCACTGTACTGCCTTCTACATCTGGATCTAGCTTTGTGCATACAAAGTTCTTTTTCATTTCAAATTCAGCATTATTGTTTTAAAGTTATGAAAGCAGATGTCACTGCAACTACTTTGAAAAATTTCCAAAATACAGAATGACGTTTTCTACCAGCCATGTCATGCATTAAGGTACATTTTAGAAGCAAACACCTCTTCTTTCATGAAGATAATTCATGAATGTTGTGTATGAATGTTCATGACTGTGTGTACTAAGCAAAAAACATTTCATATGAAACTGTAGGAAAGATGTAAGTAAATTCTGTGGGGAAGAAAACAGGCTCTGTAAATTACTCAGCAACTGCTTGTAGAATACATGCAAAAGGGACTAGATAAACTTACAGACAATAGTGCCACTGATACCAACTCATGGTACTCCTACAGTGTCATTGTAGCTTCCATACAATGACCTGGATGAAGGCTTGAAGCCAAAATTCCCAGACTGAGTTTTACTGGAAGGTGGGAAAATATATCAGGAGCAGATACCATAAATGTTTCATACTTAAACTCCTTCCCCAAGTATTTGCTGTTGGTCAGAGCAGAGAACAAAGTGCTGGAGCAGATGCCCACAATAGAGGATAACAGTCTGGCACAGCAAATGGAGTCAGTAAGTGAAACCATATCCAACAGAGACAAAACCATGCCTGAAACAAATACCTGTGCAACTAGAAAATAATACTGGATCTATTAATTTTGTTAGTATTTCCGATTTATGATTAAGTATTTGAGTTCATTCATTCCTAGAAGAGTACTTGCAAGATAAATAGACTTAGAACTATTTTCTGTAGCATCAGGAGCACATGCAATAAGATAAAACTGAGCCAGATCTGGACACTGAATTTTGCACACTTTACTGAACCAGTATTCCCAACATCAAGCAGAAATTCCATTCCATCAGGTAATATTTTAACACATTTTTCTTGGTATTTCTTCTGTAAACTTTACCTCTACTGAAGAGGAAATCATAGAATCACAAGAGTGGGTTGGGTTGGGTTGGGTTGGGTTGGGTTGGGTTGGGTTGGAAGGGATCTTAAAGATCATCTCATTCAAACCCCTGCCATGGGCAGGGACACCTTCCACTGTGCCAGATTGCTCCAAGCCCTGTCCAGCTTGGCCTTGGACACTTCAAGGGATCCAGGGGCAGCCACAGCTTCTCCCCACAACCTGCCCCAGGTGTTTCACCATCTTCATGGTAAAGAATATTCTCATCATTACATTCAAATCTAAAGCTAGCCTCTTTTAGTTTAAAAACCTCACTCCTTGTCCTGTCACCATGAGTACTGGTAAAAAGTCTTTTTTCATCGTTCTCATAAGGCTTTTAAAGTATTGGAAATGCAGTAACATTGGCCCTGGGGCTCTCCTCTCCAGGCCTAACAATCCCAACTGTCTCAGCCTGTCTCCACAGGAGAGGTGTTCCAGTCTGCAGGCCATTTTCATGTCTCTCCTCTGCACCCACTCTCACAGGTCTTTCTTGTACTGGGAATCCCAGAGCTGGATGCAGCATTCCAGGTGGGATTTCATGAGCTGAGGGGGAGAATCACTTCCCTCAACCTGCTGGCCATGCATTTTTTGTTGCAGTCCTGGGTAACTGACTTTCTAGTCTGCAAGTATTGCTAGCTCAAATTCAGGTTTTCACCCACCAGTATCCCCAAGTCTTCTGCAATGCTGCAGTAAATCCATCTATCACCCAGTCTGTACTGATACTAGGGATTGTCCCAACTCTAGTACAGACCTGCTGTATTGAGAATTTTCCTTTTTTTTTCATATTTTTGTTCTATTTTCCCCATGGGTGCACCAGATTCAAAGCTGGCTTAAAAATTCTAAGCAATGCTGAATGAACTCTCATATTCTAGGGGCCTGAGTGTGATTGCTTCTTAGGGAAGCAGAACATGAAAACCATTTCTTTCCACTCAAAATAAAGCTGCTGCTGATAGAAAAGTGTTTTAAGGACTGTTTGCCTCTCAGGCAGTTTAAGAATATTACATTCAATTCCAGCAAAGTGGCAGTTTACTTTGTTTCAATAAAGCTTCAGATTTGATCCATTCCTTTCAGCTATTCCTGAAGACCTGGCAGAAGGCTTTACAGTACCCTAGCAGTGGCTTCTCTTAGCATCATTTCAGAAAATAATGTAGGTTCTTTTTCAGCCATGTGCAGCCACTTCACAGAATCACAGCATATCCTGAGTTGGAAGGGACCCACAAGGATCTTCAAGTGATGATCGTGGCCTTGCACAAGACAACCTCTAGAATCACACCATGTGCCTGAGAGCATTACCCAAACTTCAGAGATAAGTGTAAGGCTGCTTTTATAGCTAAAAAGACCAGGTGTATAGGTGAGAAGCTGAAGATCAATCTCATGCAATGGTAAGTATCTTCAATTTATACAGGCTCAAGTGACCACCCACACCATACCACTGAACATTCAATGGTATGTTATCTTCTGGAAACTAGAGTGAGGAATAAATATGAGTAGTACTTAAAGACACATTAGAAAAAGTGCCTAATTGTTTTTTTCAGATGCAGCTTTTTTTGTGCTCTTCCGCTTGTGACTTTTAATGTAAATTCATGTTCAATCAGATTTCAAACTACAGTGGAAAGGATCCCTCCTCAGATTCGTTTCCTGTGATAAATGAAAGTGTAGCACTTAGATCACACTATTTACTTATATTTGCCACATCTTTACTAAAAAAATCCTTAGTTTCAAAATTATCAGTTAAGACCACCTTTGGACTATGGGTTGCACTCAATCAAGTTTGTTAAATTATTGCCAAATCAGACATTCACTGAAAATGTATATGGTAAGTTTGTATCAGATGCCTCTACATGTAAAGAACCTATCTGACAGAAAACCTGGTGCACGTAAAATAAGAAAGAAATGAATGAATGAAAAGCAATTCTGACCCTAGAATCTATGTGAAGAACTTTCCTTCTCAGCAAAGCTTTAAAGATACTACTCACAATGCAGTTTATAAAAGCAACACTAATTTTTCTGTCAAAGAAGCAATATCCAGAACAGGAATTCTATCTTTGCCAACCATGCCACAACTATAATCACAAACACACACACACCACCAGGACTAGCCGAAGGACAGAACTAGTGGGAGTGGGAATTGGATGGGGCAGAAAAGCATCTGGTTAAAATCCTAGGGCAGCTAGTGCTCACCATGACATTTACACTTAATCTGAGTCATTCATATCGTAATCCGTTTCTTCATCCTCACTCTGAGTGTCATGCAGCATGCAGCACGTATAAAAGAAGGAAGGGAAAAGAAGAGATTGCAAGTGAGTCAGAGCTGCAACAAAGTACAATCCACTTACACCTGAACCATCTGGCAATGACACTTATTCACTTTTACCTGGAACCTCCACTCTTCATATAAAAAAGTATGACAGCTGACCATTTCAAGAAGGAATGTAACATTTCAGGACAATTTCATCTTCCAAATATCCTGAAGTCAGCAGATAGAAGCCAATAGTCAGGTCAATAAAGTGGTATGAAAGAAAAGAGTGCTTGTGGGAATATAGGTTATCTTTTGGTTGTGCCATGGCTACCAGTAAAACCCAGTGGAACCATTTAAGACGAATTTCCTTTGCTTAGGTGTATTAGAAGGTTACACAGAAGTCATCTACTAACTTACTATGCTATTAACTAAAAAAAAGAAAACACAAGAAAAAAGTCCCTAAGAAGGAAGGAAGGTGAAGCTTGATTAGATGGCTATCAGAAGATACTTTCTGATAAAATCAAGGATTATTAATGAAAACTCAAGTGTTTGTCAATAAAAATATATATACTGGCAGGTTTTTTTTTCTCTAATGCAGTCTGCTGTAGAAGTAATAGGAGGACTTTCTTGTAAGTCAGTCCCAGTACATCAACATATTATTTATTCTGTATATAAAAGTGGATACCAGAATTTCAATCATATGATCTTCATGAAAACCAGCTCAGACACTACTGGGACTAGAGGACAATGCTTGGTAAGAGGGAACTGTGGAGACAACATCTCCCAAAGTTAAGATTCCTGAACACAGCTGTCAGAAACCTCTCAAGAAAATAATAAATTCTTCTTCCTTTACTTTCCCAGTCACAACATACACCTACATACAAAAATATGATCTTTTAGAAACATAATATATAAAAGAACTATTCTTCAAGTACTGCCTATTAATTGCTAGTAGCAGCTTAACTCTTCCAGGACAAAAGGAAGGAATGTTATATCTCCAACCAAAATTAACAGTAATTCCTATTCATCACAGTGGTCAAACGATGCTCTGCTCTCTTCTCTGCAACAATGACCAAGCAGCACATTAATGGAGACATCTAAGACAGCCTCTCTCTACACAGCTGTAATGCAGTCTCAATTAGCTTTTGGTTTTTGTCTTTAACACTTGCATTTGATCCGTATTTTCTTTTACATGAGGGATGCAACGTGACTCTGGCAACTTCTGAAATTACCTGAAAATGCACTACCATTCCTTATGAAGATGTTTATTAGGCTCTAGAATTCCAAATTTTATTTCAGGTAGATACCTCAGTCCTAAATTATTACCACTCACCTCTACCATGTCAACTTCCAAAGTCTTCCTCAAGCATCCTGGCAAAGCAGACCATAACTAGGGTTTTGAAAAAGTAAGACATGGCTTACCCAGTTTCACTGTTTACTCCGACTACATTAATCATTACAACTCTTTGGAAGTTTTATCTCAACAGTGATGAACATAAATTACTCATTTCACTAGGAATCCAACATACAGCTTAGAGTATTTTTATAGTGCAAATTGTAAAAATTATTCCATGTGTGTAGCTGCATAAGTGTGTTACAAAGCATAAAAAGTGATGAAGTTTCATCTATTTGAGGCCTCAGTGCCAAGACTCAGATCCACTCTTAGCATTATTTCAAAATCAATTTCTTTGAAGGTGATTCTTGAAAAAGCAAGCTTTGATGATTTACCAATTGTTTCTCACTTACATAAGGGAAACCAAAAGCTGTTAAGCCAACTACAGGTGTATCCAGTTTGCCTGTCGTCATCTCCTGATGCAAAACACCAATACAAGGATAAAAGCTGTTCACTATTCATAGCAATGAACACAGTCACATTACAGAATGGCTCCGCTTTACGGCTAGTCAGCTGTGGTTTTATGTTTTCCTTTGCACAAATTCCAAAATACAACAGAGTAAAATGCTAAGATACGATGCCCATTAAATCTTTTTGTAAAGTTGGTTACAGAAACTAAACTCAGTAGAACCCTGAAAACATTTAGTACCCTCATTTTATAACATATTACACATGACTGTTTTACAGAGACAGCATCTTTCAAGTTCCATTCTTGACAGTAAGATTTCTTCAGCTGAAGTCAAGCAAGAAAAAGTTTTTAACTGAACAAGTGTCATTCAAATGTAAAAGAAACAAAACCTAGTTTCTCAGCTCTAAAGAGAATGGATCTGCCGATACCTGAAAAAAAACAGGCAGTGAAAAAGTACAGAGTATTGCATTTAAATAATTCAGGCATACACAACAAATGCACGCTGACTGTACCATTTACAGTCCCTCATACAATGGACAAGGAATCATTTCTAGTCCTGAACAAGGGCAAAAAAGGACAATTAAATAATGGTCCAGAACAGAGGTAGATCTATCATGACTTGTGAAGCTCATCCAACTCAACACCATTTCTTTAGTCCAATGTCTAGTAACTCACCTTTGCTTTTTCACTGGGTTCACTGGTTGTGCCATAAGGAGTGTTATGCAATTCCTTTGAGACAACACACAGAAATTCAGCCTGGTCTTCATTGCCATAGTTATAGGAAGAACCAATACTGACCAGCTGAAAGATGAAAAAAAAAAGTCAATTGTGTTTCCACATAAAACAAATTTCATAAAGTCTCATGATTAATACAAACACTCCCCACTCTTCAGACTGTAGGTTGTGCCTGAAGCATGATTCTCCACTTCAATGCAAATACATTTTGATGCTGACAAATACAATGACAATACACACTCTGATGATAAGATACAGACAAGGGTTTTTTTAAACAGTTACAGAATTAATGATTTACAGTTATAATTATCCTGTGAAAGAAAAGACTCTGGAGGCAGGTCAGTGGAGAAGTAGCCTGTTCCCTGTTTCTGCTATTTACTGGAAACATTTACTGGAAACCTTCCTATCCTCCAAAGTTAATTTTTAAAGTTTATATGTGGTATCTTAACATGACATGATTTAACATGTAAATGGCTGCATGCAGGAACCTCTTTAGCCTGAAGGGATACCCATCACTACCTATAGAATAATGGTATTTCTATTAAAACATATTTCGAATGAACAAGCACAATATTTGCATCAGACTGGAAAACAACAAGACACAGCGTGGTGGGACATCAAGATTAACATCTGAAATTCATACATACTGCTACAAGGAAGCTAATTAAGGAAGTGCTACAAGCAGAAGCCATGTATAATGAAATGTGACATATTTACAAGTTTCTACAGTCTCTATATTGAATGATAAATGACAATTTACTGAGAAAGAAGAATGTACTCAACATCAGTACTACTTCTTATGCAGCAGGTTTATCAAATAGCAGAAATTTTCTTACCTTACACACAATACACTTATCTAATGCTAGAAGTTTTAAATAGCCTGCCTTTCCAAGCCACATTCAATTCAGATGTAGCTGGGGCACTTATTTTAAAGTTTTATTTCAAAAGCACAACAAGATAATGTGTGATCTACAAGATAATGTCAGACCTACTGACACAGATCAAAGTCCTAAAAACAGAACTGTTGCACAGATACACTGTGTCATTTTGTCACTACCCAAGCTATATTTAATCTATCTACCAGATCACCACACACATACAATACAACTGCCCTATTCCCCAGTCTCTAGTATACCATTTAAGTGCTCTAGAAATGGCCACATAGAAAAGACCTAACTTATTTTTTTAGGGGAACAGCACTTAAAATACTGTAGATATCTCTGTAAAGACAGTGTAGTACTATTAGTCTAAAAGAACACCAAAGAGAATACAAGATTTGTTAAAGCATGAAAGATGAAGTGAAGATGAAATCCTGATCCAGGGTTTGTACTTAAGGGATAAAATTATTCCCCCAACAAAAACTGAAGTTAGACCAAAGTTAAAAGCAGCCTCCATATAGCACTGTCAGAAGAAAACAAAGCCTCACTGCACTTTCTAAGGAGAGGACAGAGATGTTTAGATGCTCCTGCACTGCTGTAAGACAGCCAAGCAAGCACTTCCACAGATGGACAGAGCCAAGGTCTACAAAGAGCAGCAGGCAGTGTGTCTACACAATGAATCACCTTGATGCCAGGCTATGCACTGTCAAAGGGTTTTGGAGCCTGATGATATTACAGCCTACAGGGCTCAGCCTTCCATGAGCAGCACTGGCCAACAAAACTCATCACTCTCAAATTATGTACTTTAACTACACTGAATGTGATCACCAGAAACCTTCCCTGCCTCCTCCTCTTCTAACATCACTAGTTCTGCAAAATATATACATAATCAGTAATGAACACAGGCTGATCAAAAATTAATGTGCTAAAGACGTTTTTCCAATCAAAACTGTCATGAAGTTACAAACACTCAAGTTTCTTTAGAAGCACCAGTGCATATAAAGACATCATTTACCTTGAGATGTTAAATCAGCTAATCTTTCACAATGAATACTCTGCAGTCTGCACCATAACTTATTTGTGTAATATAAAATCACAAAACCCACAGAGTAACTAGTTTCTTGGTTGCGCAAGATGGACTGAGAAAGTCTACTGAAAAGCTGGAAAATCAACCCAAATTTACTTCATATATTGATAGGATTTGTTGATTATCTTCCCTACCAACAAAAATATCATGCACAAATTTTCAGAAAAAAATAGCAGTTAAGTTGCCTTAAACCCAACAAAATGGTATAAAGTTTACACTATACATTGTATAGCAATGACAAACCATTTGGTACAAATACAGTAACTGCTTCAATTATTAAGGTAAAAGGTAGAATATTAAACAACATTTTTAACCCACTTAAAGACTAGAAAACATTCAGAATGTTTGCATACATATTTAAATAAAGCCACTCAAAGTTCACCTTCTCTGAAGAGAAGTTTGAAGAATAAAATTCAAGTATACAAATTAATTAGTATACAGCTGACTCTTCTTGGAAAATGACAACAACTCGTTATCAGGTAAGCTATGATAACTACCAGAAGGAAAAATACTTCTTCACTTATTGACACTCTAAAGAAACAAATGACCTCTGTCAAAGTAGATAGCACACAAGACACAAACACCAGCCAAATCATCAATCCTGTTTCAGCCAGGCTGACAGGTCTTCAGTTGATAGCTACTAACAAATGCTTCATAATCCAACCACATAAATTAACCTTTTGCATGTAAGTCTTTTTAAGAGACATGGCAGATTGAATACTTTCAGCCAGTTGAGTTGATAAAGTCACTTTTGCAGAATTAGACCCAAGTTGCTCAAAACTCCAACTCACAGTACTCTCATAAGCAGTTTCATATGTGCGCAGGTAAAAATGTATAATTTGCATAGTAGCAACTGCATGCTAGAAATGTCATTGTAGCTTTCTGAAATGATCAACAAGACTGATGGCAGAAAAAGAAACAATGGAAAATGACTGCAAATTAGAACTGAACTGCTCTGTCAGGAACTGAGATCAGAAATACGTATTTGCACTCCTATTTCAGAAGTCACTTCATGGTTCCCAGTATTGGTGACAACATTATAAGAAGGATGCTGATAAACTGAAGACCATCCCTGCCATGTCTGTCTGCCCCCACACTACCACCCCCATCCCACCTCCCAAAAGAAGCCACAACATATCAGAGTTATTTGAGGCATGAAAAACAGGTCAAAGGATTTCAGATCATACAGACTACTGTTTTTCAAACTTTCTGAAAGGACAAACTGGTTTTGTTTTGAAGCCACATTTGCTTCATGTGGCTTAAATTACCAAGAACTCAAAGAAAGATAAAAGAACCTGTTGAAACTGTAAATTTCATAGATTTGTATGCTTTTATATATATACATATGTATGTACACATGCATATGTCTATTTTTCTGTACTGGTTTATTCCTTCCATGACTTGTTCCATTACACTCCTTACTAACGCAGTGTGATCCTGTTTAAGCATCTCTGTGATCCCCAACAGTGGCAGAACTGAGCACAGGAAAATGCCAATGCTACTTATCACAGAAAATTCATTAGATAAGGATCCATTATTGCCTCCATGCAATAAGGGTTGATGACACTAGTAGGCTGTCAGCTACAGCTAAAAAAAGGCACAAATGGAAAGCAGCATTACTTTTATTTTTATTAAATCAACAGAAATATAGTTATTGCTTGATGTGCCAATAGAGGTCATGATTCTCCTGAAAAGACAAAAAAATCAAAAAAAAAGGAATTCCCTGTCTCATAATAAGGAACCTTATTTTTGAAGTGAACTAATCTCATGCCTAACTGAACTGAGATCTCAAAACCAGACACATTTCAGTAACATGCCTATACAGATTTGCTATATAGGTTTAATAACATTAATTCAAAATCTACATAGTATATTTACCAGACAAATCAGCAATAATATTGCTATCTCAGATAACCACTCCAGCTTGCACAAACAGCAGCCCCTCTTCTTCTTCGTCTTCTTCTTGTCTTCCTTATCTTTGTCTTCTTTGTCTTCTTCTGCTTATCACTGGAGTTACTCATATTAGCTAACTTTTCTACTTTACCACTAGTAATTTCCTTCTCTATTTTGTGATGGTCTGATTCTCAAAACCAAGCAAATTCTGTAACAATTATTCTCAAATTCTACTTTAAATATTCTTGTACTTTGAATATTACTGCCTCTATTTCAGATGTGGTGAACTCTTTCTACACTAGAAAGTTTGAAAAAACTTTTTTTTAAATTATTAATTACACTATCAGCTAGTAGAATTAAATAAAATCCTCCACTCAATTTTTTTTTACAAAATCAAGTTGTATGAATCTAAGAATGGACTCTATGCCTTCCGCACATATAATGCATTTGGTCCACAGTGCCAAAGGATTTGCAAAAGGTTATGAAGATACACACATAGCAGCTCCTAAAACTCAGCATGACTGATGACTGACACCAGGCCTGAAAGAATATTTATTTCAGGTCTCTTAATGCAAGAATCAGACTTCAAAGCTTCATTTTTTAAATTATAATTTTTATTTTATTTTATACCTGCATTAATTTCTTCTCTGCCCTCCCCACTTTCCATTTTACAATGCTGACTTTTACTTTGAGCTATCCATGACATGAACGCATGAATAACATCATTCTGCCGGTACCCTACACATCCCTAACAAGCCACAATTCTTTCTCTGTTGCCACAAGTCTGAAAACCCCCCATTTCACATTCCAAATGTTACCCATACAACTGCAAGAAACAGACAGTGCTTGGTACACTGAAAGCAGATTCTGGAATAAAACTGGGTAACAGTCCAGGTTTCAAATCTAGAATCGCATGATTAAATGTCCATATAAAGTCATAGGCAAAGCTGTGTTTTTATTAAGCCATTTCACTATCATGTTATCTTCATCATGTGATACTCATATTTCAGACTAAATAACCATATATGTTGCAGGAAAAAGAACAAGTACTCCAGGCATTTTGTTGATGAAAAAAATTACAGAGCACCAGGTTCCCAAATCAATTCACATACAACACTTCAAAATGCAGCACAGATATTTAAAGAACCAGAAACTGCCTCCAATGTTACTGAGAGCAAAAAATCCTTCCCAATCTCATGAATATTTGGAAGTTACACAGTAATCAAAAAAGCAGAACAAGGCAAAAAGGAAGGATTAAAAAAAAGAAAAAGTGAATGAATGAAGCTGGGATTCCCCATTTGGATTTCAAGAAAATTTCCCAAGATGAAAAAAAACCCCAAAATAACAAAGCAATAAAGCCAAGGAAACACCCAGGATGTTTTTTCAACTTGGGACAAGATTTAAAACTGTTCATTTTGTTCTCCCCTCACTTCTCCGTATCTTACTTATAAAAAACTCCTGTTATTCGTTATTCCAGTTTAAACGTATCTCATCCACCTAAAAAAGAGTTAAGTTCTGAGTTAGCAGAAATAAAGGGTTCAAACTCAGAACTTAACTTTGGTGGATGAAATAATCATTTTCCCAGTTTACCAGAAATGTCCCCTTCTGGACCCATTGAACTCAAAGCTGTGTTTTTAGGGCTCCTTAGGTTAGGATTGTATCTCTTAGTTAACAAGTATGGATCAAGGGCTGTTAATTTAGCAGAAAAATTTAAGGAAAAGAAATTATCTATTGAGGAGGTAAGAACTCTTCCTAAGAAAAACCCTGAACTAAATAACCAAGGTATTTTTGGTTGTTTTTCTATTATTTTTACAATGTGGACATCCATAATGTGTCATGAAAGATCGTGAAGATAAATAAAAGCCAGTCACAAATACACACAAACTACTATGTGCTGTACATCCAGAAAAAAAGTGGGATGATCTGAAAGCAGCAGAAACGCAAGGAGGCCAAGCATATCAGTGTGAGGGCAAAAAGAACGGCGTGACACACCTCACTGCAGCATTTCTGGAAGCATCTCTCTTCCCCTTTCACTTCCCGTGACACTATCAGCAGAAACTCTGACTGCTGAGCCCGGCCACAGCTGTACTGGGAACCTACACTGATAAGCTGAAATAACCAATCAAAGCAAAACACAAAAAGAAACCTTTGTAAAGCTGAAGCACATATCGTTATCCAAATTGTACAAGTAACAGATGAGCTCAAACGTTCAGGTAACACTTACTTGCCACTAGAACAGGTTGCTATCAAGCTAAAACTTTAATTTCAACGTAAAATTTACTGAGGCAGTTGCAAAGCCCTTTTTAATTTAAATGGAACTTAAGAGTTACTGATAAGAAGGCAGAAAACTCCCCATATAACTCTGTTTTAGCCAACTACTCTGAAAAACAATGTTTGGTGCATTCTTTTCCCGTCATACATTGACAAGTGGAAAAGGTAACATGGAGATAAGACTGGCAGGTGTTATGTAAAGCAGTATATAAAGCCTGGGTATTAAAGACCTTCATCTTTTTCTAAATACTGATAAAATGCAGCTAAGGAAACATAAGAAAGCAACAAGAGGAAAAAATGTTGAATGGTCTAGATTAGTTTTAGAAGGAGTAATTTACAGAAGATCCAAGAAAATAACTGGAGTGTAAAAATTGTCTTGTTCCCACAAAAATCACTACCAAGAACACTGGCCAAACATCTAATAATTTAAAGAAGGTTTAATAATTTAAAGTTCAACCTCAGCTAAATTTCTCAACCTCTTATTACAATTAATAACACATGGCAAATCCTAGCCCATTTAAATTAAAACATAGCTTGTCAGTGCACTTTAGAGAAATTAGATCTTTAAACTAAGTGTGAGGAGTTAGACAACAATTGCCTATTCTGAGTAAACTGGAGATTATGACAGATGAGAAGGTCCATGAATAGTACCTATATATATCCTGCTATTGTATATGAATAATTTTGGAGACAGCATCTCCTCATACAGTAAACACACTTGCAACTGCATTATGGTGTCAGAGGCAGGTTGCATTAATCATTAAAATTTAGATGACCAAGACTGTTGCGGTCTAAAGCCTTTCTACTTAACCACTTTGTATAGCCTACAGTTTTTTATTCCGTTGTATTGCCAAAATACTGATTTTTTTCCTGATTGCATGAAGAGGCAACAATTGAAGCTAAAAATCCTCTACAAAATAACCCACAAAAGTGAAGCATCATAATTTTTGGTAATAGATTTTGGACTGGGACTAATATATAACTGTACTGTTCTGGCAGAGCTTTCAAACATGGTATTTGGAAAAGGGGGTCAATACATCTGTGTAAGTGCAGCAACAGTTCAGCACCTTACATTCCTATTTAATAACCATATACAATCATAATTAACAATAAAATTTTGAAATGCTAAGCGTAAAAACCCATTTTTTTCAAAACCAATCACTTGTACATGTTATATGTGGCTCAGAGCACAAGGACTCTCAATCTCTAAAAATATCACTCCTCTGAAAAAGCTGATGATTCCATCTTTTTTCACATACAGAACATGGTGGGTGCCACCCTAAAGATTGCTTCTGAAAGAAATCAAGCTGCTGAGCAACATGGGCTTAGAAAAAATTACAGAAATGCTACAGTGTTTGAAGGTACTAACAATAAAAATGTTTATGCACAATATTCTAATCCTGTTTCAAGTGAATGACTGATACAAGCAGGCCTGCAGTACAAAGAAGGGAATGGCCTAGTGTGAGGTAATGAGATGCTAGGTATCATGAGATCACACAGCTGTTGTGTTTATTTGCTTCAAACTATGTCAAAAAATGTGCAACATGGGAGAGGGAGGAAGTAGGGAGACAGCTGGATGAAACAAAGATGTCCAAAAAAACCAGTGGATTCTTCCAGCTCTAAAAGAGCTTTCAGCAGTTGCACTGTCAAAGCAGTATTACTGTCAAATACAATATCCCCGAAGGGTTTAGGATAAGATATGGTGTCATTTAATCTGCTAAAAAGTAAAGGAGCTCTATTTGTAATAAAAGCTAGTTTCTCCTACAAAGAAGAATGTTGAAAAACCTTTTTCCATGCACTGGCCAAAAACCAGTCATGTATTAAGTGAGAGTTTTTTTCAGGGACATAAACAACATTTAGCTTGTGGCATGGCAAACACACCTGGTAATACTTGAAGCAGAGTACTGAAGCATAAAAAGCTTGCTCTGTGCCTGTTTTGTCCATTTGCTCATGGCTGTCTCCATGTCACTAGCACCTTACACACTTTATCAAATATAAACAAAATGTTCCCTTTTACCTTTGTGTCATGAACATTTTTCAAATGTTGCTTTGTCGTGTTATTAGACTGAGACTGCCCAGGATAATGGGCTTGTGCTTATTTCAATTTCTCCTATTTTAAGTATCAGACACTGAAAAAGGTGCTAGCAGATGAACACTTGTGTTTCAGAGTTAAAAGATGTATTGCTCCAATGCAGTTTAAATAATCTGCTGGATTAGGAATGTGAAGGATGAAGCAGCTGTACAGTTAATTTCTTACTTACAGAGACTATCAAAGATAACAGCTAGATCTTGCAATTTTACAGTGTGTTCTTGAATGTACACACAAAGCTATTTTTATGCACTGCAAAGAACAAAAACATTCACATAGCTCACAGCTACCAAACTTCACATCCACACAGATTAAAGTTCACCCTCCTTTGTGCATCAGTTTTTTTATCAGAAGAACCACTCTCTGGGCCTGGCAAACATTTATCTCCCAAACTCATCTCTTTTACCCAGAGTTCTTTACACCTAACCTACCATTCACATAAACTTGTATTAGTTAATTCTGGCTCATTCACCCTTCAATGCTCATGTGTAGACACTGAAGAATGACATTTCAGACATGTTGCAGGTGTTTTTATAGAAAGTCAGCAAAATTTACCTCCTGGAAAGCTACATTATTTTCTTTTATGATGAATACAAACACAAATATCACATTTTAACTCAGCTGTGTATGTTTATCCAAATTCTGAAAATGACTGAATCAAAAAAGATGCATGGAATTTAATTTATATTTCTCTTTCACAAAAGATACTTCATACTTTTCTTTTTAGAAGACTGTGTTAACTATATCTCATATGGATTTTTTACCTGTTCAAATTTCCAGCCATCGGACATTGTGGAAACCATTTGAGTGAGTTCCTCTTCCTGACACTGCAGCACTCTGTATACATGTTTGACTGGCACCTTCAAGAAGAAACAGAAGATGTTCAGCAGGGCATGGAATTCATTATGTTTGTGACTTGTCTGAAGCTGCCCTTACTCTCTAGAAATGGTAAGCAACACCACTTTGAACTCATCCAGAGCAATGAATAATTCAGACCATTTTAGCTGAGACCTACAGTAAATGCTATCAGAGCAACCCTGCAATTCGGCAACTTGGCTTCAAGAGAAATTTGTCAGTAACAATCTAAGTTTGGAATATCTCCATGAAGACTCAGTTACCAGGGAAGCCTGAGTAGCAGAGTTAAACAACAAACTTTATGATATTCACTTTCACAGAGAATATGAGCTGCTATAAGAAGAGGCAACCTTCTCAATCACAGAGCATTACAAATAAATAAAGTAATTTTGCTACAAAAACATATGACAGGAGCTGGATCCAGACAGCATCTGTATGTGTGCCACATAAACATACTATATAAACAGCAGTTATACCATAGTTAGGCAACCTCATCATATTCAGAGCATTTGAAAGTCGATGAGAAAGCTATGCTCTACAAAAGCTGTTCTCCAAAATAAATATTTCCAGAAATGATACTATGACAAGTTCTACCACTACCAGACATTTTGGAACAATTACTTAGACTGTTTTCAGTTTTTGAATGAGATCTGTGAACTTTTTAAGTGGATTGGCAGGAACCAGCAATTAAGAATATTAATCTTTGTGTACTAATGGTTCCAGATCATCCAGTGATGGAGGCCAGCCATTCAATATCTTACTGTGGAAATCAGGAGTTACATAAACACAGATGGAACCCACACACTACTTGTCATAGGACAAATAATCAAAAGCACACGAGAAAACAGCCTCACCTGTGAGATTTTGCTGTCTCTTTCTCTTATTTTGTCCTTTACCAGTTTTATTAGAGATGTGATATTGTAGAATTCAGCCTCTTCCAGTACACCTAGTGTGAAAACATTTTTTTGGGAAAAGAGTGTAACTAAAGATCCCAGGCCAAAATCACCAACCAGTTCATAAGATTATCCTCTCAACAGCTACAGAAAATTAGTTATTTTTTCCCTATGACATGATAGTTCACGAACCTAATGATTCTGGCTTCTTTCAAGTACATGTAATTCAATGTTTAGCTCATTCTAAAAAACTGTCCTAAAAATGCCCCAAAGAAAACTGATGCCATTTCATATACAAAATGAGGCAAGAAACAAAAAAATGCAGCCAGATACCATTCCACAGCAGACTGATAAGACCACCATACCTCAGGCCCTTCCTCAGGCTGGAATGCAAAAGAGAAATTTAAATAATCCTACTGAAAATCTCTGGAGCTGCTAGCAAGAGGAAAATTTTTCTACCTGTTATTTGAGATCTTAGAGTCTGAAACAAAAGCTTAAAGACACATACTGCTTCTAATCACACATTCAAGGCCTACCTGTTCTCCACACACAGTATGCTTAACAGTGTACATGGAAATTATATTTCATGCTGTTTCCTCCTAGTATTGTTAAATTGTATTTCTCTTTGATAAATTTCTTCAATATGCTATCAATATAGTTCTATTACTACGTGCTTTAAAACAGTCATCCTCCATTAGGGTAAAATGGATACAAACCAGGAACAAGGAGGGAGAAGCCAGGGACAGAATTCAGTCTTTAAAAGCATATTCCACACATATGAACGTGCCAGAGCTTCACTTTTAGTTTGCTTTACATCTCCTAAAGCTTGTTTCCTAGGCAGCATTCTTTTGCTTAAAGAGGACTAAACCCAAGTATTTCAGAGTCACATAGGAAAGATACAAGGCTACACACTAAAAGGCATCTATCCCCTTGTTTGAACACTGATGTTCCAACTGAGAATGGGGGTTGTGAAATCTGGAATTGTACCCAAAATGCTCAAATAACCCCATATACTATAACTGCATGATACCTGTCAGTTTTGCTTGAAACAGATAGAAATGCTACACTGGTTAAGGTTTGCCATCGTGTTCTAAGTTAGTTTTGGTGACTCAAAAGAAGTGAAGATAATAAGCAAGTGGCAAGAGAACAAGGTATTTAGAAATGTCTTACCTTCCTCAGCTAGGTCCTTGTTAATAACCAGTTTCCCGTGTCTGAGATAGTTCAACACTGGCCCAAAGTAGGTTGGGTCTCTGTCTATTAAATAGGCACCTGTTTCATCCTAAATTAGAAAAACAAACAAACACAAACCAAACAAACAACCCAAAACAAAGAAAGAGAACACCAAAGCCCAAACCAAACAAACCAAAAACCCCACAATGATTTGAACATCCAAGCGCAAACTGCAAGCAAATATTCATCTTGCAGTGAGCAGGTATTCAGAAGTAGCCACATCCCTGAAAGCTGGATTTATTAAAGACAATAAAAGGAATTAAACAATATAACTGTCATGGTATCAGACTGATCGATCAAATCGTTCAATACACAACTTCTCTTATCTGATCAATCCTCCCAACCCCTTATCAATGATTAACACCATTGTCAGTATGAAAGATCTAAGCGGTAAGTGAGAACACTGAAACTTAAGGTTAAAAATAGCACTTAAAACCAGGAAATATTATTTGGGAGCCTGAAGAAATCAAAACAAAGGCTACATTCTAGCGAGCTTCAAATACCAGTTTTTCCTTTTTCTTTTTTACTTTTTTTTTTCCTTTTTTTAATTAAAGGCAAACAAATTAAATTCTTTTTAACCTCAACGCTTTGCTCTAAAAGCATTTGCTTTTATCTTAGCTCAGATGTACAGGGTACTGAGAACTGCTGTGTACCAAGCAAGGGTTGTACACGCATCTTCTAAAAAAAAAAGTACATTGAAGATGTTATCCCTACTCATCTCATGGAGACAAGTGAAGGAACAGATGAATAGATCAAACTAATGCTCAGTTTACTGAACAGACTACAGAATTTTGTGAATTGCAAAACAGTTCATGAAATTCACCTGCAGAGCTGATATTCTTGACAAAGAGAGAAAGAAGCAAAATTGATAATTATTTAGAATCTATGTGTGAACCCCTGCCATCAAGACAGTACTGACATACCTTGTGCTGGCTGGAGGTCTAAGGAAGATGCATAGAAAGATTTCTAACTGAACCACTGCTCCTTTCTACCATCAGCTGGATTACTGACTGTATTAAGGCATTAGTACATAAGGTTTTGGTGCCATGGATATCCTACAGATATATACTGGAGAGATTTGGCAGCACCCCAAATACTTTTTTACTTATTTTTAATATTCTAGCAGTTTATGGGAGATACTCAAAAAATCATCACTACCAATAATCCCAGGTAAATGTGGATCATACTCCCTCAAAACCATAGGTACTAGCAATAATTGCTCTTCCATATGAAAGAAATTCTACTGACTCAATCCTCTGCATTTGAACATTAATGCTTATATGGAAAGGTTTGATTACTGAACTGTGATACCTGGGTAGATAGAGCTCCTAAAATGTTTCATTGGAAAAAAACCCATGGTGGATGTATTTTCAAGTACATGGATTTAGTTTCTGAATAACTGCATTTTTGTCTAACCAGGATTGGTAGAATGTAGAAAGACCACAGCCTGAACTACAAAAGCCATAAACCCTTTCTATAATTACAATTAAATGCTTTACACACCTAGACAGCGTGTAATTTCAGAAGAAGTGGAATATGTAATTTTGTATAAAATTAACTGTTCAAGAAAATGCTAGCATATTAAAATGTGCTGTCAGTTAACCTACACTCAGACTCACTTCTTCTGATCCAAGCTCATGGTCTCACAGAAGCGAGACTATGTATCAACACCAGTAGATAGCTGAAGTAGTATAGCTTTAATATTTCATCTATAAATATATTTACATTACCAAAACACTTCAAGAATGTACAGCATACAGATACAACCCTAAGAAATTAAAATAGCTGACAACTGTATGAATTATAAGCTGAACAGTATCATTTAGTAAAGGAAAAGAAACCACTGGAGTTGGAAAGGAAGATCCAAAACAGATAAAAAGAAACACTGTTTTAAAGAAAAAAAACCTGTACTTGGTCATCATCTGAACTGCATTAAGAAACACAGGGCTTCCAAAACTGGAAGTCTTTCCAGTTAAGAAAAACAAATCTCCACCTATAGCCTTCTTCATTAGTAACTTTTTACACTGTGAGTGTTTTCTCACATCACCTTCTGAAGTAATACTGGTCATCAGTACTGGTCTACACCACTACAGAGATAGAGAGGTGGGTCACAGAAACAAAGTGTTTAAAAGCTCTAAATGAAATCCTGAGTAACAATGTCTACTTCACTCCTTGCACAAAAGGTCTGAACTTTTCTTTTCAAGGCCTACATTATATGAAATTATTTTTTTCTGAGTTGACTTCTATATACTAAACAAGCCTCCAACAAAACCACAAAAGGGAAGAAGCTATGTCAAGCCTTCAACTTCCACCTTATGAGATGTCATACATGAGAAAGATACTATCTCAGTAGTGTCATAGTTTACTCTGTGAAGCCTTTCAGACAACAAGGTCTCTTGAAAAAAAATAATAAAAAAAAAGGCCCACAGAAGTCCTGTAATTTTTGCTGTAATGAATTTTTTTGTTTGTTTTCACATTAGTAAACATCAACAGTTAAAGAACTCTGGCTAAATTCTAACAGCGTGCAACCCAAATTCTATCAACAGGATTCACTTGAGCATCTAAATGCCTTGTGAAAGTTGCTTACCAGATTACAGACACAGAAAATATGCATTAACTAACATTAAGAGGAGGATGTGTGTCTTGAACAGTGACCTGACAGCTCAGATAGGCTACACACTAGCACCAGGACGTCAAGAGCCGAATGATGAACCAATCAGTAAAGAATATTGCAACCATATGCAAATAATGCACAGGCAAGTGAGGCAAAAAATTTACTTCTTCAGCATCTTCCTACAGAAAATGCCTTATCACTCTTCCTTTTGAGTGAGCTGCCTGAATATCCTTCAATGTATGCCAAGCACTTCATGTTGAAATCACTAAGAAAAGCCGATTACACTAGATCTTTAAGGATATTTATGTAAACAGAAATCCACTGCAAGCTGACACAGAAGTGTAGTCATCTGCTCTACCTAGAACTCTAAAAATACAGGTTGTAAGTCTTTTAGAATATTATCAGGACTGTTTTCATCCACATGTACATGAAAACACACTGTATTATCACATGTAATTAGCATTTTGACACTTTTAATATTAACAGTTTTATTGTAAGATAAAATAATTAATTGCAAATGTGATCCAATTTGATCTGGACAATTTAAAGAGGTAGCTAGTTTGCATGTACATAACTAGCTTTAGGCTTGCTAGCTTAAGTATTAATAGACTTTGATGTCCCAGCTATGC
This sequence comes from Illadopsis cleaveri, assembly GCA_013399915.1. Taxonomy (NCBI): domain Eukaryota; kingdom Metazoa; phylum Chordata; class Aves; order Passeriformes; family Timaliidae; genus Illadopsis; species Illadopsis cleaveri. The sequence continues at coordinate 30,150 of VXBB01011222.1, forward strand.
AATTTCCTCTGCTCACTAGTAAATTGTTTTTCTACAAGCTTTGAGCAGTTTGAATCTTCACTGACACAACTAATGCAGGTACTTTGAAGCCATTTCCCAAACTTCATGTGAATACCACAAATGTTAGACAAACCTATATTCTAATAAGGTTTCAAAGTTCTCTCTTTTTTAGATGTATTTTATACAAACAGGTGTTAATGTTTACCAGAACAGCAGCAGAAATTCAAGTTTCCTCTCTATTCAGTGTAGTCGGATCACCCCACACTTAGAGGTGTTTCCTGTAAATGTTGACATTCTTTGTAAGAATACTCAAAACAAATGCACGTTGTCTTTGTGCATCCAACCCTAAACTGCTAGTTAATCACATGACCATATTTTTACCCAGTTCTACTTTTCCAATTACATTTTTCCCTCAAAAGCCTTTTCTTCATGGTCTGTAAGTTCTAGGCCTTTTTCATGCATCCTTATGAGGACATCACTTGGAAGACAGCATTGCCTACCTACAGTGAAGACTCTATTTGTTTATTACCACTCTCCCACACCAATGTTTAGTTCAAGTTACAAATACCATGGAATTTTAGAGGAAACCTAGTAACTTGCTCTTAAATTTTCCATCACCTGGCTCAGCATACCAATGAAAAGTCAGCTCACAATTGCATTCCTTTGAAAAATACTGACCAAAGCAATAAAATGATCATGTATTCCAGTTGCAAATGTTTTCACTTCAATCTTTATAGAGGCTGAGGCTCAAAGGAATCGTAATGAACACTCACCCTGATCTTAGTTTAAAATACACAAAGAACTCAATTTATTTACAGTGAAATTTAACCTTTAGCAAGTAGCGGTGAAACTTAACCATTCCAATAAATAATTACTGTCACTGCTAATATCATGTACTTTCTAGCAAGGACATCTATAGTTTGACACTTTGCTAGCTGGATTTCACAACACCTTTGCTAGACTGAATAGGCTTCACTATTAGATTTCTTGTCTCCACGTGTATACTTCTGGACAGAGAAGTCACCCCGTAAACTTCTTGTCAAAAAAAGTTTTGTTCTTTAAAACTTTTCACCAAATCATATTTCACCTTGTGACTAGTCACTGCCCTGCTGTGACCTTGAATTGTGGATGCTAGAATCCAGTATGGGATTCCAGTAGGACTCAAAAGGTGGATTAAATACATACACCTCCCTAATCCCATTTAACAATCTCCCCAAGAATTGCATTAAACACTAGCTGAAATGTCATAAATTTATTTCCAATTAATTATCTTCATTGGGATCAATACTGGATCTAGATACACTCAAGTCATAACACCAAGCTCTTGGCTCAAGGCTGTATGCTCTAACGTGAATATTTTTAAAAATGACACAATTTACATATTCTGAGCTCTGATAAGGGCAGCAATATGCAGAGAAATACAGCAATATTTGCTACTAAGTCTAGATTTATAAATAATTACTTCCCCTATCATCTGTGTTTTTAAAATATTGAACTAGTGAATTTTTCACAAACTGTGTGGCCTAAAAACTTTGAGTGTCTGCAGACTAGCAGTACTTATCAAAACTACATCAGTAACACAACCCACCTGACAAGTCAGAAATCTCATGGACAAATGAAGTGTATCTGTTACTTCTTAGAATAATGACTACAACTTAGATATTTCTTAATGCTGACAGTCAAGGCTGCACTACCAGGAAGACTTTGATTTTTCTAAAACACTCAGTGCTTTCATGCTTCCTTCTTTGACAGATTCTATGCCAACTTTAGAAAGGCATTAAAAATCAAGCATGAATACTACTGCCAAACCTTATTAAGAAAGTTTGACAATCTCCTTCTTAGGGGAAAGTTAAAAGAATGCTAGAACAGCTTGCAAAAGAAAAACTGGCATATAGCTAAAATAGGAAGATGCTGAAACAGGAAAATATATGTGAATTAATAATTATTAATTATTACTGCATTATTAAGTAATGCAGTAAAAGCATTAAATTAGTTAAACAATGATGAAAAGGCGAGCAAGGCTCTGCTTGTCTATTTTTATGTATTCATCTCTAAACCAAGATTTAAATGGAAAAAAAATCCTATTCTGAGCAGTAAATATGACCACTACTGCTCATTCATTTGCTGAAACGATTCTCAAGCAGTTTTAAATACAAAATTGTGAGTGACATTGTGAAACATACTAAATTCAGAGAGTCAATGTCACTATCTTATTCCATTCAACATTAGTTTGGCCACAGGGTGTGCCACAGGTTAATCTTTCTTCCATTATGAGTGGAAACATAGCCGACAGCAAGAGACAGGCTCCCCTGTCCTATTCAATATTTGTACCTAAAGGCAGTTTAAAGGCCAATATGCTACCTTTCTTGAAGCCTCTTAGTTCTTTACAGTAGCAAGCATTAAGGAAATCACAAAATCACAGAACATCCTGAGCTGGAAGGGACCAAATCCAACTCCTGGCCCTGCACAGCACAGTCCCGACAATCCCACCGTGTACCTGAGCTCTGTCAAGCCCACGGCTTGGGGCCATGACCATTCCCTGGCAATCCTGTCCCAGTGTTAAACCAACCTCTGTGGAAAGAACCTTTTCCTGATACAAACCTCCTCTGAAACAGCTCCATGCCGTTCCCTCAGACCCTGTCACTGGTGACACGGAGCAGAGATGGATCCTGCCCCTCACGAGGAAGGTACAGACAGCGACATGCCTTCCCTCCGCCTCCTCCAGCTGAAGAAGCCAAGTGACCTCAGCTATTTCTCACATGGCTTCCCCTTCAGAAACTTTGCTCCTCCTTCAGATGCTCTCTAAGAGCTTTAGATCGTTCTGATATTGTGGTACCCAAAACTGGCTACAGGACTCAAAGTGAGCAGTGAGGACCCAACACAGAGCAGAAAGGGACAATCCCCTCCCTTGCCCAGCTGGCAATGCTGAGCCTGATGCACCCCAGGACACAGCTGGCCCTCCCATCTGCCAGAGCATATGGCAGTGCTTTATCTTTTAATAAAAAAACCTTAGAGGAATGCTTTCCTACTCTCTCCCAAAGACAGCTGACCTATCAGCAAACCACCTACATTTTTTAATTTATTTTGATAGGTTAGTTTAAGCTCTCCATAAAAACCTCAGCCAAAACCGAAGACAACAACCAAATTCCCACACCAGCACACTTCAACTTTTTTTTCTTCTAATTCAGAAACATTACATTCTGTTGCCTATCTTAAGTGCTCAAATATCCTTTCTGGAAGTTATGCCTGAAAAAATGATGGAATCTACTAACCTCACTGAAAAAAATTTTCAAAATTTATATATAATAAGCAACTCCTTATTTTAAACCTGTTGACTATAGGGTTATAAGCTGTTCCTTTCTTTTCCCTAACTACACTGAAAAATGTTTTTTTGTCCGTGATGCTCCAAGATCTCTTTCAGAGCCAGCACTATATACTTCATAGCCGTTACTACATACCACACCACAAATAAAATCTTAATAACTTTTTTCCCCTATGGAAAATGAGTCAGAGTGAATACCAAAATATTCACCCAGAACTTGCAATCTATGCAGAACAGGAAACATTTTTTCTCCAATAATTGCTGAAAAGACAGAATGCTACGTCTAAGTGAGAGATTATTATCAAAAGTACTTTACTCGGCTTCTAACAATTGAACAAGACAAAAATGACAGTGCAGAAATAACACAGTGTTAGTGCACACAGATATTCCGTTAAAACTATACCCCGTCAGACAGCATAAAAAAATTACACACACGTACAAACGACACTGTGCTCTCTGCTGTATTTATGAGCAGTTTTGTTATTCACGAACCCAACTGCTTCGCACGACACCACTCATAAGCAACACTCTTCAGAAAGACTCCCTCCGCGGCAGAAGAGTCGTTCGTGCCGCCCCTCACCGCGGCGCCGGGCCCTGCGCTCCCTAGGCAGGCGTCACAGCGGGACCGGGCTCCGGCCGCAGCGCACCCTCAGCGCGCCNCGAGCGGCTCCGGCCCGGGGCCCCGGGAGCAGCGCTCACCCCCGCGACAGGGCCGCCGCCGGGCCGGAGGCTGCGGGCCCGTCTCGTGTGCCCCATGCCCCCCGCCCCACGGCGGAAGGAAGAGGCGGAGGCCGCGCAGAACCCTACATGCCTTTATTACAGACTACCAAGCATAAGTGAAATCCGTCATCCAGTCACTAACTACACATCTACAGCACAGAGATCTGTCGAGAGGAGAATAAACAGTCATTAAATTATGAGATATGATTAAATCATCGACCAATAGAAAATTTATATAATAAAGCCAGAAAAAAAGGTGTAAAATATAGTTTACAATAATTATTCACATTCAAGGCTGTACATCAATACATACAACACCATGGCCCCGAACATGAATTCAATCCAAATAATTCATATATTAGAATTTAAATAACACAGACTGAACTAGAGGCCAACAAGAGCCAGCAAATAACCTTATAAGAATAAAAATACAAAAGTGTGTATCTTGTATCATTGCATTATTTGCTTCTGTTTTCACAAGTTCTTGGAGGAGGGGAGATTGTTTTGTGGTTTGTTGAAGGGGGTCAGCGGTTTTGTTTGTTTGGGGTGGTTTTTTTCTTTTTTTTCTTTTTTTCTGTACATCACAGTTACAGCTACAAACCAGGTAGAGCATATTACACGCGTAACTTACTGCCACCAACCTGAAAAGGGCATACAACTCTCAAAACCGATTATGGTTCCTGGTTCTTTTTTCTCTTTTGTCAGATGTAGTTATTTTCAGTACTGCCACCATTTCGAACATTCACCACATCAAGTCAGTTAGTACATGGCCATGGAACACTTTGTCAAATGGCAATCATCTACATGCATGGCCCAGCTGACAGACAGATTTCTCTCTTGACCAGGGACAGACTTGAGGAAATGGCATGAAGCTGAGTCACAGGGGGTTTACGCTAGGTGTCAGGGAAAGGTTTTTCACCCAGAGAGTGGCTGAACACTGGGACAGGCTCCCCAGGAAGCAGTCACACCACCAAGCCTGCCTGAGTTCAAGAAGGTGCCTGGCACATGGTGGGAGTGCTGGGGAGTCCTGTGCAGGGCCAGGAGTTGGACTTGATGACCTTGATGGGTCCTTTCCAACTCAGTATATTCTCTTTATTCTAAAACTAGGCTATTGGGTGCTTAAGAACCTCTCCAAGTGTTTGTTGCATAACAGTCATTTCTTCCATGAAAGAGGAAACATTCTGAAATTATCAGTCATAAATGAAAACATGCCATTTCGGGTCACAGAACTACTTGTCTTTAAGTTCACTTGATCAACTGATGGACAATCTGCATCATGAGGCTTTGCAGGAGCACTTCTGTTTGATTCATAAAATACTTCCATGAAGTATTATAGGCATTCAGCAAAATTTCAGATATAAATACCACACCTATTTGTGCAATTTACTAGTAGAAATAATGATCAAAATCCATCCAGAGGCTACATCTTTAAGCAACTATTAATACACAAGTTCTCTCCTCAGCAAGGTGTTGAAATCTAATGTTTTGTCCACAGGCCAACTGAAGTAATTGTCTTGACTTTACTAAATCATTCAAAAGAAAATGTACATGTGGAAAATTCTTATAATTCTTCAGAGTTCCCAGCACAAAATACAATTGTATCAAGCACATTAAATTAAGCATCTTGAACTTTGAAAGCTGATTAGAATCATCACATCTTTGTTTCAATCCACAATTCTTTTCAGACATATATAGCAGATACATCACAATTAAATGGTGTCAGAAGGAGAAAAGCAGAGCACAGTACTGATGGTTTGATCTTTTCAGCACCCAAGTGCCTAGCAAATGGAATTGTAATAGGGAATATCAGTTTGCTAACAATGCCTCAACACCACATCTGAAGTAACTCTTCCTTAATACAAAACCTTTACAAAATTGGACTTTAAGGCAAATGGTAACAAACTAATTTCTCAGTTTATTAAGCCAGTCTTAAACTTCTTGTGACTGGGCAGTAGTACTTCAGCCTTTCTTAAGCTACACACGACAGAAAAAGATGGAATAAATACCTTTCTGAAGTTCAAATACCAAGCAAAGCAAAATTATATTATTGACCAGATTCTCCATAAATGATTGGCAATTTTTAAATTGCAAGAGATGGAATGAATCAACAGATTGGGTTTTCAGTAGGTCTGCAGTAAGGAGCAATCTTTAGAAGAGTCTTGAAGTACCTAATTTTTTTTTTTTTCTGCTTTGAAAACCTTGGATTAAAAGCAGAAAAATCACCTGGTATGTGCAGCTCTGAAGAACCTTCCTTGCACATTTCATTCCATAAACTCCCATGAACCACAGGAGTGATCTTCAGGACTAAGAGATGAATCTACCCCACATCAGGCATAAGCATTTAAAATGGGTACCTGCCCTTCATAGTATGCAGCACCTGTCAGCACATTTAATAGGAGAAACTGGTAAAACATACTTGAATCCACAACTGCCTTGTGATGCCTCACTCTATACTCCTGCCACCTTTCAAACCCACAGATCCTACATGTAGTCCAAGAAATAGAAATACCTCTCCCAGGAAAGGTCTAGCTGCTTCCCAAAAAAGCAGTAGCTAAGTGAGACTGGATTAGGAATTCTGAAGTTCTAAGTGGAGTGATGCCTGTAAGAGATGCTCACAGTTTTCCAATAACAGCTTTCTCAATTTAAAAAAAGGGACATCTAGAATGCAGACATCAACCTCCCAGATACCTTGACAGCTTACTGCTACCAACATCTGGCTGGCTGAAAGCTTTTCGTAGGCAGGATGAAAGCTTACTGAGAGAAGATTTTCAAGGTGTGAAAAAACATAATTAATTAGCGATGGTAAAATGACTAAAAGTCTAAATATTACAGAAAACATGTTTAAGCACACCTAGATTTCTACCTAGTTAACGTGCCAATAGAGGTAATTTTGCCAGACTTTTTATGTGAAGCCAAGTTCTGTCACACTGGACAGCAGTGGCACTGTGAATCTCCATCACTGCTAAACTCTCCTGTACAAAGGTGGGAATACATCTGTCTAGATCTCTATACCAGAGACTAAATCCAAAAGTGATAGGGTTGCCCCCAGCGGACACAACACGTGGCCAGAATTTGACAGCTGGAGAACAAATGGATAGCATTGCAATAGGATTCTCATCTTGGTTAGAATGGCACATATAGACACAGATCAAAGGTGCACTGTGCTATTCAAATTTGAGTGACAAGGAGTGTGCTTTGTATGTGATGAAATTTCTCATGATGCAGAGGGAACACTTTTCTGTCTTCCTCGGCCATTTACGGGATCCTTTCTCTTCCTTAACACCAGACACAGCAAGCCAAGGATATGCTTCTCTCAGGTTTTTGTACGTGGTGGGATACAGAAGACTACAGGGATGCAGTAGCTCCAAAAGAAAAGGCAACTGCACTGTCTCTTTTAAAGACTGGAAAAGCTGAACTGCCACCAAGTTCAACCACATAACACAGTTTTTAAGAGGTCAATAATAAATCTCCTTTGCCCTGTACAAGAAAATATTTGACGTTCATGTATTTTCTGCAGAATCTGATAAGCCATTGTTTTTAAAATACTGCTTCTAGAAAACAGTAGCCTATGAGTTTTTTCAACATTGTAGAGAAATCTTTCTTTGATGGAAGGAAAAACACATTGTACTATGACAACTCAAAATGCAAAGTAATGGTATGTGTAGTGAGTGAATAAATAGGTGTGATGTTTATACTGCTTTTAAAACAAGGAAGGAATGCCTTTGTCCAGACCTAGGTCATTCCCCTCTTCAAGGTTTAGGAACACAGGCATGTTGAAAATATCACTGTGGAAGGGGTTTTTTTAGCACACAGGAAGTTGTGTCTTTGTAACACGACAAGAAATGTTTGACCACAAAAAAAATAGCCATAATTTGAAGAGACTAAAGGAGATAGATATGAAAAATATTTTGGTTCTACAGATATGCTTTAAGTACCATATATTTTCCCCTTTGTATCAATATTTGCCTTTGATTTTCTCACCAGATTACTTTATTATCTATATTTCAATTCCTTACATTTTTTCCAGAGTTCCTGAATGTTTGGCCAAGGACCAAAAATAGAACTGACATCTCATTACACAATGAGACAAAAAAAAGTCAAGTAATCAATTGTACAAAGTTTTCACACTTCCTTCTCTACCCAAGTAAATAGGCTGGCCCCACTAAAATGCACAACACATGCACACCCTGGAAAGAAAGCTTCTAGCCCTCATCTGCTGAAAAGATGAAAAACTATTTACTATTTCAATAGTAGCCTTTTCTCTCCCATACTAACTAGTTTCTCTTTCAGTTAGCATTAGTTAAAAGCATGCTGGTAAGTTTATTGTCCCTTGATTAAACACACATATGACTTATATTAAAATTTAAACTTAATGTTTAAAATGCTTCAGAAGCCAACGTTTCAATTTTAGAAATTTCAGTGCTATGTTCAGCATTTTACTCTCTCAAAAGCTTTATCATTGGAGCCTGTCTGCCAGACAAATACATCTGATTCATTCACATAATTACTAAAGTACCACACAAATCCTGCAACCAGAACTATGTTAGGAATTACACAAGAGTGCAATTGACTCGGCTACAAATGCCATATACCAATAAGCTGGGGGACTGTGAGGAAAGGAAGAAAAAACAAAGAGGTGGTACTTAGGAGAGGCATATAAAAGCTCCCTGATGAAACACAGTTTAATGATAATCTGAGAGTCACAGAAAACTCCAGCCCCATAAAATGCAAGGCTGGTACATGATTCGGTGTGTGTGCGTGTGGATTGGTTTTAATTCCTCTTAAGTGAAGCTGGTAATGCAAGATCTATCCACTAGTCTGCAGCAGAAATGGAACTGAAGTGCACAAAAGCAAGATCTTCACTGCAATGATATGCATGTGGAAGCCTCAACAGAAGCACAAAGAGCGAGCAAAGCAACCCTGAATTCCATTAGATTTTTGCTTTTCTTCCTTTTTTTTCCTTCTTAAAATAAAAACAACAAAAACAAAAATAAGAAACAAACCAACCAAAAAACCCCCACACAAACAAAACAAAAAACCAACCAACCAACAAACCTCCCCCCCAAAAAACCCCAAACAAAAAAGAAAACAACAAAAAACCATCAAAAACAAAAAACCCAAAAACCAAAACAAAAAAAACCCCCAAGGAACATTTCAGACGTATGCTTTCCCTTGAGATGGTAATAGGTGGGTTGAAAAGATTCCTCTGATCGGCTGCACACGGAGTTCTAGCAGCAAGTAGGGAAACTGGGAAATTTTGGATGAACTTTACTATTTTGCAGCATTCTGGTGGTATCTGTGCCGCCAAACTTCATGTATCTTTTTGCACCATTTATGAGCATTCCCACTTGGGTCCATCAGGTAATATGTCCTGTTTGGCTATAAGTGAACAACATTTTAATGATTACTCCAAACATAGTTTAACCAAAAAGCAGTAGTAATTCTGCACCTACCAATAAAATAATTATTCAGAATTAGTTCATTAACTTTCTGAAAGTTCAATTAAATTACAGCTATATAACATTATATATTACTGATTAACCATACATCTGGGACCTGAATATTTTTAAGCAGTCAACTGACAATATATTATACACCTCTCATGATTCACTACATACAAAGAGGGCTAAATTTTAGAAGTCCTTAAGAATGTCCTTCAAAACCCAAAATCCACTTATGGTTTATTTAAACACTTATAATAAAAATACAGTTGCATTTTTGTGATAAACGTATATGTCAGAGTGAGGGGTTTTTTTGTGATTTTGTTTTTTTATTATAATTTGATTTTGTTTGGGGGTGTGGATTTTGTGCTTTTTTGTTGGTTGACTTTTTTCAGGTTTTTGTTTAGTTTTGTTTTAAATTAGGACTATGAAATTTTCTATCTAAGCAATTCTACTTTCCCCAGAAAAATATTTTTGATAATTTACAGAAAATGCCCAAGGACCTTAGAGCAATTTACAAAGAAATTCAGAAAAGAAACTTACCGTGTGAACAAAAAATGTCTTAAAATTCTTGGCTTCTGGACGCAACTCTAAAGACCATGGAATTTCTCCTTTCAGAACTTTGTTGACTGGATCCACATAATACAGGTGGGGCCCTTCTGTAAGCAGCAGTTGGCGCCGACGTGCAAACAATCCCTAACAAGAAAAGTAGAAGCAGCAATGCAAAAAAACCCCCCATGATGGAATTAAAAATGTAAATTTACACATTTTTGAACAGAGTAAGAGACAGGATAAAACCAGCTCAGTGCTAGGATGGTATATTTGGGTTTGGGGGGGGAGTCTTTAATTTTGCTTTACCTATTTGACCTCACTCCTTTTTTATGGTGTTGCAGTGCATTTCTACTACATGGCAAAACACAAGTACTATTTTAGGAAAGTATCTTCAAGTTCTAACAAAACATAAAACACCTAGTGGTACAGAGTGAAGCAGAATCTATTTCTCAAAGAAATCAACAGCCACGATTTTGTAGAAAAGACTACAAAGAAGCAGGCAGTAACCCAGAGGAAAGAGAATCTTCTTTCCTCTAAAACTGATGCAGACTATGCTTATCTCTAAACTGCTGAAGTTAACACTTAAAGCTGTTCTAACACCACCTCTGCCTCTTTCAGGATAAAGGCAGATCCAGGGAAAAAAACACAGCTGAGAACAACGTGGGCTTGTATTTAATTTTTTGGTATTTTTGGTTCAAACCACATTCAGACATGCATCAAGAGTGAGTGTTTGTCTGAATATATCCGATTGGAAGGAGGACGAGCAAATGCTCATTTGCTACAATCTCAAAATGAAAGCATCAATAGCAGATTTACTGAGGCTTTTCCAAGAAATCAAGAGAATATCACTAAATCAAGGAAAGAACCAATCTAGTCACAAGAAAACACTGAATTTTTTAAAATAACTAGTTTATAGGTGACAAATTGTTTAAACAAGGAAGCTTTAAAATAGGCTGCTTATCTATGCTGCAACTGTGCAAAAATTTGACAGCTCAATCTTGTTACGGAAAATTAAGAAAAACCCTTACCTTTCTTTTGTCCACTGGACCCATTTTTAGGATTAAGTTATTCTCTACAAACTGATGCCTTAGAAAAAGAAAAATAATTATTACTCCAGAAGTAATTCTTTCACAGAAACAGCTTTAATGACCAAGCAGTTTTTCATGTCACTCCCTAGCATGTACTTTTCCACGAGAGTCCTGAACAAATTTAGTTCATGAGTTTTGGACTCTTCCTTAGCCCAGACCAGAGAGGTTTTTTTCTAAAATTTGACAGGGGGTAAAAAAAAAATCAACCAAATAAAAAAACCCACACCAAAAAAAACCCCCAACAAAACAACAACAACCCCTCCCTCCCAAAAAAACCCTCAAAACCAAACAAAACAGCAACAAAAAATAAACAAGAAAACCCCAAACCAACCAACCAACAAAAAAAACCCTAAGCACCGCCCCCCCACTCCCAGAACCAACAACAACAACAAAAATTCACACCAGAGACTTCTCTAAAGAGTGAAAAGAAATGCTGTTACATAGTCTGGAGGTATTTTGGTTAGATATCCACAGAATATTATCATGCAAAAAATTCCAACAACTTATGGCATCTGTAAAAAAGGAGGAACCTTTTCTAGTTCTAGGACTGTAGAGCGAAGACTCCGCAGCACTGGATAACGTCATTCTGCCTATCTTATAAACACACTCCACATCATCTTCTAGACCTTGTAAATTTTAGAAATATAATATTAGGGTTTTGCTGCTATTGCTTTAAAAACAGAAGCCAAGAAAAATCTAGTTGCTAATTGTTTACTTGAAAATACAAAGACTGACAAATACTAATTTGAATCAAAATCACTTATTTTTCAGGATTCTTTATTGCTGTGCAAGTTATTTAGCTACATTCAAAGATCCTACCAAGGATTTCCACCAGCTTGTTTTGCCAGAAGTAACCTCTTTTCATCTTCAGAAAACTGTAAATCCAGCTCAAAGGAATTGTTGTCCAGATCATGAATATACTGTTCAATATTTCCTCCTGATGTCTGTGGTGTACTTGTCTCTGCAGCAGACAGTGAATGGGAAGAGGCAGAACTAGAAACTTGCATGCAACCGAACTGACTCAGGAGATTGTCATACTAAAGGAGGAAACAAAATGAAGCAATTAAATGTCTTTTATTAAAAGCTTATTTTGCACTAAACTGTGGCTTTTAATTTAAGCATGCTTTAGCTTATGGCAAAACCCCAGCCTACTCTCTCTGGATCAGCAGGCATTTATGCAAAAAAGTATGACTGATCAAAAGCAAGCCAGCCTTGATTTTTCAAAATACTCACTTTATCAGAAAACAAATGCTGATTTAGTAAAAATTTAACCAGCAATTTTTATTAGATTTTTAATAATTAAAATATTCATTAAAATATAACTAATCAGTAGTTTCATTAAAATATTTATATTAATATTTATATTATTTATATTAACATTCAATAATTATGCTATAATGGAAATCTCAGGCAGCATCAGAGCCAAATGTAGCAGTAGACAAGCATACATTTCCATAACAGTCTTCATCATCCTCTGACATAGCAGGTAAATAGGCTGTAAGTTTAGGGGGTGTCTGAAGATGTAGGTTCTCCCACACAATGGATTCGAAGAAGGGGTGAGCCTTAAGAGGTCCATATCCTCCCATTTCTTCACAACCTAATCTGTTGGTGGCATCTAGAACCTAAGCAAATTAAAATGAAGTGAAGCTGCATAAAATAATGACAAAGGGCAAGCATTATTCACATTTGCAAAGCACCAATGTGAAAACGTAAAACCAGTTTGTTCCCCTGCCCTAACCATGCATATCTATAATACAAGGAGGTTGCTTATAATAAAAGATGTTATTTGTCAGTATGTCTTGTCAACAACATTTTGTGTTACATCAGCTCGCAGATCTAAGGACAGGAGCACTTCTTTAGGTCCATGCAATTTTTTAGCTTTGCTCCTTTGTGAAGACTGAAACAAACATACAGAAAAGGCCTGATGAAGCACACCTCATTTAAGTTTAGGCCATCACATTCTAGTGATGCAAGAAGCTGTGGAAACTATAGCTGGTGTCAAACATTAACCTCTCAAGCACCTTAAAATGACACAATTCTCAGGATACAACCAGGTTAATACAACCTGGACTTCACCATTCAGGAGACACCAGCTTGGCCACAGAACTGGTCACAGACACAGGAACACACTGATAGGCCTTTTAGGTTGTATTTATCATCATCCACGAAGGTGTTTCCTCCTCATCCCCTGCTAATATGACAGACTACTGAACTTAAAAAAGCTTATAACACCTAAAATGTTCTCTGCAGATTCACTTGACTGTCATGACTATAATCTCACTGATGGAACAGTGAGATTTTTTTCTACTTTTTCTTCCTACTTGTCAAACCTTCACAAACACAGTAATTCTTAGGCTGATACTACTGAGACATGTTAAGTGCAAGGTAATTGCATGCCAAAATGCAAGGCAACTGAATTTATATTGTAATTAATATTGCAATTATAATTATAATTTTATCTGCCTGTGATGTACAGAATGCTGTTTTTAACTAAATGATCCCTTATACAACTCAAGAATAATTAATCTGAGAACTATGTAAGCCTAAGTTTTTGAATCTTAATTTCTGTTTGTAATGTACAGTATCTAGAGTTGTTTGCTTCCATTTCATAGAAAGACATTCCTTGTCCATACTTTAAAATTCAGATTAAAAAAAAAATCAAAGTGCTGTTTAATAACAGATGTTGATTTTCAAGACAGTCCCCTACACAGTCAATAATGCCCACAGATGTTCATATTACAAGATATGCAAGAGTGCATAAAACTTTCAGAAAAGAGAACTACATAAGCCGAATGTTTCCAGTGTCATCAAACCATTTAATGACAAATCAATTTCAGTGATACCTTTTCTTTCAGCAAGTTAAGCATTTAGGTACTTGGTCAGTTATAAAATCAACCAAGACAAGCGTACATTCAAGAAGAAAAGCACAAATATTTACCAATAGCTTTTCCACAAGGTCTTTTGCCTTCGGAAAAAATTTTTCTGGGAAGTCATATTCCAACTTTATTATCTTCTGGAATATAAGATATTCATTTCTGCAGAAGAGAAAAATATTAGCTCTTGTTATTAGTTCTCCATGGTTCTTTCACCTTGAACCTGAATAACCCAAAAAAAAATTAAACAAGAAATCTAAAAGTTAAGTTACATTCTCATAAATCTTCCTAGGGTGAAGGAATACTATGATCCTGTAAGCACCAGATACTTGAGGAATAACAAGAAAAGCTCAAATGACTCAACAGAGAGTGTTGAGGATATGCCTTATCAACCTCTTGACATATAGTTACATAGTTACCATCACGGCACAAATTACTTTTGTTTTGAAATTCTGAGATAGCTTAAGGAATCTCTCTCTCAAGAACTCTAGTTATAGTTGTCTAAGCTACTTCACAACATCAAAAAGGACAAATAAAAGCAGGCATGACATTAATACCAGCTCTGCACTATGGAAGCACTTCAGAACTGATAGTAAGGTAAAAATCCAATCAGAGACAATTTATTTATGATCCACATGTAAATAATTAGCTCAAATCTCTTACCCAGCTCTAAATGGAGGCAATCCAGCTACAAGTTGATATATTATGCATCCCAGAGCCCAGAGGTCAGAGCTTCAAAACAAAGAGGAAAAAACATAGCATTCCTTTGTAAAATAGATCTTGAAAATGTAATTTAAAAAGAAAAATTCTTAACCTTCTGCTATTTAGAACATAGCATGAACCCAGTAGACAAACCATCTTCGTATAATTTCCACACTATTTTCACTTCAGCCCTTGACAGAAGAGTAGGCTAGCAACACAACTTTCCAGAAAAAACTTTTAGAGTAACAGTCTCTCAAAAACTGACTCCAAGCACAAGTGGAAGTCCGCTGAATTCTCAGTCCAAATAAGGGGTATGTAACGACTCTGAAAAGAATACTGATCATCCACATGACAATTCAAAGATGCATGCAGCTTAATTCAATACATGCCCCTTCAGAGTTAAAATACTTTCCTCTAAATATTTGATTTTCAAAAAAGAGAGAATATATTACAATACAGTTTTTTACCTTTTTCACTTTAAGTTTTTCTCAAACACAAACAAAAAGACAGGCTATAATGGTATGTGAGGGAAAGCTACATTTTAGTGTGGTGGGTAAAAGAAAGTTAAGTTTCAGTGTGTTGGCCTGAAAGAACACTTAACTTACTTTACCTCAAGGTAAACTATCCATGGATTTGATTAAAGCTCCAAAATCCTCATGGAAGATTAAAATACTAACAAAGACTTACAACTACTCAAATTAAGAGTTTTCTGTACAGGTGAAGCATTATGCAGCTTCTAAAAGGAGATGATATTCCAATTAAGTCTTTCCATTAGCCAAAACAGTCAAAAGCTCTTCACTCAAATAAAATGTGGTAAGTCTAATGGTTTCTCTATCACTTCAAGAAATGCTAGCACAAATTACTACACCTATTGGTCAGCAACTAGCTTACTCTTCCACCATTGCATAAAATAGACAAACACATTCAGCAGGTTACCATCAACAAGTGATATTAATGAGTTAAGAAACTTCTTAAGGGCATCACTCATACCAGGCAGAGAGATGAGCTTTAAAATGTTGCAAATCCTAAATACAGTTTAGGAAACATAACTGCAAATTGATCTAAATACAAGTCAAAGAAAGCTGCAGCCTTCTCCTGAACTGAACAGCATGTGACATTCTGTTGTTACTACAGCAGGAAATACCATATTTGAGCAATCTTATATAAAATGGAATTAAAATTATTATATTACTTGGATAACAGAAAAAAGTTTTTCTGATCTATTTATGGGTAAGAAATTCAGCTTCACCTTACATACCTCCTTTTCCAACAACACGTAATTGTGTTAGTAGAACTGAAAAAGTAGATTAACTGAGGAAACCAGGCCTCAGACAAGAAGCAATACTTGATAAGAAAAAAAATTTCAAGCCCTCTTGAAATACTCAAGCATCTTGTTTCTTTAAAATACTAAGCCTGCCTGCTGGATTTATCCACTCCTCCCCATCTGACAGTTTCCTGACAGAGTCAGTGAAGTTCTGGAATATGGAGTCCTCACCTTTTACAGGCAGATTTCTCTGTCAGCAGTTCTGGAGAAACATACTGTGCTGTCCCTACAAATGAGTTTGCCCGTGCTGTTAAGGAAGTAGAAAGAAATAAGTAAACAGATACTTATACATAAACCAATATTCCCCTTCCTCCCCTGTCCCCACCCAGTAAAAAAAAAAAGAAAAGAAAAACCAAAACAAAAAAAACCACAAACCACAAAAAAACACAACCAAAAGGCAATCCACTGCAAGTTACATAATGCTGCAAAGAACCCATGAGAATTTAACTTCTCTACCTATCCACAAAACCTGCTTGGACAAAACAAATCAATCTCAGTGATACCTATTTGGTTCAAGAAGCTAGGCATTTAGGTACTTACTTAGTTATAAAATCTACCAACATAATTTTGCTACAGTCAAGAAAAAAAGTCAGTTGAATTCAGTTCAGCCCAGTGCTTTTTTCAGGCATTGTTTGCAGCATCTATTTACAGGCTATTAGTAACAACTGCAGACATATTAATTCTATAACCTTCACATTTGTGCAATTCTGACAGCCACTGGAGTTAAACGTGTAAGCAGAGTTAAAACGTGTTGTATCAGGTGAGCCATGATACCTATTTGTTTGTATTTTTGTCCTGCAAATGAAAACTAAGTCATCTGAAGTAGTTCAACTTCCCAGTATATCTGGTAATCGTGCTGGTATTCCACTACAGCAAATATTACCTCCTCTGACATAATCCAAGTAGTGACAGTCAAAACTATTTCTTTTAGTGATTTAGGTGAGGTAATATTTGAAGGTCACAATCTGGTAAAAACAATATATGTACATTTTCAAAGGATCACTTGCTATAATTATTGGTGTCACATAATGAATAATACCAAACCTTGTCTGCTATCTGCAGATAACACT
The DNA here is from genome assembly GCA_013399915.1 of Illadopsis cleaveri. Taxonomy (NCBI): domain Eukaryota; kingdom Metazoa; phylum Chordata; class Aves; order Passeriformes; family Timaliidae; genus Illadopsis; species Illadopsis cleaveri. The sequence goes on from VXBB01011222.1 coordinate 47,242, forward strand.
TTTGCTGTTCCAAAGTCTGTTATTTGAATGTGCATATCTTCATTTAATAAGATGTTCTCTGGCTTAAGATCCCTGGAAAAGACAGATTTTTATATTCAAACAGTATACAAATTAAAGTTGAAAAACTGTCTAGTGACTTAGGTACATAATGCTATAATAAATGATGCAGACATTCGATAAACATTGTTACAACACTTTCTCTAACTTGTAGCTGTCAACCCGCAGACTAACATTTTGGTAAATCCATTCATTAACTGTTTTTTTAAAATATCAAGTAAATAATCATCTCAAAACTACACTACTGTGCATGTCATGTGTTCAAACATTTTAAAAAATGAGACAAACAAAGAAAAAACCCAAACAAATCCCAACAAAACCCCCACCTCACAAAAACACACAGAAAATCCCACGCCCCTTCACTCTAAAGCCTTAATTTAAATAACATCTGACAGATTGATATGGCATTAAGATTTTCTACGTCTGTTTCCTCAGTGCAAAACTCCAGTTAGTCAAACACTGGCAAACCCAGCCCCAGCTACATGTCCTGACCAGGTAAGAACCCTAGATCACCTCCATGCAATAATTTGCATTTCAAATGCATGCCTACCATTTGCATAGACACCGCCTCTGATTCTGAATAAAACCAGACTTCACAGTAGCACAAATACAACAGACAGCAGTACAGAGTTAGATGTCAAAAGGTGCATTAGAAATAACTTAAGAGCATTCAGCTACACTGATATGATATGCCTTTGCAACAAGTTTCCTCAGCTGATCCAAAAAAACCTACATACTTCCCCCCTGAGCAGAATCTTTGAATGCTCATAAAGAAATCTAGGAGCATGGGAGTTCTTTTGCTTGACTGGTAAGAAAAAAGCAGTAAAAACTGAAAGCCGTTTCTGTCAATCACCATGCAGTGTTATTTTCTTCAGATTAAAGCCTCCTGCTGTGGGAAAGTATGAGTTGTACAATTTAAAGTCGGGAAACTAGCACAGAGAGCAACAAGTCATAAAAATCCTGTTGATTTTCCTGTGCCTGTCCTAAGAGAGAAGTAGAAAGTACATGAATGGAATGGACTCTTTCAACAGTTCTGCGTAGGGCTTTTTTAAGATATGTATGTATGTAGATATGCTGTACTCTATACACACTTACATATACTGTTTAAATAATATATTGTATACCTACATTAATACTGCAACACGGATCTACACCTACATACAAGAATAAATACATAGAGAGGTATCTGTAATAAATTTTACAGGGTAGTCTGACATCTTAAAGTGGTTCTATCTCATATCCTATTTCTTCAGGCAGCAAAAAATCCAGGAGTTTTCAGGCACTGCTAGAGCTGTGCCTCATAAACGTCATATTAAGTTCTCTAATTGCACAATTCCACTGTTTTCTTTTGAGCTCCTCGTAGGGTCCTTCATATAAAAACAAGTATAAAGCAGCTCTTCTCCAATATAGGCTTAGTAATACTGACAATCATGCTACATTCATTTCATAAGCGTTCTCTCAGCCTAAACACATGAACTGTGAAATTTAAGTGGAACTGGGAGTTCTTGAACTTTCCCTCGCCCCTGTAAAAATCTTATGTTTTCAGTACCCTCCACATCCATCTCCCTTAGATTCTCATTCAAATTATTTCACAAAAACTTGTATTTTAAAGGAAAGACTGTCTTTGTAAGAACTGAAAGAAATAATGCTTTCAGAATTACAATCAGTCTGCTTTTTGCCAACCAGCATCTAGTGTCCCATGACAATTGCTTGGTAACCTAGACATATTAGATTTCTTACCCAAATAGAAGTTCTGCAGCTCAGATGTCTAGCACTTAAAGCTTTATTTAATAAACATGAACGACAAAACATGATTATCCAAATAATATCTTACATCAAGAACAACTTGGAAAGTACTACTCAAAACTTCGCTAATTTCACCACTTACCTAATTATTGTGCAGCTGCACCTTTGTGGAAATTGTTCACTCAGTGAAAACTGATATAATTTCACCTGATCACATAGTACACATTAAACCACACACAAAAAGAATTCTATTACTTTTGCTACATAACAGCACAGGAAAATAAGCAGTTAAACAAAAAATCAAGTTTCTGGTTTTCAGGCCAACCCATGAAGCTTGAAAGACAAGCTTTTGGTAACGTTAATTCAAGGCCAGAAGGTTTTCTTACTTTCTCCTGCTCCAACAGTTGGTATAACAGTGATTGGCTCTCCTCCTCAAGTTTGCTATGTTTAGCTACTGATGCTGAACAAAAGCAATTTGTGCTCTTTAGCTTTCCACAAAATCCACCTTTGCTTTTAACTTTACAAAGAACATTTCTAGAAAAAAACCCACCTCTTACATGATCAACTGCATGTCTGTCTCAACTTTGTATTACCTGTGAATTATTCCTTTGCCATGCAAATACTCCAGGGCTGATACAATTTCAGCAGTATAAAACCTAGTACAGGTCTCATCAAATGAGCCGATTTTGCGTATATACTTTAGCAGCTCTCCGTTTTTGGCATAGCTAAGTCCAAAATCTGAATGTAACTTAGTTAAGGTTTATCTATAAGCCACACTAAAACAAAAATCCCCACATCATATTCCAAAGAGAAGAATACTACTAAAAATACATGAACAACAGGGAAGAGGTTGGTTAATTTGAAATTTTACAAGTAGCAATCCCAAATAACTTCTTAAATATATTAACAACCTAGGACACGAGTCCAAATTTCTTAGCATAGCAAAAACTACATAAAGAGTTAACTGTAGTTTCTTTCCAGAAACTGACCTGACTAATTAATTTAAATGACATACATAATTGCCCTCAAAGAGAGTTATTTACAGTAATAACTGATAGAAGTTAAAAATTGGCCCATCACCTGGAAAGTACCAGAGCAAGTGTTTGCACTACAAAAGAGGCCTTGTGAGCTCATCCTGTATGATATATAGGGCTTGCCAGCACTACTAGCAGCCTCTGGGAAAACCAGAGAACTACTTACTACTGACCCTAGACTGATCTATATCTTTATGCTTGGCACAGCCAATTCCAAGCAGGAGTTTTAAGAGGAAATTCACATAATTAATGGTCTTTGCAAGATTTAAAAATAAAAAGAAAAAAAGCCAACTGCCAAGCAATGAGCTTCCAGGATGTAACTGCACTTTGCAATTACTGCTAGAGAGAGCTGAGGAAACAGTAGCCCAAACAGAGGAATCAGATTATTCTATAAGAACTTTAACCTTTACATTAAAAAAATATTAATAGCCTTAATTGTAGAAATTAAACCAGTAGGAAATATAGCTGGCTACCCCTATTTTAAATGCAGGAATTACTGTGCTTTACTACAGATAGATAAACACACACACATATATCAGGAATAAAACACTTCTAAAACACTTCTCATGCATCCCCCTGGTTTAGAATTTTTGAATTATTTTAAACTTGGATTGTTACATGTCACCCTTCAACATCTACCACATGGACAATTTGTTTAACTGCTCCCTTGTCCCACAAGACACCTACTCTTCTCTTTGGGAGGACCCACTCATTAGATCTGCTTAATTTCTGTTAAAAGCCTGACTACAAAAATTGCATCACATACATTAGGATATTTTAAACACCTCAAGTTATTTCCATCTTTTCTGTTAGACCCTTTTTCAAGGAACCAAAACTGGGCATTGTTACTCTTAATAAAGCGTTACAGCAAGTTTTAATATGCAAAGGATACATAGTTTTTCATCATCCTGAAAGGTGAAGTAGAGTTTCACAAAAAAAGGGTGATCCAGACGGGACATTACATCTCTCTCTCGTGTCACATACGGTACCTTGTTTTCTTTTATGATATGACGTTTTTCTAGAATTTTAACTTAATGAAAAAAAGAGAGAGTAAAAATGCAAGAAGTACAAGTCAATGAAGCCCACCTTGTTTCGGAGTTTTTTGGTTACATACAATTAATATGAAACCATTAATTCTGTTCCTTCAACAGGTGTTTTGTAACTAGACTACATTGATACTATATTTTCAAAAGTTCACATTAGAGGAGTCGATACTTACTGGCATATTCTCTAGAACTTGCCAATTCTCGAGCCAAGACAACCTGTTGCCAGAGGAAAGAAAATATATTGTAACTGGCCACTAAACAAACACACTAATATTGAACTTCCAGTAGGTATTTGGAACACAGCAAAATATTCAATGTGTTCATATTATGCTGCCTTCAGCAAGACTTCTGCAGAAACTCAGTTCAACAGATCAATGTTTGTTTTGCCAAAAGACTTACACATGTAAGAGTGTAAATACCAAATTATTTTTTTCCAGAAGAAATCTGAGTGTAATGTAAGTCAAAGCAAACTGCCAGATTTTATTAAAGGGGAAAAAAAGCAGCGAGTATGCTGAGGAATACTCATAAAAATAATTGTCACAGTACTTTCCTTCATATAGATAGCAAAGATTGAAAGAGAAATTTTATCTGAGCAAGCAAAAGTAAGAAGTGAGACAGAACTTTCAACTACTTCCAATTTGTTAAGAAAAAGATTTAAATAAAAGAAACAGAAGATTTCCCATTAGTAGAAGCACGGGATGAAATTTCAGGCAAGCAGGTTTACATTTTTAAAGAGAAAAGCTTTGTAGGAACACAAGGTTTTTCAAGAAAGAACTTTATAAAAGGCAATTTTAGAGACAATCTGAAAAGTCCTCTCGGCATGAATGCAAGCAATAACCTTGTAACAATAGACAAATACAGTTCTCTGTTTTTCTGATTGTAAGTTTATATCCATTTCAACACCTTGCTAAAATCTCAACTTTAGGCAATTTCTTTTTAACCACTGCACCCAGCTTGCTTCTAATCCCTTGCAAAATCAGTTATAACAGAGTACTCCAAAATATTACTACACCCACCTGATGCTAAATGTAAGGTATTTAGGAAATCTAAATAAGGCATTTTTTTAGATGAAAGAAGTGCAGTTACACTCTTTAGTAGTAGAAATTTGACCTCAGCTCAGTAGTAATAGGCACCCTTAATTTTTTTTTAAATTTCATATCCTAAAAACACATTGAAGTTTACAGTATTTGATCAATGAAAATTTCGATTAGAAATGTTAGAAACAAGCAGTCTGTTAACATCTGCATCTCTGCATAAGGAATTTTTGAGATCGTTCTGTGTACACACGTAACACCAGATAAGATGTGCAGTCAAATGAGAATGTTACTAAATTTTCTAATTTTTGCAGCTAGGTTTCATCAACCATATCTACCATGACAGCTTCTGAAGGCAGGTCTGTTTAAAAGGCAGTTATTAAATAAAACTCCACATACACAGAGACCATACTCAGATGGCAGAAGGGATCAGCTGACACAGATGAAAATATATCTTGGCAAATTAAGCTCAAGACTGACTCTCTTCCAGTCCTGCACTGTATCCATTTTGTTACCATCGTATTTCACAGGTATTACCCACATATATTGATACTGAACAGCTGTGCTCTAAGTACACTGAGCACTTACCTGAGAGCAGGAGTACTTTGGTACCCTCAAGTTCCTTCCTCACCAAACAAATCTGAACATACCATACATCTTAATTTCCTCTTAACTAATAATAGGGAAAAAGGCCCTCAAAGGTACATATTAATACAATGTCTCCGTTATCAGGTGCCTGAATCTTATCCACCCTATGGGAAGAAGTAATATCAATAAGGAATGTAAATTCTAGAGAAAGAAATTAGATATTAGCTGGATAGCTTGAAAGAAAAACAAACTGTAAAACTAATAGAAAAACAAAAGCATTCACAGAACTGTGAATGTGTAAGTTGTATATTCAGACATCAGCAAGGCAAGAAATGTAGTTAAACATCCCAAACTGAAGGAAGGGGAGATAAGTAGAGCAGAGAACCCTCAGAAGCTACAAAGCAGAAATAACTGCCAACATACCTGGCATACATCTTGACCAAGCCCCATTCTAAACCTGAACAAATACTGCAGGCTGCTAGAGATTAAAGCTGCATTCAAGAACTGGTTTTGGTCAGACAATCATACTTCTGTAGAGCTTGTGTTTTTAAGAAATACCTCATTTATAGGTGGAGACAAAACCAAGGTGGAATATATATGTACCCACTATACAGAAGGAGGTGAGGTACACAACATGCCTCCTCAATCATGAAAATTGTAATTTTTCCACCACATAACAGATATTATTCTGAAAAAAGCTTGAAGCTGTCTACAAACCAAGGGGATTCTCATTAGTTCAAAAGAACAGAACAACAAGTAGAAGACCCTGCATTTGTGTGTTTGTTCATATCAGGCATGGGTCCAAGAAGTTGCAGCTGCAGAAGAAGATCCCACAAAACTGGGGAGTGCTCTAAAGAAAAATCCTGCAGCCATACCATGTGTATCTCTGGTGAACTTAAAAAACCAGCCCTGGCACTAGGTAAGAGTTTGTGGTAGCTTAATAGAAGTCTGAGAAAATAGAATATATTCATTATGACCTTGAAGAAAATATTTTTTTAAATCCGCAGCTATCATTGGATATATGGTAATATGAAGACCTCTGCTTTTTGAAATAAACACTTCTCAGTTAGAATACTGGTGAGGATCTTGGGGAGTACAGTCAGATCTCTGAGTCTACAACCATGTTAAATATGAACAAACCATATGCTTTTTAACAAGATGTTTTGATAACAACATAAACGTACATGCCCCACAGATCAAATGCTCTGAAACTGATACATCAGAGGGTTGTGCTGCTGTCCAGGGGGACAGGTAGCAGAGTGCTGCATTGGGAGTCTGGGCTAAGCCCTATGAATTTCTCTACCTACATGGACCATGGCATTAACTTTCAGAAACGAAAAATGTATTGCTGAAGCAAAGCGTCCTGGTATACCCAAACCACAACGATTCTCTTGGATTCTTTAGGGAAACCTGCAAGTTATGCAAACTATGTGTTTGAGTGCAAATTACTCTTGACAAGTACTAGAGGCCTGCATCCTAAACGCTACAGTGGACTGTGGAACCCCAACATTTAGAGACCTACAACCAAAAACTGTATACAACACATATAAGAAAAAGATACAGAAATATTACTGTCTTACAACTGGGAGACTACTGAACCATCACACGAAAGTATTACTGCTTCATGGATTCATTAAGGTAACACTAAAGTAATTCATTTTTGTGCAATGCTGCGAATGTGAGAAACAAACTATTTAAGGCTACTGAACACAAACATATTGATTGTGACTCACTAAGTCCTCAAGGAGCATAGGCTGAGAAAGAACACTGATACTTCTCCAATATTCTTTCTTTCAAAAGCATCTGGCAGTACCTCCTGCCACAGACAGGACATCCTGCCATAGACAGGACAGGACAAGCTCCTACACCAGTTCCAAGCCTTTATATCAAACTTTTTACATAACCTATTATGGGTACCACACTTACATTAGGAAACAATGTTGACTGAGCATCCAAGCATCAAGTCATTAGGATACAACAGGACTTATGATCAATTTAAAAGCAGATTTAAACAAAAAAAAAATCACCACCCATATTTAGGGCAACACTTAATTTTAATAGTTAAGTTTAAATCCTCTATGTCCTATTCATTTACTCTTCAAGCTGTTTTCTCCACATTTCAATCCCATCAGTCTTACACAACAAATTTGCAAATTTATCTAAGATATCTGCCACTACTTATAAAAAATAAAGTTACCGTTGAAAAAGATCCTTCACCCAGAATTTTCCCAAATTTGAAGTCATCAGGTCGTTTCTTTCGAGGCTGTGGAGGCTGCTGTCCCGTGTGTTGCTGCAAGGAGTTTGAATTAGATCTTGATTCAGGTGCTGTGCCCTCCATGTTAGATCCCTGTCTGTTGCCACAAGTGGAAATGACAGATGGAGTGCTGGAATCTGCTTGGTTCCTCACCATTGAAGGGGATGAACAGGAGCATAACACCACACTTGATTGCATTGGAACAGCATCATACTAAAAAGAGAAATTTAACTATTATTCCCATACCTGACATAATTACCATGCACAATTGCACTTTATTTTCATACAAGGATCATAAAAATTCTTCTTTGAAAGGGTTATCATTAAAAATCTCTTTAGGAGGGAATATAACTATTTATTTTGGAAATGGCAGCTTCAATTTGATAAATAATTCTATTTAGGTCATGCTGTCATATAGCCATAGGTCAAACATCTGAACACTTTAATTCAAGAATGCTTTTTTAAACTCAAAGAAATGCTCCTAACACCAGGTTATCAAATTTCATGGTATCTTCTCCTATGAATAACATGACTTTAAATTTCTAGTCACACAATGAACACCTGTACTTACCAGTAACATTAGTTAGAGAGCCAAGTTACAATGAACTCTAAATGAACACATGAAAACTTTAATGGAGACAAAGGAGACTTTCTTAAATTTTTACTTGGAATTTCACTTTCTCTGGTAATATTTCTCTTTAGTGCACATTGGGGAAGGACAAGAAGAAAAGAGATAACATAAAAAAAGCAGATCAGCTGGAGGGTTTAATAATCACCAACACCTAAAATGTTTTTTGAAGAATGCTTTGGTTCATGACCGTTTAAAACAAGGGAGATTGTACTACTTAAATTGTACATATGGCCACATTAAGACAACCCAATTGCAAACCAAAAAGAACAGATACAGCCCAGAAAACAGCAAATACAAGAAGACACACTCCTAAAACTGATTAATGTAATATACAAAGCAAATTGTCATTTGGTACCCTTTTATCAATTTTCCCTAAGATCAGGGAACCTTGCCAAGCTGCTTTACACCCCTTTTGGTAATACACTTCAATTAGTCTGTCAGGGACTGCTTCTGATGTTTTATTTGAAACTGGCCAGAAAATACAAACAAATAGGAGAGCTCTGCTAAACTACTGCTGATAAAAAAATTTGTATGTAAGCAGAGGAAATATTTAAGAAAGTTAACACCATGGCTGAACATTTTTTTTAAATCCCAGTATTCTAACATAGATGCAGCAGAAACTATGGCTTAATGAAAGTCACCTAGTCTCAAAACAGATGTATTGTACAACCACGTCAGAAAGTCTGCAATGTACACCATGTTACCAAATTAAAAATTACTTCTTACAAAAACAGGTTTTTTACCTCATGAATTTCAAACAGTTTTCTGCATTTTTGTCAGAAATCACCTTAGAAGAGAATTGGAATGGCACTCACTCATGCACAAGGTCTTAAGGAACCCAGCTCCCAAATACGGATTCCTCAGTTGGCTGGGCTCTGTGCAGTACAGTTGCTTTTATTTAATGCTAAAATTGGTACTATTATTATGCATATACATATTAAAGTGTATGTGCTGTAGGTCACAGTTCCTTTTATGCCTTATATACATATATTTCAGCTGACACCTTCCGCAGACTAACTATTGTCCCCAGCATTTGCATATCCCAGATTTATCACCTCTCCTTCAGACAACCACACAACCAGAAGCGTGTCTAAAGACACACACTAGTTAGAATTAAAAACAGATTGTATCCTTTCCCATCAAGACTGCAGCAAGACTGACACAAGCATGAGTGCTCAGCAACTAAAGTGATGCCAGTATAAAAACCATCCCATCAAATGAAATACAGTAAATAAAACACACATACAGGTTAAATATCAGGATCTAAATGATGATCTGGCTCCAGTCACAAATGAGCAAATAGGTTTTACAGGTAAATAAAGTAGTAGCATTGCAGGGGGGTCTAATTACATTCCGCAGCTAGCAGGATCACCTTGAAAAAGCAAACAAGCAAGAAAAGAATTCACCACAAAAGCATCAGCAAGTACTGTGAGAAAGGAGGGAAAAGATGCTGGATGCAGTGTGTTTCTTTTCACAGCAGCTGAAACTAAGCCACAATGAATATCAAGTATAGAAAAATCCTGAGGGAAGAGACAGGAGGAAAGGACTTTGTAGGAAGAGAAGGTTATTTTCGGCCAGGGTATAACATCAATTAGTCCCCTGACTTTCTCAAAGGAAAGTCAAGATTAGGAATAAGGAGGACAGAGGAACATGCAATAAATTTAAAAGGATCAGTTACCTAACAAATGACAGAACTATGCAACTAGGTCTGTTATGCTAGACCTCAAGGTTTATAGAAAAAGATAATTCCTACATTCGCCCTTCCAGACTCCATACATTGTTCTTTAGTATTTTGTCCTGTATTATTTACCTTCTCATTTTTATTTTGAAAAGCTCCAAAAATCACGTCCACAGAAACTGTGTATGTCTCTACTTATAGGTTGTCACATATGCCAGAGATAGAATATGGGCCAGCTTATCCGATCTAACCCTGTACCATCACTCTTGTAAAAATCAGACTTAAGATCCTTCTTCTGCCAGATGCAGAGATTTTTTAGTGAGATATGAAGTCAGTAACAGAAATTTAAAATGTTCTAAACTGCATGTGCAATTCTCAGAAGCTTGACGATGCTCTCTTTCTAGCAATTATCAACATTTCTCAGCTGACAAGCCAGTGAAAGCACAGATCCTCACACAGTAACAACAGACTTACCTATTGCATGTCATGTATCACCACGGACCATACTGATAACCACTGATCTAGTAATTCTATCTCTTTAAAAACTAGTCTCTAACACTACTTTCCCTAACCCTTAAGCATTCTCTTTTGCTTTTACTTTCATATAGAAGTAGTTTCATTCTTAGTGCAAAATACTTGATCCTGACCTCTCAGCTGTCTGATAACACTGAGGCTGACTAGTACAGAATCTCAAGCTGCATTAAGACATAGGGCAGACATGATCACAAAACTTCTTCCATCTAACTACTTATAAGATTAATTTTTTGGAAACAGACCTTGGTAAGAGAAAGTATTTTTTTACACAAAGCAACATGACCTTTAAACCTCAACTGGTACATTTGTTTTGATTATAAATAATGCTAATGAGACTATAAGCTAGAAGATTGGCACAACCCAAGATTCTGCCAAAGGCAGTTTAAGTTAGACAGGTTTGGCCTGAGCTGTTTTGACCTTGTCATGTAAGACCAAAGTTCTGAAACTGAAATTTATTTTGTATTGCTTACAATTTAAACATTGACAATCTGGAGTTTTAACGTGAAAAAACTAAAAACTAAACAGTTATATTTAACATATTCTTTTCATGGAACACTGTTTCAGAGGGTTAACAAAGATGCACCAACTGCATGCAACACACGTCATATCTGAAAAAGAGCATCAGAAGGGATAAAGGGATAATTAACAGATATTACACACAGCTTTTCCACTGGCCTCCTCCCACCTCATGTGCCACAATTAAAATGCTCCCTATGTTCCCCAATACCTAGTGGTGACAGTGTCCAGTTTAAAGGTTACCATGTAACACACCCTGGGTGTTCCAGCGTATTCCAAAAGAAAAAAGCAACTAATCGGGTCAGATACTTAGATGGGCCTGAATACATGTCCTCAAACTATACCTCATAGTACCTAAAATGAGAATGCAGACAAAAGCAGTTTAGTTCAGGTACAAGAAACTGAAGATACAAAATCCACTGATTCAGAGCAACAAAATCCAACTAAAGGCCTCACATTTCAGTGCAGAGAGCACAGTACAGTTTGTATCAATAAATACCACTCCCATACAGGAGCTGTTTGCAGGAAATGTAATGATTATTGTGTGATCCCTATTTCCTTTCATAAATTCTGTCTGTTGTTGCACCAGAATGAAGCACCCTGAATGAAGACAACCCAGAGCAATAACAGATAGTGTGCTTTCATAAACTGCAGTTAACATCAATTCTCAGACCTTATATATGCTCATGTCTATTTATGCTCTGAATGTCTGTCTACAAATGGATTGTCAGACTTTCTGCTGAGTGACCAACAGCATCCTCTTTCTATTAACCAATTGTACAGGCATCTGTATAGAGAAAAACAATATACTGACTAATCAAACTCTACAGCATGCCAGTTTCTCTTTATACACACTTTGAATATGCTTAGAAGTTTGTCAGATAATACCAAGAATTTAACAACACATCTATCTGCCAACATTATTATTGCCTTTAAGTAATTAAAATACTTGCCTAAAGAGAAAAAACGCTCATTAGAAAAGGTCACTAGATGCTATCAGACTACCTTTTGACTACAATGGAAAATCAAGCATGTAATGAACGGGACAAAACTCACAGTAAGCCAAGCCTCAGAAGTACTTTGAATGCATCACACAGCTAGTCAACTGTTCATCCACTTAACAGGTTAACTTTGACACTAAAATACATGCAGCCATATTAAAACATCACAGTAATTGGGAGGTATTTAAAGACATGTACTCTGCTCACATTTTCAGCTTGACAGAAGTTCAACATGATTTATAAGAGCAAACACTTCTCTCTCAAAAAAAAAAAAAAAAATTAAAATATACTAGGCTGCAAAAATATTTTCCCAAAACAACTGGATGGTCTTTTCCAGAGAGCTCTTTGAAAACAATACTAAGTCATTTTCTTCAAACTGCAGCAAACAAATCCCACTCCACGTATTAGTTATTTGTAGACATTTAAAATGCATTAACATTAAACATCAGTCTGGTGATCTTGTGTAGCAGAGGTTTGCATTTATGTTTCATAGAGCTGCATCAGCACTCTTTCAAGCCTCATCAAATGGTATGCAAAAGATTACTGCAGAGAACTTAAAATTTAGCATATAAGCCAACAAACTGCTCCTCTAACACCACATATCTTGAAGAAACTTACATTCGGAGTCAGCAAAACAGTCTGAAGCCAAACAATTTGTCAAAATCTATGCTTTGATCAAGGTTCATAAATGGTTACCAACTACTACATTGAAATGAACATATTAAAATATCATAGTTCAATTATAAAAACTATTTTAACAAAAAATTGTTTTGCAAGAGAATCTGAAGTCATACATCTATCTAGAGTGAAGTTTTTTGATCTCAGAAGTTGCCACATGAAAAAACTGTTGTCTAAAGACCATTTTTATGAATTAACCACGCAAATTTCAAAAACATTTGGCTGCACAAAAGGAGTGGGTTTTTGTTGTTGTCCAGACAGACTGCTATGCTAACTGATCAAAGAAGTCTAGGTTCTAACCCACCAAAACAACTATGCTCACCTTCATGCCCAGTGTCATTTGAAACCTCTCTAATGCTGAAAGGTAAGCACTGCATGAAACTGCTTCCCCAAAAAATCTCTTAACAAAATATCTTGATAGAAATAATCATAATTTAAAAGAAAACAAAAGAGCTTTAAAAATCATGTCCTGGTAATACATTTCAAAATTAAACACTGTACAAATTAATGGAAGGAGAAAGCTTGAAAGCTTCAAGCTTTCCCCCATTCAAACATCCTACTTTACCTAAAATGGCTGGTACCTCTACAGTAGTGGGAAACAGAAGTATTGTTTTTCTACTGACATTTCTTCCTTTGTGCAATAAATCCATAACACAGTTCATCTGTGAGTGAGTAATGAGGATATCAGCTTCATATTAGCAAAAATATAGTCAAGAGGCTCAGTGCTTTGGAAGCACAAGGAACACCTCTATATTCTTAGATTGTTTTGACCTTTAGGGAAAAAAAGGTATTTTATCCACAAGACTGTTTTTGTTTCTAGAGAAATTAATTTTTCATATACCAAGCAATGCTGATCCAAAATTTTAGTTTATGCAAATGCCTTTTTTTAAATTTGACCACCTGACATACAGTGGCATTTCTTGCCACTGATTCCCAGGATTCTAGTTCCAAAATCAGGTAGGGACTAAAGCTAACGAAAGGATTTATAAGAACCTGCATATCAGCCAGTTACCCTCTAACCTCCTCTACTGCTAAGAAAAGCATTTAAGTTCCAATCATCTTCAGAGGCAGACTATTTAAGGCCTCCTTCCACTGCCTAGTGCTTCAAAGCAAATCAGAAACAGGAAACCACTCAAATCTCAAAGAACTTAAAGTCAGCCTATGGCCCAAATGTAAACAAGCCACTGAGAATTCATTTAACATAAACAGATCTAGCCTAGCTCACAAGAAAACAAAAGCCATCTGTGATTGCAATAGGCTGGATCCCAGGCTACACCACCAGCTACCTCACAAGGCACACTGATAATCAGGTGCTGCACAGCATAGATGGGGCTCAGGCTAGCAAACACAAAAGGGCTTCCTATGCCAGACTTCTTGCTAGCAGCTGTAGGAGGCAGAGAGAACAGCTTGGGGTGAAGAACAGAGAAGCAGACACACCAAGGTGGCAGTATATAGACCGAGTGGATGTACAAAGGACTCACGGCACAGTCAAGAACTGTAAATTCCTGAAGGATTACTAAAGAAACAAACATTGAATTTAGTATTTTTTTTAGAAGAATGTGCTAAGCAAGTTAATCCTTGCAATTTTTCACCAGAAAGAATTATAAAGTATTTGCAAGTGAAATATTTACAGCTTGTCTTCTAAAACAGAAATCAATTCTCAAGTTCAATATTTACTCACACAGCAAACCACTTATTTCCCACAGCAACTTTGAGTAGAATTCATATGGCATGAAAAATAAGGTTTTAGACCAAATAGCCAGCTAGCTTTGTGCATTTTGTCTCCGGTCCTTTCAGACACTTTAGACTGCAGCAAGTTTCCACAAGCTTACCTGCAAATAAGATGTCAGACAGGGAAGTGGGAAGGGAGGAAAATCTGCTTCTTCCCCTTTTTTCCTTCTTTACTATATATGCATATTCTAAGTTGGCCACTTGCAAAGAAAGTTTTTTCCATTTGAAATACCAGAAACAATAATTCCTTGGCACCATACATATTCTTTGGAGAGCTCCAATATGAGGACTTGGAAAAGGATTTTATCTTTCAAACACAGTGTTTTCTAAATTAAGGTCACTTGCATATTTTCTGAATGCCATAAAGGTGCTAGTTCTACAGCAATCTATATAGCTCTTCTAGACAAATATATATATGAATAATACAAGTTTACTGTTAAAAAACAGATATTACTAAATATTTCACATTCATAGACCAAATTTATTTTTATTACTTTGGCAGTTTACTACATCTTTCAGTCCAACAAAGTGATTGTGCCCCTGGTTTCATGCCTTCTGTACAAAAATTCCTGCAAGTACTTCAGTAGTCAGCATCCCTTTCCGAGTTTTTCCAGCAATCCTGCCTTCCAACTGATCTGCTTTAGGAAAGTGCAATGAGCCTGAGCCTGCAGGGTATCTTACAATATCCAGCTACAGTAATCTACTTGTAGAGTTTCAAGAGCTAAATGAAACAGACTTTCCTTCTGGCACTGTAGTAGATCAATAACCCAAAGAAAAAATTGTTTAAAAAAAACAGCCTACCCGCACAGTGGAATCATTGTTTAGTAGAACATCACTATTACACTCAGATTATTCTGTGGATCATGTAATTTCCACTAGTTCTAAGAACTTTTAATGTTAGAAATATGAATGCATGTAAAACTGCTCCTCTTAAAACTTCTTCTGATTTTTTCCACTTTTGTGCACCTTTTCAACATCTGTGCCTTCTACTATTTTCTATTCCTGCAGCCTGCTTTGGTAAGGGATTTACTGAAAACTTATCCCAGGTAAAAGCCCACACATGAGTGATAAAGACTAGTCATGGCTTTATGATGAAAACCAAGGAGAAGAGAACATTAAATAGACAGGGTTGAAGGGTTTTCCCTACATACCTATCTGGAAGTTTTATCCCTACAAATAACTACAAACAAAACTCTTAACATACTGTAATCTAATTCTTAACATAGATGCAAAACTTACTCTATGTAAGCTCTGAGAGCCCAGTCCTCTGAAAAGAGAGAGAAGAGATGTGTAGTTCATATTAGTTCCACTGGGGGAATAAAAGGAAGCTAGCAATTTTGTTCAGCCAGATTAATGACTACACTACAAGCTTTATCAGGGCAGGAACAGTGGTAGAATCTAGTAACTGCTAGTGCAGCAAAACATTCCAGTGAAGATGTTGCAGCAAATGAAGATGCTCATTACCATACTTCCAGACTCCTCATTTTGAAAGAAAGTGCACTTCTTGGTTTGAGACCCAACATACTCCCAATAGTATTAACAGCAAATAACTGAGACCACACTGGCATCTGCAACTAAAGCTGCACTAAAATAGTTTCCCTTTTAGAAGTACAACTACCTCCTTATGTCACATCTTCAGAAAATAATGGAACATTTCAGGAATTGTCCCTGCATACAAGAATACAGAAATTAACTGTTTTGGCAGAGAATTGCTAGAAGGTTCCTTTCAAAGCTGTTCTCTATTCACACCTCCCCTCCCTAATCCCATCTTTGCATTTACAATTCAACAATCACAGAACTCATTGTGGCATTAACTCCATCACATAAACATTAGCAGTAACTTGCTCAGTCTCAGAAATACTGGATTTCCCATATTTCATATTATCTGAATTACAAAAAGGTTAGTTGAATCGGGCCACCTCTATCTGGTACTGCCTGTCAGTACATTCACCTGAGCAGGAAAATACTGAAATGAATGGAAGAGAATGAATTTTAAAAAATTATCCTGACAAAACAGCCTAATTTTTACCAAAATGGTCATCAGTTCCATTCTTAATTTTTCCCCTCTCTGCACGTTTTTCTTATGGGCAAGGACCTAAATTGTATATAGAAAAGGAACAGAAATGTAAGTACTTTTGAGAAAAAACCCTGAAAAAGATGGGCAATAAGCAAGAGCAGAAACACAAAGGGAAGCATATTCTCTGTTTAAGAGTTCAAGTAAACAGAAGTCATCTCTGATGCTAAGAAGCAGCTTTACAGAGCTGCATCAACTAGCAAGAAAGCAAAACTAATTCCTTTAACAATCAAAAACTGGTTTATCTCATAGTCCTTGATGTAGCATTTTATGTACTCTGCAGGGCTATTCACACAGTATTGCTCATCTTCAGTCAATAAATATGATTCTGTGTAACACCCTCATGAAAAAAATCACTGAGCATGAAGAGGAGGGCACACTGAAACAGGATGTCAAGAATCAACACAGCTGCGCCATTCTCCATAGAAAACCCTCCTTAGCCAGTTCCAACTGATGAAAAGGTTTTAAGTGCTGCAGAGTGAAGCCTGGCAACTTGCAGCTGACAGAACACAAGAGCCAAAAGCACGGCAGCATGCACACGAGGATAAGGAACATATCACTGCCAGGTAGTTTTGCCAACATGAGTGAAAGCTGGTCATTATTTTTCTTTACATGAGGACATGTCTACAATAACTGAACCGTATACCTTACAACAGAAAAGAAGATTTACCATTACCATGTCTGTACACCAGCTACAACTCCATCTTCTAGATATGTCAGTGCACACAAAACGCGTTTACGCTGTCAGACTAACGTAAACAACTGCGTTTGAAACGGCGTCCTACTGTGACCCTCACGATCTTCCTCACACGTTTGATCCTACTACAAAAGAAATCGATTACAGAATGACAGGCAGCTCCCACAGGACAACAACGCCTGTTCTCCCGGCGGGAGACGGCCCTGCACAGCCACGCCAACGCCCCGTACCCGGAACTGAAAACTGAGGTCCGCGAGAGGCCGCGGTGCGGCCCCTTCACCATCGGCCTCACCTCCTCCCACGAACGGGCTACGCTCGGGGGAGAACGGGGCCCTCCCGCGAGGCCCGCGGCGACCCAGGAGCGAGAGGCGGAAGGAAGACCGCGAGCAGCGGAGACAAGACTGGCTCCACGGACGGCAGCGACCGCTCACCCGCCCCGTTCGAGCGGGCGCAGGAGGCGGGGCCGTTCGCGAAAGCCCACCGCGA
>VXBB01011228.1:0-14474 GCA_013399915.1 Illadopsis cleaveri
AATGCTGTTTCAAAGGCTTCTTTTTGCTACCTTACTTTGTGGTGTGGAAAGCCTGGAGACTTGGCAATCTGCAGCCCTCCCTCACCCGTCTGCTGTTGGAGAGCAGTGCTGGCTGGGATCATCTGCTGGCAGAATTAGTTGTGTTTTTATAGGTAGCATTGCATCTGGAGCAGCAGTAGACAGGAATTTCTGTATCCATTCTGTTCTTGTTAGGTTAAGGGCAGCAGCTGCAGTCAGATCTGATTTGAAGAATATAGTTAGCAGGAGAGGCTGTAAAGCAGGGTGTGTTAGCAAAGAAAGGAGCTTTAGGGAGTGAGCTGTGAGGACTGGCTGGGGGTCTGGAATGGCCTGGTGTTCCCATGTAACACTGTAAGATTGTACTGAGCCTTTGAGTCAGTGTTGGCTTGGCAGAAATCCCAAGAGCTGCTTTATTACTCCTTGAAGACACTCAGTTGTAAATTTTGCACTCAGAGGCACAAGGTGTAAAGGCTGGATTGTGCAAGTTCACCTGGGCAAGGTAGGTCATTGGCAGTTGGAAAATCCAGTGAGGATGTGTTGGCTCTGCTGGGCATGTTAGTAGCTCTGCAAGAATATCAGCTCACTCTGGTGACACATGAGTGTTGAGAGGATTTGGCACTGCTTTGCCATTACAGCCCTATCACTCATTTCTTGGGTGACCGAGCCAAGATGAGCATGATGGACTTACAAAAACTACCTGTGACACTCTACACTGAGTGCTCTTGTGTATTAAATAGGAATCAGAGAGAGAAGATGGGCTGTTTGCTCGAGGTACAATGTGTGTTTTGGACTGCAGTGTTGTAGCCAGTGTGAAGAGTGCAGCAAATACCAGCTGGTCAGTTCCTAAAACTGCTGGGGGCCCTCTGCTGACCTTTCTGCTTTGCAAGCCAATCTCATGTGTAGGTCCAAGTTTCTCCAATTTACTACAAGCAATAACATGCCCATTAACAGCACATGGAATCCAATTTTGTTGGCAGCTTTCAATGGGCTAAATTCGACAAGGGCTGGTTTTTGTTTTTTTTAAACGTGAAAAAGTGTGACCTGGAAGGAGTCACACCGTGGAGAAAGCTTTACAGAGTGTGCATGTGCGTGCTACAACTGCTCAGCATTTCTGTCTTGCTGTCTGTGCTGCAGGTCACACTTTCCCATTGTTCTGCACCTCTGAAGAGCTGTATTGCTACAACCTGCTGATTTTACCTCCTTGTAGAAGTAATTGTGGCTTTGATGTCAGGGTGGAAGTAGGACTGGACATAGCTTGGGAGCAGAGATGATGAAATAGTGTTGTACCTAACTAGTATTTCAAGGCATACAGGAAAATGTAGCACTTTATGCAAACTGGGAGTGGTTTTTTGGAGTGGAGGGAGGATTGCTCCTGGGAGTACTGCAGCCACCTTTGGGAACAATGCCAGAGAGTGGCAAAAGTGGGGTTTGCTTAAGTGCTGAGTGTTTTATTCATGTGTGCTTGCTCATTATTTTGATTTTATGGTGGGATTTAGTCTGTATACTGGAAATAAAGTGATTATATTTTCTCCTTTTATAGTTGTACACAAATGTATTGCAGTGGGTGTTGTATATGAGTAACCACACGGCCAAGAGACTTTCTCCAAAGGAGTGGAAGGCTTCATTCTAACCTAGTTAAAACATGGGATGCTTTAGGAGTGAAAGAGCTGACATGATAGCATGGACTTTCCAGGCAAATGTCTTGTCTCTAATGCTGGCAGTGGCTGGGTAGTTCAAAGAAAACTATAAAAATCTGGTGGGCAGATGTATAGTTTGCTCTTTACCAATGTCATTACATCCATGTTTCTGGCCTAGGAAGTTCTTGTGAACGTACAACAGGTGAATTCACTCAGAACATGCTGGTATCAGCACCTGGATTTGAGGAGGACACAGAGATCATGGAATCACTGAATGGTTTGAATGGGAATGGACCTTAAAGACCATCTAGTTCCAACCCTCTGCCATGGACAGGGACAGCTTCCACTCAAGCAGGTTTCTCGGATGCCAAGTTCCTACTCAGGGTTTCCATAGTCCCCAAATCTCTGTTCAAAAGTAAAAAACCTTTCTTTTTAAGTGAGTGACATGTGGTGGGCTTGCTGATGGGCATTTGAAGCCACCCAGTGACCATATCTACCTCTCAGTCTTAAAGGTGACAAAATGTAGGCAGAAGTTCACCTCAGAGGACTAAAACTTGATGTTGAGGTGAGAACTAGTTGGTGGCTGTTTACTCAGCTGAAGCCAGTGGGTGAGCATTTGTGTTCATGAAAAGAAGTTGGTTGTTCATTGTGTTCATTTAGGAAGAAATTGTTCTCTGTGAGGGAGGAGAGGCCCTGGCACAGGTGCCCAGAGAAGCTGTGGCTGCCCCATCCCTGGAGGTGTCCAAGGCCAGTTTGGACAGGGCTTGGAGCAACCTGGGACACTGGAAGATGTCCCTGCCCATGGCAGGGGGTGGAATGGGATGAGCTTTAAGGTCCCTTCCCACCCAAACCATTCTGGGATTCTGTGAAAGGTTTAAAGGTGGTAGTGTCGTGGGCCTCTTAGATTCCCTATTTCTATTTCCCGAAAAGAACTAAAACTTCATTATTCTGCAACAAACTGGATCCTTGGCTAAAGCAGGAGGATTCAGCTCACACAGTGGGGGTGTGTGGGCTCCTGCTGTGACCAGCTGAGAGGATCTCATGGCACAGACACCTCACTGCAGGTGGGGAACACCTGAAGGTTAAAGCTTGTAAAGCTGGTGTGGAGCTCCTGGGATAGACTTCTCTGAAAGACTTAATTGTGTCCCTGAATGAACACTCAGCTTGGCAGGATGTGCAGTACTGGCCAGTAGCAATGTTTTTCTGAGCAGTTGTTTTTTTTCAGCCTGAAACACTTATTATAAACATGTTCCTTGGGGAGTGTCAGAGCTCTACAGGTGTTATGCATGTAGGTAAAGTATTAAAGATTTTTTTAAAAATCCTTTTCTCTGGATTATATTTGCTTTAGGCTTTTATATTAAAAAAAAGAACCCCAACCAAACCCTTCAACAAAGCTGTAAAAATGCAAGTAACGTCCTCTTTAAAGCCTTTGTATATACACACATCCACACACGCTCACTGTTGTTTTTCCTTGGCAGAGGGGCTGTGTCAGAACACACACAGTGGGCTGTGAGACATCCATTAACTGGGTTGGTGTGCCTTTGAAAGTGTGAGAGGCGTTGGAGCCACATGAAAGCGCTGCAGCTCGGGGGCAGAGCCATCCCTGGGCTCCCTGCCAGCTTTTTTTTTTCCTTTCTGGAGCGATATCTTGAATGGAAGATGGTGTTCTGCACTGGGATGGATGCAGCAGGGGAGCTCTGTGCCTCGGTGTCTTCCTGAGGCTGTGGCTTGGTGAGGATGCTGTCTGTGTTTTACCCCTGTGAGAATGGCAAGGAGAAGCAGCACAGACCTGAAATGTCCCTTCCCAGTGCCAGCCGTGCTGCTGATGCTGGGATTGTCTGGGATGTGGGATTGCAGCAGCCTCCCCTGTCCTGTGGCTGAGCCAGAGACACAGGCTGAGCATGGGATGTCCTCACAGTGCCCTGGCAAGACTCAGCACAGGTCACATGTCCCGTGTGCCTTCCCTTTCAAATCTCCCTGACTCGGGGGAAGAAGAAAATCTCAGTGCTTCAGGAAGCTCCAAGGCTGGAGGAGTGTGAGGGATGCTGGGGGTCTTGCTGCCAGCTGGAGGTAGGGTTGCACAGCAAGGGGAAGGTGCAGAAATCTGGAGAATTCCTCTAACATCTGAGGGCCTGAGCTGCCAGGCACCCGGCAGGGCTGCCCGGTGCCAGCTGATGTCTTGGGCACCAAAAGTGCTGTGCCAGGCTCCCTGGCGCTCCAGGGGTGAAACCAATCCCTGAGGAGGGAATTGTTCAAGGCATTTAACATTTGGTGGTCCTGCTTGGTGCTCTCATGGCCCCACAGGAGTGTGGGATGGCTGGGAGGTCTGTGCCTTCCCTGTGATTTCAGCCCTGGTGATCTTCCTGCCCATCCCAGCCTGCCCCCATGGGTCTTCTCCCAGGACAGGTGGTGTAAGAGCCCCAGGAGAACCAGCCAGGTGGCTTTTGAAGGTGGCTCACACCCCCCGAGATGGGACTGGGCAGCAGGTGAGATGATGGGGTATGTTAATAGATAATTATGGCAGTGACAGGGCCCGTGGGTTATTACAGGGGAGCTGCTGGTGTGAGCAGTGTGTGTGTGAGCTCTTAGGAGGGATTTGGGAGCGGGTCTGTCTGGTCATGTCCCTGAAGGGCATGGGGGGAGATGGGCCAAGTCCTGGCCTGAGTCCCCTTCCTCCGTGTGTGGGGCATCCTGAGTGGGGGGTGAGGCTGTGGCTGTCACAGCTGTGACCCTGGCCAGGGGGACGGCAGGGGTTGGCCACAAAGGGTGTCTTGGGACAGAACTCACTGAGGAGCAAAGGCAAACAGCCCCACTGCAGCCAAGGGTGCAGGGTGACACAGGAGGTGGGTTCAAAGCAGCAGAAATGCAGGATGCAACACGCAGGGGTGGGGGGCACCCACGCGCTCGGGTGCAGGGCCCAGCATGGGAGGCTCTCCACCCACAGCTGGGATGGAGGTTTGGGCCCAAAACAGTTTTCCCCATGCCAAAGTAATTTGGCAGATTGAACCCAATTGGGGTGGCATGGGGATGTTGAATGAATCAAGGTTTCTTTGCTAAGTCTGCCTGGGATGGGCTCACACAGACTCCTCTCCTGGTGTGGTGCTTCACCAGGATCCCTGTCTTCTTCTGCCAGTCAGAGGAAGACCCTTCAGAGATCTGATCAGATCCAACCCTGGTCAGATCCCTCCAAGCTTGGTCAGCAGGTCAGGTGCTGGGGGATCTCCCTCTGTGAGGCAGATGTGTTAGAGACATACCCACATCTCCAATCGGAAATTGAACAGCAGAGATCTTCCCCAGGGATGCCTTGCTTGCCCTTACCATTCATCCTTCTGGGATTTAGGAAATGGGGAAATATGGAGCAGATTGGATCAGGTAAATTTGTCCTGAAGCAAAAATCTCTGGGATTGGAGATCCTTCCATGATATCTATAGGCTTGCTGTGAGGGTGGCTTCACAGGGGCCTCGCTCAGCCAGAGCTTGGCTTTTCTCACCAGTTCTTGCCATGGAGGAGGATGCCAGACAGGCAGGCTGGAGTCCAGGTGTTTTCAAACCCCCTTTGTCTGGAGAGGCAGTTAGAAGTTGAGCTTTGTCCTTGGCCAGATCCTGCTTTGATATGGGATCTTCTCCTTGGAGCCCAGGTATGGCCTTGGTGGGAGGGCTGGGGTTTGAGGGGCTGTAGGGAGCTCCTAAGGCTCTATATGAAGTGAGGCTTTGCAAAAACGTCAGTATTATTGGAGAAGCCACTTGTCCAAAGTGTCCCCATCCAGCCTCACTTAGCGTTTGATACTTTCAGCATCTGTCTCTGGGAACACCCAGTCAGTGACCAGGGGGCATTTTATGGGATTTATTTTATTCATTCATCCCCATCCAACGAGACTTGTAGGTTGAATTCTCTCTCGCATGATGCTTTCTTTGCTCAGAGGAGAAGGTGTGGCTGCCCCATCCCTCATCCCTGAAGTGTCCAAGGCCAGGTTGGATGGGGCTTGGGGCAACCTGGGATAGTGGAAGGTGTCCCTGCCATGGCAGGGGGTGGAACAAGATAGGCTTTAAGGTCTCTTCCAACCCAACCCATTCAACAATTCTTCTGTAGATGCTTCTGTTCCCCCTTGGAGACCCACAGAAGTGATCAGGGTGATCTCCTTCATTTTGAGCCTGTGCTGAGCTTGCCCCTTCCCCACCACAGGCGTTGTACCTTGGCTGGGTGCAGGAATCTGGGTGTCATCACAGAATCGTTTAGTTGGAAAAGACCTCTAAGAGGATGGAGTCATTAACCCTGCACTGCCATATTCCCATGGCTGAACATCTCAGGAATTCCCAGTGGTGCTGTGGAGTAGCACAGGAGCTGTGGTGAGTGGGACAACCCTGCTGAGAATGCTATCTCTGTGCTAGCGAAGAGCAGGCTCCGAGGGCTGGTGTCAGGCATCTCGGCACGGGAACCGCGTCCCCACCGGCGTCTGCACAGCTCCGAGCGCCGGGACCGCGGGGCTGCAGCCGGAGTGACTGGGCGGCAGCACCGCGCTGGAAGGGCTGCCCTGAAGAAAGTCATGGAAAACAATAGGAATTGTTCTCTGCCTTTGTTCCCTTTCCTTGCCGGATGTCGGAGGAGATGGAGCCGCGCTCGGCTGCCGGCGGGTGGGCAGAGCGAGCGGGGCTGCCGGCGCTCCCGCCTGGGCACCCGGGCAGCCCGCCCAGCCCGCCGCCTGCCCCGCCGCCTGCCGCCTCCTCCAGAGCCGGAACCGCCGCTCGCAGGATAATTAAAGTCTGACACTGTCATACGAGTGAGTGATAAACTTGGCCAGTGATTCTCTGTGTCTGGGGGCAGGAGGTTTTCTTACGGCTGCGGAGCAAAACGATGCTAAAGCTGGTGTTTGCTGCAGGGACCTCAGCCCACGATCTCAGCCCAGATTTGCTGCCAGCACTGGGGAGGAGCTTGTGAGGCCCACACCTTCCTGGGGCAGTTCTGAGGTGGGCTTGAGGCAGAGAAGTTGCTGACTGGTCCCTAACCTGGGAGCCATGGGATCATTTTGGTCCAAGCAGCACTGCGCTTCCCATTTTCTATCCCTGCCAGTCCTCAATGGGCCTGAGCACGTGGGGCAAATCCTTGGGTTTCCCTGCTGTGGCTCTTTGTGCCACTTACCACCATCTGCCTGTTGAGAGCTGGTGCGTGTGGTCACTGCCCGGATCAAAGGACTACAAGCAAAGGCTGAGGAGGGTTTCCCCCTGCACTGCCAAGGGAGATTCCTCTCCCCACGCCAGAGCAAGCCCTGGGGCCCAGGTGTTACTCTAAGCCAGCCTACAGAGAGAGATCATAGAATCAGAATCCCCAAATGGTTTGTGTTGGAAGTGATACTAAAGCTCATCCTCACTCCAATCCCCTGCTAGGGGCAGGGACACCTTCCACTAGCCCTCCAAGCCCCATCCAACCTGGCCTTGAATATTTTCAGGGGTGGAGAGTCCACAACATCTCTGGGCAACGCTCAGCATGGAGCACTTGGCATGAGGTTGGCTTGGCCAAGCTGACAGTTCCCCACACAGAGCCTCTGGGTGTGCATGTTCAGCCTGACAAGCTGCTGATCCTGACACAGGAAAGCTCAGGTGTTTCCAAAACCCCAGCTGCTCTGCACAACCCTGGGGTGTTGGGACAAGAGTCGTGGCTGAAGGAGATTAAAGCACAGGCAGTAGAATGTTGCCTCCTTCCCCTTGGCCTCTGGAACGCTGTTTATTCCCTTTGCAGAGAGATCTCAGCTGAGCTCCAAGCCATGCAGAATTTTCCCATTGCAGGTGGAGCAGGGGGTCCAGGCAGAGCTCCTGGATCTCCTGCACCACCACCAAGTGACCTGTAAGCCCCTCTCCTGCTCTTCCCTGAGATCTACAGAAAACACCCAGAGCACTGTTCCCATAGTTGGCATGCTGATGATTGCCTGGGTTGGATGCCGTCCATCCATACAGAGCTGCCTTACTGGAAAGTGGTGAGTCTGGGGCTGTGGGGAGGTGGCTCAGCCTCTTCAGCAGGTTTGGGCACACTGGGAGAAGGTGACAAAAATTAAAACAACTATATCAACAAGGGACAGGCAATAGTGAAGGGTTATTGGTCATAGGCAGGGCAAAATGAGGGGCGATGCAGCTGTGGGTGCTGCACAGCCCCATCCGAAGCAGCTCTGGTGTGGAAGCATGGTCCCAAAGCCAGTCTTCCCTTGTGCTGGGGAAAGTTGAGTGTCTGCTTTCTGGAGCCCTTTCAGAGCCTGCCAGCTCAGCTGCCATGTGTCCTCCAAATGCAGGGCAGGATGCTCAGCTTGCTCCTGGCTGCCTGGACAGGGACATGGGCTTCAACCCACTGCCTGCTGCCTTGGCCAAAGCAGGCTGGGAGCTCCCAGCTCCTTCGTTCCCAGTGGGTATGGGGACACAGAGGGCTCTGGGACACAAGCGATGGTGGTGGCTCTCTGCTGCCTGGCAGGGATTGCTCCTGAAGGCAGCTCCATGCTGGGAAGCTGGCAGCAGGACTTGCTGTGTTGGGGCGGCTTTGTGCCTTTTTTTTTTTTTGGTGGTTTTCCTGAAAACTGTGCCTTTTGCAATCTTCTCAGTCTTCCACAAAACTTTTCCTGGCAGAACCTCTCCAAAACTTCTGGGAATTCAGCTTTTGAAAGGCGTTGGGGTTAAAGACATTTGCGCTTCTGTACAATGCTGACAGGTTTCCTGGTGTGGAGATCTCTTGCCCAAACTCTGCTTTATGATGGTGGGTTGGACTCAGGGAGCTGAAGTTGCTCCAGGAAACACAGGGAAGACACTGGGAAGTTGCTCCAGGAAACACTGGGAGAAAGGGCAGAGGTCACAAGGGAGGAGCCTTGGAAACAGCTGAGGATGGAGACCTCATCCCACCATCCTGGGGAAGGTGTTCCAGTTCTTGAACCCAAACTGTGGTTTGGGGAACTGAGATCTGGGGTGTCACTCTGAGAACAATTCCCCCCATCCCCTTCACAACTGATCCCAAAGGGCTGATGTTGCTGTGCTGCTCACACAGGTGAGACCAACTCCACGTGCTCATCACTGACCTCCAGCTCTGTCCCCATGGATGTGAGCGTGGCAGGCTCTGCTGGCCCTGCTGGTGAAGGCAGGAGAGTAGACAAAAGCTGGGGACATCATGGGATGGGCATTTGTCCATCAGTTACTTATGGGGTCCCTCAAAGCTCTGCCCTTGCTGATGCCTGCACTGCGTTTCAGGGGAACATACTTGACGGACTTAGAGGTCTTTTCCAACGTAAAGGATTCTCTGATTATATACAGATGTCAGGAATAAAGACTGAAATGAATAAGGCATGAAGCCCTGAAACATGACTTTGTGTCTGCAAATAATAAGGAATGAGTTACAGCCTTGGAAGAGCAGGAACGTTCCCCCGTGTGCAGGGCCCAGCCGGTCCCTGGCGTCGATGAGGTGCCCTCCTTGCACTGTCCCCTGCATGAAAGCTCTGCTTGCAATGGATTGCCTACAGATGGGTTTCTCAACCTTTCCTAACCCAGGGATGGCCAAACCTTTCTGGTGAACATCCAAGGATCATTTTGTTCGGAGCCACCACATGGTTTTGTTTACGCCCCATGCGAATTAGGAAAACGTCTCACTGTTTGTCTCTTTTATTTCATCCCCTCATGCTTGCTTCTGCACACAGGAATGTGTGCCTGTGTGCTTAGGAACTATTTTGCAGACCACTTCCTACTGTCCTGGGGACACGGAGCAGGTCCTGGACCCAATGTGAGAGCAGGGAGCGATGTGTCCCTGTCCTTACTTCACATCACAGCTCGAGTCCCCAGGCAGGGAGGAAAGCACCAGGCACTGGCCAAGCCACTCCACCATCTTCTGCCACGCCAGCATCCCCAGCACAGTGAAAGGGAAAACCCTTGAGGGCCTTCAACATCCCTGTCCTCACCTGGAGACTGTGCATTAACAGGGCTGAACAGCAGCCTGAGCCCACCATGTCCTCTGTGCTCATCAGTGGGGGGCTTCAGTCCCTCCACCTCTTGCTGGAAGTCCACAGATCTCCCTGTGTCTCGAGGGGGCACCCACAGCTGTGTCCTTGGCTCTGAAGATACCCCCACTGACTATTTTTTTTGGCCAAGAAAGCACTGAAAGGTAGCTGCATCCTCTTTGGAAAACCAATGGACTCAGAATCTCTGCCAGGACTTTCCCTCCCTCCCTGGACCCTTGCAGAGCCTCAGCAGGAGCCTTCCCCAAATCCATCCCCTGCTCAGGGCACTGCTGCCAGCTCCCAAAGCCACGCTTAACTTGACACATGTGTGTAGCCCTGGGAAATGTGGTGGCTCTGATTCTTGTTTGTGATGCCTTCCCCAGTTCCAACCTGATGGGAGCCTCCCCTCCAAGGCACCACCTCTCTGCCAGACATGCTTGGAACACCAGTTTCCATCTTCCCATGGCTCGGGGTTCCAGTGAGGTGACTGCTCCCAGTCCCAGCCCTGGGGGGTGTCCTCAAGGCTGCAAGGAATACCAGGAGGGATTGTGCCTGTCAGGGGAGATGGGATGGTTTGTCCTCCTGCATCCCTGGTGTTCACCTCCAGCAGCTGCCATTTGGGACTCCCAGGTGCCATTCAGGACCCCAGTCTACCATTTGGGCCCCCCAGGTTTGGTTATGGCTGTGCCACTGGGTGAGGGTGAGAATGAGGGTGAGGGTGAGGNCCCAGGTTTGGTTATGGCTGTGCCACTGGACACCATCCCAAAGATGAGGGTGGGGGTGAGGGTGAGGGTGAGGGTGAGGAGACAGCAGTGCCTCACCTCTGCTGCTCTCTCTTGCAGTGAGGTTAAGGTCTGTTTAAGCACGATCCTGGTAGAACCCTAATTTGGGGGATGCCCAAAGGGTGACTGTTTGGAGAGGGGGAGCTCCATGCAGCCCTGCTAGGGCTGTTGGACAGGCACACAGCCACTCTCCAGGCCCTGAGACTGAGGCACCAACGTTCTGTGTCTTGGGGTTCAGTACAGCTCCTCCTGCCATTTGGGACCAAGGTGTGTACCTGGTGCTGCTCTCCACCAAGGGTTGCACTCCTTGGGCTGCACTCTCAGTGCCAGCACGGCCAGTTTTGGGGTGAGGACAGACTGACAGCAGACAGGGCCGTGGGTCTGGCTCTGGCTGTTCCTTGCTGACAAAACCCCCAGTTTGCGACACAGTTTTTGGCGTTTGGTCCTCGCCATCCGCTTTCTATTCCAGTGCTCGCCTTGCAGGAAGGCTGTGGGGACGAGGGGGGTGGGAGCCTGTTTCAATTGTTTGGGGAATGGAAGAGATTGGTTCTGTGGCTGGAGGAGCCCAGCGGAGCTCACTGTGTGCAGGGAGCTTTCCTACTGCTGATGCTTCCCTTGGAACAGCAGAACCTGGAGGGTTTCTGAATCGGTGGCATGTTTGTGGCAGGGCCGGGTCTGGTGGCTGGCCCTTGGGATGGAGCCTTGCCTGGGGCAGGGGATGTTCATCACCTGACAATACTGGGGCAGAAATATGCAGGTTTTGGGATCTGGACACGGTGGGTCCAGAGGGGTCAGAGGGTCTCTCATCCAATACAAGCTGAAAACCAATGCATTTAGGGGCAGGAAGGTTCCCACCCAGGTCTCTCCAGGCAGGGGTGAACCTCCCACCTACTCCCATGTGAGCCCAGAAAAATGAATCACCAAAAATGAAAGGAAGCAAAGAAAGGAAGAAAAAAAAAAAATCCCTCCCCAAAGCCGCCTTCCAGAGGGTTGGGCAAAAGATAAAAGCTCTCGGAGGAGCCGGGACTCCTCCTCTCCCACCACCGACCTCTCATTTAAATGTCTGTGTGCAGGCTGCAGCCGGCACTGCCTCGGCGGCCGCCCCGGGAGACCCCCGGCAGCCCCCCGGCCCTGCCCCCGGGGGCGATGCCCACGCCAAGCATCGGCTGAGAGCCGGCCTTCAGCAGCCTGGGGTGACGGCCCCGGGGAGCACGGAGCGGTCTGGGGGCTCCGGGAGTCCTCTGCAGAGCATGCCAGAGCCCCCGGGGCGCTGAGCCGAGCAGCGCCGGCCAGGGCAGTCAGGAGCCGACAGCGCGGGGGTCCCGGTGGATGGACCCGCTCAGGCCAAGCCCCCGATGTCGGCACCACTGCTGCTGTGGGTCATTCTCCTCCGCTGGGCCAGCGGCGGGGGCTTCACCCGGGGAGGCAGGACGTGGCAGCACTGCACAGGGAGGAGCGAAGGGCGGGGGGGCTGCACCGGGGGGCAGGTGTTCAGCCTGCCGCCTAACGTGCTGGACTGCTGTGTTCCCATGGCCGGGATGCTCCCCACGCTGCCAGGGTGTGCTCTGTTTTGGGGGCATGCCCCGTGTGGGTCAGCCTCTCGCTGGCAGTCCAGCCCCAGTGTGTCAGTGCTCACTCAAGGGGACCGAGTGACAGCGATGCCTCAGGCTGCCGGCACCCTCGGACAGCAGGATGTGGGGTCATTCCCGTGCCTGCAGCCCCCACAGTGCCAGCGGGGAGCACCCAGCCCGCTCGGAGCAGTGGGGAGAGCTCTGTCTGTCCCTGTCGCACAAGCGTTGTCCCAGGTTCTGCTGCAGGCAGAGGGGAGGGAAAGGACTGGAAGAAGGAGAAGAGAGCCATGAAGTCCCGCAGGAAAGTCCCTCCTGCCCCGGACTCTCCTGTGCTCTGGCAGGCACAACCTCCACCCTCCCGGCAGCAAAACCTCCGTCCCACCGAGGGACTTCCCGTCAGCCGTCAGCTCCCGTGTCATTTCCTGAGCCAAAGAGGATCCCCGTGCCCTGGCTGTGCCGTCCCATCCCCATGCCTGGGCCGTGTGGGCAGCAAAGCCTGAACTCAGTTTTTGGGGCTGCTTGGGCCCAGGCTGTGTGTGCTTGGGGCTTGTCCCAGTTTGATGGCAATTGTGTTTGCTTTTTGTTACAGCCCAGATGATGTGAGAAGAAAAACAGGGAGAAATTGGAGAGTTTCTGCCCACTGCCTCCTCCCCGAGGTGCTCCAATCTCTCTGAGAATGTCCCTGCTGTCCCCACGCAGCCTTGGCTGGAGGGATCCTGGGGTTGCTGAGGCCCCAGCATGATCCTGGGGACCCCAGCATGAGGCCCCCTGACCCCACTTGTGCTGCCCAAGCTGGGCTGGAGCACCCCAGCTGCTCTCCCAGCCTTAGCAGTGATGGATGTGGGAGGCAGACTGGATTTAGGGATTTGGGTTTGTTCTTAGGACGTGACCCCTTCCTGGCCCACAACCTCCAGCCCCAGCTGAGCTCTCCCCCAGCTCATCCTCACCATCTCAGGGGCAACTGGGGGTGCCTAAATCCCTCTGCAAATCCAAGCCTGAGTTCAGCTTGTCCTTTTTGCTGGGAAAAACAGGAACTGGCCATTGCCTGAGTGATGCACTTCTGAAATAAGCTGTTCCAGTTTAAACTCCCCCAGTAAATCTTTGCAGTAGGAACAGCTTAAACCAGCAGTGGGGTGGGCAGGGGGCACACAGAGCTGCCAGGGTGGGAAGGACCTCACCAATCTCCCTGCTCTGGTCTGGATGGAGCCACATGAGCAGATTCCTCCTTGCTCTGCCCACCTGGAACTGTGCTGGCCAGGCATGTGTGGAGGAAGCTCTTCCCTTCTCCAGCTGGTTTGGATTCAGACACACATCCCAGCCTTGCTCCCAGCTCCCTCCTTCCCAGCTCTCCTGCTGTGCCCCAGCAGCCTGGATTTATTAGTACAAATTGGAGCTAAAAGCCAGGTCTCAGGGGGGTGGGACGGAATCAGGGATGTTTCAGTGCAGCCAAGTGCTGCTTCATCTCTTGGGCATCATCTCCCTCCTCTGCCAGAAAAGCATTCAAAAATGAAACCAGGAGGGTCCAAGGCCAGGAGGGTCAGAGAAGTCCCCACAGCTGCCACAGCCCTTCCTGTGCCGAGATGTTGGAGCTGGCAGTGTTCCATGGAGTGGCACTTTCTGGTGCTGTTGTCCTGTGTGTTCTCACCGGGGCGATGCCCTGGGGCTGGGCACGGCGTTCTCCTCTCTGGGGAGAGAGTAATTATTTATAATGAGTGGTTTTGGTGCCTGCTGTATGTGCATGTGCATGTGTGCAAATAGGGCTGGGTTGGGAGAGCCTGAGCACTGGGACTGGAGGGGTAGGACTGTCCCCTCTGCCCTGCGGACAGAGATGGGGACGAGTGGCTGCCCTGAGAGCAAATCTGTGGTAGCGGATCCCTGCTGCTCTCCTGGCTCCGGCTGCGGTTGCTGGTGGATCCCGAGAAAGCTGCTGGCAGTCTGGGGCTGCCTGGCTGGCAGGTCCCAGCTCCAGCGCCAGCATCCAGAGCTGCGTCAGTGAAATGGTTCTGCACACTTGGTGTTCCTGCCGTGGCGATGGACACGCCAACCCTGTGTCTGAACGGCAAATCTCGCCTCTGGTCCTGGAGCAGGGGCTCGGGCAGACCCCAGGCAAAGGCCGGCAGGCTGCTGCGGCCCGCCAGGCCATCCTGCTGCTGTGGAGCACCTCAGCCAGCGCTGGGGCACCCCCACCCCACGGCGGGACGGGGCGGGACGGCTCCCGTCGCGGTGACCGCCCCGCTGTCTCTCGGCACAGACCTGCGGCCGCTGGACATCCTGTCGGAGGCGGTGCCGGCCGGGCGGCTGGCCCGCGGCATGCGGGTGTTCCAGGTGCAGGGGGTGCGCGGCTTCCAGCTCTCCTCCTCGCGGCCCCGCGCCCTGGGCTTCCCCGCCTCGCGGCTCTTCATCCACTGCGACCGCTTCCCCGAGGAGTTCTCCATCATCGTCACGCTGCGGGCGCTCCGCGGGCCCGCCAAGGTAAGCGCGGCCGGCCGGGCACGGCGCGGGCACGGCG
>VXBB01011228.1:14498-26600 GCA_013399915.1 Illadopsis cleaveri
GCCCCGCCGCTGAGAGCCCGTGCCCTCCCGCAGAGGAACGAGTACATCTTCACGCTGATGGTGGAGGAGAGCCCCGGCGTGCTGGTGGGGCTGCGATACGCCCCCGACAAGCTCCACTTCCTCTTCTGGAGCCAGGAGCGAGCCGGCGGCTGGCAGACCCGCGTCACCTTCCCCAACGTGTCCCTCTCCGACAACCAGTGGCACACGCTCATCCTGGCTGTCTCCGGCCAGTCCTTCTCCTTGACGGTGGACTGCAGCATCCCCAAGGATGTGTAGGTTGGGGGCGGCGCTGAGGGGCTCGGCAGCGTGGGTGGGGTGATGTTCCTCCAGCAGCGTCTCCTGCAGCCACCGGGAGATTGGAACACAGGACCTGTGAGGGACGGCTGAGGGAGCTGGGGCTGTTTAGCCTGGAGAAAAGGAGACTCAGAGGTGACCTTATCACTCTCTACAACGCCCTGAAAGTTGGCTGTGCTCAGGCGGGGGTTGGTCTCTTTCTCCAGGCAGTAACTGACAGAACAAGAAGACACAGTCTCAAGCTGCGTCAAGGGAAATATAGGCTGGACATTAGGAAAAAGTTTTTTACAGAAAGAGTGATGAAATACTGGAATGGTCTGCCCAGGAGGGTGGTGGAGTCACCATCCCTGGGTGTGTTTAAAAAAATACTGGATGTGGCACTGGGTGCCATGGTTTAGCTGAGGTGTTAGGGCATGGCTTGGGCTGGATGATCTTGACGGTCTCTTCCAACCTAATCATTCTGTGTGATTCTGTGAGATGCTGTGAAATTGTCCCCTGCCTGTTCTCTGCCCATCCCCAGGGTGGTGGAGACGCCATTCCCAGCCTCGCTGTCGGTGAGGAGAGCCAGCTTCTACCTGGGCAACAGGCGGAGAAGGAAAGGCGTGTTCACGGTAGGTGCCCCACCGTGTGGGCTGTGCAGGGGTACCCAGGGGTGCTCAGGGGAGCTCTTGGCTGCCTGTGGGATCACCCACAGCCCTCTCTCAGTCCCCTACCCTGGCAGAGCTTGGGCCATGGTGCAGGAAGCAGAGGTGGCTGTGGGTCCTTCCCATGTGGAGGCACTGAAAGGCAGCTGCTCTGAGCCCCGTGCCAGTGCTCCCCTTCCATCAGCTGTTAGATTGCCTCAGCTGGACGTCTGGGATCTGATAAATGTGCATGAGTCCTATGGACACTTCTGCATCCTAGGAGGGAGGGCAACAAGCAGAAGCCAGACAGGAAATCCAAGGCACGAATTCCCTGCAGTTCCCATTCTGTGATCTTGCCAGACTTGGTCTCCATCCCTCTGCTCCCACTTTCCCAGGGCTTGCTGAGACAGCTGGTCCTGCTGCCAGGGGCCGATGCCACCCCCCGGATATGCCACGCCGTGAACTTCAAAGTAGCAACGCTCTCTGTCCCCAGTGTCCTCCAGGATGTCCCTGCCAAGCCAGTGAGCAACGAGGTGCTCAAATACCCCTACGGTCAGTGCCCCCACAGAGGCACAGGCTCTGTTGGCCTCCTCCACCTCTGTGGGGAAGGGTCTTTGCATGGGGCTGGGAATGAACCAGGAGCAGAAAGGAAGAGGGTGTTCCCAGCACCCTCTGTTCCTCAATATGTGTGTGTTGGGATCCTTGTCCAAAACCTCCCTGAGAAGATGGGGTGGCCCTGCCTGGGTCCCTTGGTAGAGCTGAGCTCGTGTCAGTGGTCCCACACAGGGTTGCCCCAGTCTGTGGCTTCCCAGATTTGTGCTGGAATTCCATTTTCCCCACTGCCTGATGCCCATCATCAGGATGAGACCAGGACATTTGCACTTCCTGCCTCTCTTCTCCTCCACTTGGTGTGCACTAAGAGGCTCCTACCTCACTCCTCTCCGTGCCCAGAGACTGACATGAAGGTGACCCTGGGGGCCCGGCCACGCTGCTCTAAGCAGGAGAAGACACAGTTCTGGTTCAACGCCTCCCGGCGAGGGCTGTACCTCTGCAACGGCAGCACCTGGGTCTCCATGCTGGAAGGTATTGCTGGGGGGGTCCTGGCACTCTCAGGGAGGGAAGAAGACCCTTGCAGCAGAGCAGGAACTGAGATTTGCCCTTGAGACCACTTTGGGATGGGAATCAGCAGCAGAGTGAGGGGCTGGGGTGTCCCCCTGTCTCTCCTCTGCTTGGCCAGGCTTTGCTTTGCTCTCAGTGCCCATGGCACTCCAGAGCACCTCTGGATTCAAGTGCCTCTGTGGTCCCTCCACCTTCTCCACCTTCTCCACCTTCTCCACCTTCTCCACCTTCTCCACCTCCATATTATCTGTCCCTTCTGGGAATTTTCTGGGCAGGATGAGCTCCTGACCTGTCTGAGCCAGACAGCTCTCCCCACAGAGAGCCATGCTCAGGGTGTTGGGGTGCTCCAGCAGTGCTGAAGCATTTGTGGGATGGATAAGTGGAAACAAAGAGATCCATGAGCTGCCAGAAATACTGGGAGCCATTGGGAGGGTGGCAGACACAGATCTCAATGTCATCCAAGCTCTGGTGGGACACTTGTAAGGAAAACAGTGGAAGTATCAAGGTGGAAAAGGCAACCAGAGCCCAGATTGGATGGGTGTTCTTCAATAATGATGTGGATTTCATCCACTGGCACTCTGGCACTCACTCCAGGTGTCTTCCCAGGATCCCTGGAGAGAACATGGAGGATGGGTTATGCCCCTAACTGAACTGTCCCTCCCTTCCCTCCTCTCCCAGCATTTTTCTTCTGCTGATACCCACAGGGTGGGTTTGGATGAGCCATTTGTTCCCCACAGGAGCTAGCAGTGACTGGACCCCCATCCTTCCCTACCTCTGGAAGTCACCAGGATCACCAGTGTCCTTGTTTCCCCAAGGAGAACTCATGCTGGGGTCTTACTGACCTGTGCCCCCTTGGTGCCACCAACTCTGCCCCTCTTCTGGCCATGTGTCCCTTCCAGTGCCCATCCGTCTGCCATCAGGGCCACTCTGGCGGTTTCTGCTCCAATTTCTGGCATTAATTCTGTCTTAGTCTTCCCTAACCTCTCCTCCTGTCATCTCCTCCTTGTTCTCTTGAGGATAAATAGATCAAAGCAATCAAAGATCCATGGGGTGGCCCATGGAACCCCATGGCATGGGGCTCATTCCTGCTCCCAAAGAACACAGCTCTGCTTTCTGCTGGATGGAGGGTTCCCTGCTGGAGGTAGGGCTGGATGGGGCTGCATGTGCTGCCCATCGAGGTGCTTTTACCACCCCTTGATTTGGCCCTTCACCCCCAGTGACACCAGGACCTCCATTTTCCCCACAAAGCTCTGCACAGCAGCACGTGCCACTGAGCCAGCCCTCGCGGGGCCCCTCTCCAGCTAAAATCACCTGGTTTTAGCCTCATCCCTCTTTTTTTGTGGGCTCCCAGTCCAACACAGGCTGGACTACGTGGAGGAATACCAGAACCTGGTGACCAACTCAGAGACAATGGGCATTGAGGTGTTCACCATCCCAAAGGTGGGGCTGTTTGCAGCCATGGCCAACCGGATCACACCCCCGGGGTCGGCCATCTACAGGTGGACTGATGGGAAGTTTGTGCACTACCAGAACATCCCCACCTACCAAGCTCAGTCCTGGAAGTATTTCACCATTGGGAAGAAGGTGAGTCTGCCAGGAAGGTGCCTCCATGTTTCAGTATATTAAATTGTCGTTGCCCAACGTTGGTTTCTCTGAAGCCCGGAGCCTTGGGCGTGGTTTAGAGAGTGTAGGTAACTGCACCTCAGAGATCTACCTGTGGTCCTGAAGAGCCCTCAGGGCCTGCAGTTCCCTCTGGAGACCCACTGAGTCCAACATGCTTCATTTTTAAACTCTCTTGCTTTTAAATTTTCCCAGGACTTTGGAGCCACCTCTTCTCCCCTGGGCAATCTGCCTTGGGGCTTAAGCAGAGGATTTACCTGGTTCCTCTCCCTAGGAAGCTACTTCCCACTTTGGAGGAAGCCAGGAAAGCCATCTGCTGAGAGCCAGCTCTGTGCAGAGCTCCCAGGGAAGCTGGGATTGTGACCCATTCTGGCTTTGTCCCCAGGGTGACTGAAGGGCTGCCCCATTGCCAGCCACGTGCACCAGGGTACAGAGGGATGGACAGAATTCCTTCCTCCAGGCTTGGTGACACCGACATCCCTGCTGGCTGGATACAAACAGGCCATGTCCCCTGTTGGTGGCAGTGGGAACTGATGCTGGGCACCATCTCTGATAGGGGATTCACCTTCTGTAAGGGGACAGGGGGACCCAGCA
Source organism: Illadopsis cleaveri (assembly GCA_013399915.1). Classification (NCBI taxonomy): domain Eukaryota; kingdom Metazoa; phylum Chordata; class Aves; order Passeriformes; family Timaliidae; genus Illadopsis; species Illadopsis cleaveri. The sequence continues at coordinate 18,749 of VXBB01011228.1, forward strand.
CAGCCCTGTCCTTGGGGATGGTTACTTCTTGGCTGAACAAAGCTCCAGGCTGGTGCTGGCAGGGTCCTGCACAGGCCAGGAGGCACGAGACACCCCCACCGACTCTTTCCTCTTTGTGGGCTGTCACCCTGTGCCTCTTTGTGGCCCAAACTGGGGCATAATCTCTGCTGCTCCATCTGAAGGACACTAGGGTGGCACAGAGCCATCATGATAGAGCTTGGATGTGCTCCCTACCTTGCACTTGGCCACCTCTGCTGTGCCACTCTTGTCTCTTACACTTCCACAGGGGTTTCTTGGTCTGGAAAATGTTTTGTCTCAGGGAATTTTTGTCACTGTTGTCATTGTTATCATTATCATACCTGCCTTTTTTTGTTCTGAACTACCTTTCCTTGCAGAAGGGTTTGTCAGCCAAACCTCCCTCCTTCCCCAGCACATTTCACATCCATGCTCCCCATTCCTGGGGCTGGAGGGCGTGAGTGGAGACAGCTCAGCTCTCCCTCCCCTTGTCTAAGAGGCTGCTGGCTGCAAGTTGTGCCCCTGCCATGCACAAAGACTCCCACAGGCCACTGGGTCCCTGTCCCCACTTCGTGTTGCTTGGGGACTGCTCAGGGACCCCAGCCAGGGCCATCCTGTCCCATTCCATCCCTTGCACTCCATCCCACCTCCTCCTGCATTTCCTTTTCCATGTTCCTTTGGGAGGAGAAAACCAAGCTGTGCTGGCTTTCCCTTTTGCAGATCTTCCTGGCAGTGGCGAATTTTGAGCAGAATGAGAGGGGCCAGGAGTTCTCTGTGATATACAAGTGGAGCCGCAGGAAAGCCAAGTTCATCACGTACCAGCGCATCACCACGCACAGCGCCAGGGACTGGGAGGCCTTTGTCATTGAGGGAGAGGCTTTCCTCGCCGTGGTCAACCACAGAGAAGGTACCCAGGGTTCCCTGCAGGCCCTGGGGTGGGATCTGGGACCCTGGCAGGTGCCCTGCTCAGAGCATGCTCCCCGTGCATCCTCAGGTGGAATGGAGTGCAGGGCAGAGCCAGGGGGGTGTGCACACAGCTGTGAGCCTGGGGAACCTCAGGACACCCAGAGCCTTGCAGAGGAGAGAAAAGCTTCTGAGGAAGTGGCTGGCACAGTCACCCTCTGGGTTTCTGACTGCAGGGGACAAGGACAGGAGTGGGGATGGTGCCTGTGCTGAATCTCTCTGCTGCTTTTCATTTTTATCCCCAATATTACATAACCTGGTACTGCCACAGGTTGAGCATTTTGTGAAGCCAGATCCTTGGCCTTGTGGGCACACAGGAAACTGAGTGAGAGCCAGCTGACATCCCTCCCTGGATACCCTGCAGACGTGATCCAGCCTCATTCCCCTCCCCAGGCTATGAATTGTTCTGGGTTGGGACGTGCACCCCTTGGTGCAGAGGATGAAGGGGTTCACAGCACAGCCCTGGCTCTCTGAGATGCTCCCAGCTGGGTTCAGATGCTGGACCAGGAGACTCCTTCCCTGCCATCAGGGCTGGCTCAGGGGGCATCAGCACCTCTGGCACCAGGCTCAGAGCTGGCAGCAGGTTGCTTGGGGACCTGTGAGCTGGGCTGGAAAGTCCCTGTGTCACCTGTTGGGCTCCATCAGGACCAGTTTGGATGAGACCTACCCTTGTGGCAGTGTGGTCCCTTTGCCAGCCATGCACATCACACAGGGGTTAAGACCATCATGGCCAAGCTAAACTGGGGATGTTCCCTTAGAGGGGGCTGGAGGGTCAGTCCCTGAGGAGCTGCCACTTACCCATGTGGCCATTCCCTTTCTTCCTGCAGCCTTTCTTTGCCCAAATCCCTGTTGCAATGAGGATTTAAAGCCCACTGGGTCCCACACAGGCATGAGGTCCAGATGCTTGAGCAGAGCCCAAGGGCAGGGGGGAAGCCCCCGATGTCAGGAGCTTAGGGACACAGCTGGGACTGGCCCCACTGTGCAGGGCCACCCTGTGGGACAGCCAGCAGAGCTTGTCTACCCTGGGATGCTGGCATGGTGCCTCTGGAGTGCTGCTTGTGTGGGGACAAAGTACCTGCCTGTCCCTCCTCCGCCAGGGCTGCCACAAAGTTCAGGACAAGCTCTTGGTGTGTTCCATGGGATGGAGGCTCCAGGTAGGGATGGAGGCACTAGGTGGGGATGGAGGGGGTCTTTAGGCAGGGCTGGAGGCTGTAGGATCTCTTTGGCTACTTCTTGGGGAGCAACAGGTCACTTGCAAACAGCCTTGTGAGCTGCTGGTAAATATTCACGTAGCTGAGCCTGTGTCTGGGTCTTGTTTCCTACACAAAGCAGGAATTGCTTTCCCTCATGGTGCACATCTATCTCTCCCAGGGAACAACCACAATATAGACAGTGTGATATACAGGTGGAACCCCAGGACAGGGCTGTTTGAAACTAACCAGACCATTCCTACCTCTGGAGCATACGACTGGGAATTTTTCACCATCGGACCATATTCCTTCCTGGCTGTAGCTAATACCTTCAATGGCACGTCCACTAAGATCTACTCACACATCTACATCTGGCTCAGTGGCTCTTTCCAGCTCTTCCAGTCTATCCTGGTAAGGTTTGGCCACTGCTCCTCAGTCCCCCCTCTGTGTTTAGACAGGGCAGCCACATCCAGCTTCTCATGGCCTCCTTCCCCACAGACATTTGGTGCAGCTGACTGGGAAGTTTTTCATATTGGGGACAGAGTCTTTCTGGCTGTTGCCAACAGCCACAGCTATGACAGTGGGATGCCAGCACCCTCCAACTTCTATGCCATCAACTCCTCCATCTATGAGCTGAACATCACGGCCCAGATGTTTGTTAAATTCCAGGACCTTCTCACCTACAGGTACCTGTGCAAGGATTCAGGGCGCTCCTTGGTCCATGTCCTTCCCCTGAGCAACCCAGAGGTCTCAGAGAATCCCAGAATGGTTTGGGTGGGAAGGGACCTTAAAGTCTGTCTCATTCCAGCCCCTGCCATGGGCAGGGACACCTTCCACTGTCCCAGGTTGCTCCAAGCCCTGTCTAACCTGGCCTTGGACACTTGCAGGGATGGGGCAGCCACAGCTGTTCTGGGCAACCTCTCCCAGGGCCTCTCCTCTTCTAGTGTAAAACTACACTTGCTTGTCTCCTGGAGGGTTCTTGCAGGCTTCACACTCCAGGGACTGAGACTGCTGGGGAGGGTGATGGCTCCTTGGCACCAAATCCCAGTGGGAGCTGGGAGAATGCCCTGGATTTGGGAATGAGGGTGGATTTCTTTCAGGAACAGCCTGGGGAGAGCAGGGCTTTCTGTGTGTCCTCAGGGTGTCAGAGGTTGGGGTGGGGTGGGCTCTGCCCCATGGACACACAGCCCCTCCTTCAGCTGGCCACACAGGGGTCATCTCACCTGCCCCTCTGCTGATTTCATCCCCAGTGCCCTGGACTGGGAGTTCTTCTCGGTGGGAGACGACTCCTTTCTGGTGGTAGCAAACTCCTTTGATGGCTTCACCTTCTCTGTTAACAGCATCATCTACAGGTACTGCAGAGCCAGGCCTGGGGGGCTGCCCCTGCACGGGCACAGCCTGGTGCATCTGCCAGGGAGGATGGATAGGACTGTTCCCTGTTTTCAGGCAGGAATGGGAAGCCCCAGTGAGGGACATCCCACCCTGAAGCACAGCAGGGAGATGGGAGGTGGCAGCCCCATGGCTCAGCTTCCCTGCCCTTCCCAGGTGCCCAGCTCACGGCCCAGGAGCTAACTGCCTTCCCTGTGCAGGTGGCAAGGCTACGAGGGCTTTGTGGCAGCCCACCACCTCCCCACTGTGGGCTGCAGAGACTGGGAGGCGTTCCACACCCCTGAGGGCTCCTACCTGTTCTACTCCAGCGCCAAGGAGCCGCTTTCCAAGGTGCTCAAGCTGAAAACCACCTGAGGCGGCTCAGACACGCTCAGCTCCTCGCCAGGACCAGGGCAAGCTGGGCATCCAGCTGAAGATGGACCACAGAGCCCAGGAGTGGCTGCAGCAACAGCTGGGCATGGCTGGCTGCAGGAAGGGAGGAGGAGGAGGAAGAGAAGGATGAGGGCAGAGCTCCAGGGCTCCCTGCAGCCTTGTCCAGGGGCTGTTTCTCCTGGGAAAGCTCTGCCACCACACTCCAGAGCCATGTGCTACCCAAGGTTCCTGGAGCCCAGCTGCATCCCCTGGCTTACCAGGGCCATGATGCTTGGCAATTTCCAGTCCCAGGAGGGACCCAGAGCTGCCAGTAGCTGTGGCCAAAGCTTGCACAAAGCCAGGGAAGGAAGAGACAGAGCAGAGCATGAGCTGCTGGGGTGGGTGCATGGCAGAGGGGAGTAAACATGTGAGAAATTGCAGGAAAAAAGCGTGTCCAGGCTTGGCTCTGTCTGCCTGGGGCTGTGATTTTCCTGAGGACCATCTGGTTTGACATTGCAGTCATTCTTCATGTCAGCTTCATGCCACTGCCACAGGTGCCTGCCCACCCTCACTCTGCCATGGCTGGTTTGGGTCTTCCTCAACAAGTGTTGTGTGTGTTGTACAAACCTGTTGGTGTGTTCCAGGGCCAGTGCAGGTCCTTGCTGGTCCATGCACCTTTGCATGGGGTTAGTGACTCCCAAGAAAACCTGCTTTGCATTTGGACCAATCCAACTCCCACGGGCATAGGAAAAAACCCAAAACTGTTTCAGGTGAAGCTGTGGCCTCTTTTCTTTTCCTCACCTTTGCTGGGGGACTCTCTTGCTTAACCAGAGCTCTAATAAACTGTGTGCACCCAGCCTTTCTCCCACATGGGTAACCCAGCTGCTCTGCCCGTGGCAGAGGCATCCCTTCACCCAGCAAAGTCACCCCTGAATGTCCACGGCCATGGGTGGCCTGGTGAGGATGAGGTGGCCCTGAGCACAGGGGTGTGCTGGGGTGAAGGTGCCCCTCTGTTGCCCCCACCCAGGACCCACTGCCTCACCTGAGTGTCCCAGAGCACCTCTCAGCCTTCCCCAGAGCCAGGTTTGCTGCTGAGCTGGGCCCCCTCCCTGGCACTGGGGAGCACTCAGGAGGTGCCTGCCCCATCAAGAAGGGCTGGGGGGTCTCAGCCTGAGCCTTCCCAGGGTCCAGACCTGCAGGGTGAGCCTCTGCATGCCTCCCTCCTCTCCCTGTTCAGTGCAGCTGCAGCTGGCTCTGCCAGGAAGGACCATTTCTTCCTTCTGAGGAAAGGGAGAATTTGATTTGCTCCCATCACTGAGCTGTGAGCAACAACCCAAATTCAGCCCCGAGGAAGGGCAAGATGAGGCAAGATAAGGCAAGACCAGATGTATTTGGGCAGCTGGTCCCTGCTCGAGGCAGATTCAGCTGAGGGTGGGAGGGGGTGGCACCTAATGGGAGTTGTGCTGGTACATTGAATTTAGGCTGGTCTGTTTTGGGAGAGATTGAATTAGGATAAGCCCCCCAAGCACCCCCACCCTCCCTGGACACTCAGCTCCCTGGACACTCAGCTCCCAGCACAGCACAAACCCGGAAGGCTTTTCTTAAGTGCAGGGCTTTATTGTGGAAACAAAGGTTTTGGAGTTCCCCCGAATTGCTGGAGGCAGGCAGAGGCTGCCAAGGTCCTGGGGGCTTTGGGGAGGATGTCCTGCAAGGCTGATGCCTCACTGGAGCCATGATGGGGTGACTCCTGTGCCATGACCCTCTGCACCCCAGGCACCTCCTGGCCCCACAACTCATCTCTCCCTGCCAGGGACTTGTTCTCTCCCAGCCACAAGCACCTGAGTGGGGCTGCATTCCCTACGAGCCCAGCTCTGGTAGGGAAAAAGAGTCTGGCTGGGGATGTTTGTCCCCAGGAACCTGGGAACCCACTCCATGGTGTCCCTGGCATCCCTCCCCATGTCATTTGCTCACGCTCAGTCCAGTGTGGCTGGGGAGGGGACATTGGTGGCACCGAAGAAAGCCCTGGGGAGTCCCTTCAAGAAGCTCTGATGCCTTCAAAGGTGGCCCCCGGCTCCCTGTGCAGAGTCTGGAAGCTGGCAGCCCGTCCCTGCACTACAGGGCAGTGCTGGTGGTCTCTGCATGGGCCGGGGCACTGGGCAGTGCCCTCAGGTAGTGCCCGTGCCTGCAGGAGTCCTCCCGGTTGTGCCGGACGTAGCAGACGACGTAGACGACGACCATGGCGAACCAGGCGAACATGGTGACCAGCATGGCCACGTCCGTGGTCCTCTGCCTCACACCGCACAGGTTAACGCCGGCGTCCAGCACCTGGAGCAGCGGCTTGCCCACGTACTCCTCCCGCGGGGCCGTGTGGCAGGTGATGTCCTGGATGGAATCCAGGTCCAGCCGTGCCTCCCACAGCACCTCCTGCAGGGCGCACTCGCAGTGCCAGGGGTTGTTGGCCAGCCGGAGCTTGGCCTTGAGCGCCAGCAGCGCCTCCTTGGGAATGCTGCGGATGCGGTTCCCGGAGAGGTCCAGGCTGCGCAGCCCGGCCGCCACCCCTTTGAACGCCGCCCCGTCGATCTTCTCAATGGCGTTCCTGGAGAGGTCGATTTCCTCCAGGTGGGACAGGTGCCTGAAGGCGTTGCCGGGGATCCTGGTGATGCTGTTGGCGTCCAGCTTGAGGAACACCACGTCCCTGGGGATGTCCTCGGGGATCTCCTCCAGGTGCCGGGAGCTGCAGAGGACGGCCTTCGCCCCTGCCCGCTCCGTGCACTGGCAGCTGGGGGGGCAGGAGCTGCCCCAGGGGATGCAGAGCAGGAGGCAGAAGAAAGCCTGGCCCACGCTGGGGGCTGGCGTGGTGCTGCCGGGGGTCATCTTGCAGCCGGCCAGCCCAGCATGGCCGCAGGCAGCGCCCCGGGGGTGGCGGCAGCTCCCGGGCAGCAGGACGGCCCCGCGGCGTTCCCGCAAGGCCTCTCCCATCCCTGAAGGGAAGCTGTGGGTGGAGGGGATGTGACACGGCGTTATTTCCTGGAACAGAACACTGGGTATGGCTCCTGCATGATGTGCCCTGGCAAAGGGGTGAGAGGCTGGTCTCCTGAGATTGGAAAACAAGGGTGGGGTGACACTGGCTGTCTTTTCCAGCACAGCTTAATTTGTTCTAATTAGAAATAGAAACCTCAGCTCCCCTACTCCTATCTCTGCAGAGACCACCCAGGTGGACAAAGGGAGCTGCAAGATGGGCCTGGGAGCCTCTGCCCCATCCTGCCACCAGTTTCCAGGGGGGATGCAGTAGTTTGCTGCTGAAGAACAGCAGCACTAAATTCCTACCTCAGCAACCCTGAGTGTTTAAAAAAAGTGATGAGTCAGACTCTAAGGATCATCAGACTGACTTAATCACCACCAGGATTTTAAATAACAAGATGTGGAGCTCTTTTGCTTTCCTTTCCCTTCCCTTCTGGTCTGTGAGCTGGTACAAGTCAGGTTTCCAAGGGTTTCACCACAGAAGTGTTTGGAGGTGAGTTTGTTTCCTAAAGTAAACAAAGAGTACAGTTTGATAGCCTGACTGTGGGGGCGGGAGGTGAAGAGAGGAGCCACTGCTGAGCACAGAAAAAGGGGTGATGTAGGAACCCCAAAGGACACCCCAGTGCTGCCAGGGGGAAGCCAGGAGGTGAAGCAGGTGGGACACCTTTCCTCTGCCTTTGGTGCTGCCCATGCCCCTCCTGCTGCCTTGGCCACCCCAGGAAAAGAGATCCTCATGGAGGGGAGATCTGGGAGGCCAAGGGAACCTTCCTCATGGGAGTTAAATGTCCCATGTGATGTCATTAGGGGCACCAAGCTGTTGTCCCTCTGGTACCAGAATCCTTCAGCTAATGACATTCCCCTGGTAACAGCAGCATCCCTCAGGTGTGACCATCCTCAGGGTACCACAGAGGGATGCTCACACC
>VXBB01011333.1:0-16023 GCA_013399915.1 Illadopsis cleaveri
ACAACCTGAGCAGGGTGATGGAATAGTCCAGATGAGGTTGTCTTCTTCAAGTAGTGATTTCATAGAAAGTTCTTGTAGCTCTGGCTCTCTCAGGGTGCAGTGGCTAACAGCTGCTTGTACTGCGTCAAAGCCTAGATTATATCCAGGTGACAATGCTTGGCTCCTCCCCCTGGGCAGAGCATCTCACAATTGGATGATGAGTCATACAAGGGGCTCCTTGATGGCCTATTTAAGAGAGAGAGCTCCTGCAGGGAGTTATCTATGAGTCATGCAGCTGGGCTTTTGATGGGCCATTAACAGAAGATGCATTAAGAGAAGAGGGGGAGGGGCCTGAGAGAAGACTGCTTCAACATTTCGATTCAACAGTTCATGAAGATGGTGATTGAATACTTTGTGTACCTCCTTGTCCTGGGTTGACGGTGTGCCTCCTATCCCAATCGTGCAGCTTGTCCCTGTGTTCTGTGTTGTTATGTCTGGCAGCTGCAGTCCCCACCCCCTTGGGTGGGCTGTTTTGGCGCGGCGAGGCTGCTGACTTTGCTATTCCTGCTGCTTGGCTATTGCTGCTGCTTTGCTTTTGTTGCTGCTGGCTTTCGCTGCTTCCATTTTTTTTCCTTTTTCTCTCCCTTTTCTTCCCCCCCCCACCCCCAAAGATCGTTGGACCGGCTCTGTTGGACCTGGGAATATCTGGGATCCCCGGAGCTTGTAAGAGAAGCTCTGCACCCTCCCTGCACAGACCCTCCCTGCACAGCAACTGCCTGAGTATCAGCGGGGGCTGTTTTCTTTTCCTTTGTGTTGGGGAGTGTTTTTTTGTTGTTTTTCATTTGTCAATAAACAGGTTCTTTCCACTTGTCCTCCGAGGAATCCCTTCCCAAACCCAGGGCTGGGGGGAGGGGTGGTGGAGGTCTGTTTTTCTAGGGGACTCCTTTTGGAGATTCTCCCCTAATTTGTCCTAAACCAGGACAATCCTATACTACAACCCAGGACACCCTTGAAGTGCCAAGTGCCTCCTACAAACTGACATCAGGAACCTGGCGGGCTGAGTTTAGTTTTCCCTGGAAACAGGCCCTGGCTTAGCTTATCCTCAAAACACAGGATTGAACTTGGTTATAGAATATTTGTCAGTTACATTTATTATGTAATGAACAAATCAATTTATTATCTGTTTGTAATGGTACAAACATTTGGAGTGTTTCAAGACATCTTGAATAATATTGTGCTCGCCGAAATAAAATGTTAGCATTTGGTCAGTGGCAACAGTGGGTAAAAATGAATTCTTGTTGCTGTAATGTTACAGCTCTGTGAGGTTAACCAAACTTTGACCAGCATCAAGCCAGAAATTAGCCGCTCAACTGGTATAAGCGCAGCCTAAATGTGCAGATTCTATAAAGGAACCTTCCATGGTTCCTGTTTGAGCCCATTCAGAGAAGGAGTAAAGGAGTTTAGTGGTAATTTTGATTTGTTTAAGCTAGGTCTAAAATTGCCTATGCTATGTTATTGATAGAAAAATAGGTACATCTGCTCATTATGATTGTATAACTTAATAAGGACCCAAATTGCTTCAATGAATTCACATAGCTCCAGGGAGTGACAGCTGGAGTCAAGTTTGAGTGCAAGCGGTTACCGTCAGCTCTGTTTCTCAGGCAGGGCTTGCTGAACCAACAGGAGCTGGGGATTCTGCATACCTCCCATTATAATGACCAGTTTTTAAATATTTATGAATTTGCTAAATTTAAATCATTCAGACAGAACAGCTTATTGTTACACAATTTGTTTCCATTTATACAGTTCATTAAAGCAACAGAGATTTGTGCATGAGTGTATATTTAAAAATTGAGACCTTACTAATGACCCAGGCATGGTAACTAATTTTATGGTAAAGAAATATCTGTATTTTACCTGTTTCCTTTAAACATTTAAAGAATCTACAAGAACTTTTTGCTCCTGTGACTAGTCACTACCAAGCCATGACAACACAAAAAATCTGCACATGCTTGCCACAGTGTTCTTGAAGTACCTCTGAGTCTTCAAAAGAAGTCTTTATTCTGATTGATGAATTTAAGTTTTTTTAAAAGGGAAAATAGTTCTGCTTTCAGCAAGATGAATCACAATAATAGTTTTGACAGAAATTTCTTTAACTTAAATGAGAAAAAAAGCAGTTCATTTGTCATTGGCTTCTCAAAAAAAAAAAAAAAAAATCCTTACAAGTCTTAATGTTTATCCCAAACAAATTCCCTTTTATCTATGATTTCTGTCAACCTATTTCAGGTCTGAGTTATGTATGGCAACACAGATGTGAGCATTGTCCCATATTAGGAAATTATAATGAGGAATTAGGAAACAATACTGAGCTTTGATGCGAAACTGGAATTTGTGATTTGATTTACTAGTTAAAACAAAGGTTAGCAAGCCTTGAAGTGTTAATACTGAGGAAAAGGTTTAAGAAGGTTGTCATATGAACACACTGATTTTTTTTTTTTTTTTTTGCCCTTGTTTTAGCAAAATATACGATTGGTAAGAGAACAAAAATTGTTTATTGATTATGAAAACCAGTCAGAATGCATGAGACACTTTAATACATCATTAAGTATGCCCTTTATTGGAAGGAAGGAAGGAAGGAAGGAAGGAAGGAAAAGAAATATAGAGACTAGTACGCTGTCTCACAACATTTGCAAGGAAACAGCTACAAATATCATGAGTATGGAAAAGAATTGGAGAAGGGCATTTGAATTTAGCTTTTATACTTAGAAAATTCTACAGTATACCTTTTTGCTAGGTTTTATGAGTGTTTTAAGCTGGTCACAGAGATAAAAAACGAAATATGAACTAAAAGTGTTATTTGAAAAATAAACAGCTAATCGGGAAACAAGGCAATTGGATGTCCAGTGTGCAGCAATGCTTTGTGATTTTGTGGGAGTCAGGGGAAGGGAGGAAAATAAGTTACTGATTATAAAGCCCTTCAAAAATTAAGGGTAGTTCTTGCTTCAAGTTCATTGGAGCTTTGATTGTGTATCATTTTGCCCTTCATACACAATGGACAGGCACAATTCCACCTCATCTGTTCAGACAGCTGTATATATAGTAATAAAAGAATAACTTCCACATGCAGACACTACCTACTGTCCATAACAGGATGCAAAATAAATTACCCAGAGTACACAGACTGATCTGAAAATGTCAATCTCTATCAGTATTAAGAAAAGCCTTTATTCAAATATACTTAACCTGAGTATAGGATATCCTAACGAACCCTGTCTAAAAGATGCCCTTTCTAAATAATTTTGGCTCAATTTCTATGAGCAACTTAAAAACATTCCTGTTTCAGTTTCACCTGGGCTGGACCAGATTTACCTCACAGAGAACTTGCACCAACAGTTGCCCTGGTGCAACCCAGAGTGGGGACACTGTTTCCCTGCTCAAAGGTGCCACTGGCAGCCAAGGGTGAGGAAGGAATTTTTTAAGCCAGTATCATCACTGAGCATCATCACTGCTCACGTGATATAATTACACCAGGTCCCAAATATTCTCTACTGTGCTTTGAGTTTGATATTAAGCAGCTAATAGGATGTACATAATTTGAAATAGGATTTTCTCAGTTTAAACCATAAATTAAAAGAAGTAACTCCTACCTCTTGCAACAAACTTGTAACATAAAGCCTTCCCTCATTAATCTGTGATCAATTAGAGTCACAACTGTGTAAATAGCTGCAGATTGTAAAAATCTCAGTCAAAGTTGTTTACATTCTCATGCATTTTTTGTTGTTATGAAAGGGAGTCATCCTTCTCTCAGAGTTAGGAATCTACTCTGTGCCTTCCTAGACACTGGGATTATTTGTGCAGCAAACAAATACCCAGTGTGGGAGCACTCGTCCTGGTTTTAACCATGTGTTAGTCAGCCTCTGAGAGAAATGAAGAATTATTATTTCCCCTCTGAGTTGCTTATTGTCACAGAATCTGGATATTGCATGAGCATTCTTGAATATGTCTTTCAACATTTATTAATATAAGGCAAAATATTGTTTCTGTTTTAAAAATGGAAATAACCAGGAGTGGCTAAGTACCTAAAAACAGACAACTTGGAACAGACTTTTTGGAGTACTTAACATTTTATAGCAGGCTGTAGTTATACATTTTTACAGCACAACTTGTATTGACTCAGCTGCCTTTTTGAGAACTCAGCACTTCTAAAAGTCAGACCTCAGGTATTTTGAACTGGGTGCTCAGATCTCAGAGAAACACAGTCAGTGACCACCTGTGAAAGTGCTGGTGCACCACTGCCAGCAGCTCACTAGCAGGGCAAGGGACTGAATTCAACTCACCAATGTGGCAATTTCTCTCTCCACAAGATTTTCTAACTTCTTACTAAATATCTCTCTTTTACCTTTGGCTTTATCAAGATATGCAGTGGGGTATTTTGTGCTGACTTGCAAACACTGATGGTCACTTTTGCTAAACCGTACAAACTCAGCATAGCTTTTCTGTGCAGTATTAGATAGATACAATACATTCTGCAAGATGCTGAGAGCTTTTTGTAAGACAGGGGATGTTTACTTTCTGCAGTGCCTGACTTGTTGAGTACGGCCTCATTTGTGCTGACTGCAACTTTGCAATTTTCCATGCAAATCCCATCCCTGAATTTTATTTGTGCCAAGATTAAAGGAAGACATATGGAAAGCACAAAGCAAAAATAAAAATAAGAAGTAGAATCATATCCTCTGTTACACACCATGATATTTTAGTATGATGGGGAGTCAGCCAGCATTAAAATACTACAGAAAACATTGACACGAAGCTGCAAAGCAGAGATAAAAGGCAAATTCTAAAAATAGAGTATACACACACAGTATCCTACAGTTAAACCCAAGGAAACTAGACTATAAATTCAAAAGCAACATTAGAAACAATTATATGTTTTTCTTTTAAGAAAATAAACAAGCACATATGTGCAAACACATTATGAGAGTTTGCAGTTTATGTTGTCACTTTCTTCTTTTTGGAAGCTTTTATTTTATTTTCTATTATTGTATCAATAAAATAGGATTATTTCTATCATCCTTATCATTCAGACATCAATTATTACCTCATAAGGCCCCACACTTATATGGTCATGAAATGCTTTTTAGAATTGTTTTTCATGTAATAGCACTGACAATTCTGTGTATAAGCTGGTTCAAATAAACTCGATACCCACTTTTAAGCCACTCTGACCACTACATTTTCTCCTATGGTGTAAAATCTCTGATCTTAATAACACACACACACAAAAAGCTGTCCTGAGACATTAGACCTATGCCACCAGCAAAAACTGATCTACCCAGGATAAGAAGCAGTCTTCTCTTTTTGTGACTGGTTCAGCGCCTGCTTACATCCCTCCAGAATTCAACAAAGCCATGGCCAATGTCGATATTACTGATTCTCAGCTTGCAAAGTGCTTTGTCCCCACCAGAGAGCTGTTGAGTTAATCCCCTGCCTGAACAAATGCAGATACTGCGAGATGAAAGCACTGTGTGCTGATGGAGCTGGCTCCAAAGCAACCTGCTCCCACAGCAGGGAAGGGCAAGAACTGCCTTTGGTGACAGCCCACAGTCAGAAGGGCTTAGCCAATTGTGAAACCACAGAGTAAGTCTCCCTTTCTTCACTCCTGGCTGGGCCAGCCCAGAGCACAAACCCCAAATTTTACTATTGATATATTATGGCTGGGAAATGGAGTGTGCACAGAAGTGTGTGTTTACACAGATATTGGTATGGTCCCAGCTCGGAAATTCACACAAGCTGCTGAGGAAAAGTGCAGCTGCTGTCTCATAGCCATTTCTGCCACAGGAGAAGATTCTGCTTTCCATCCAGAGTCAGTCATCACATGTGAGTTAATTTACAGTAGGAAAATGCAGGAAATATTTTTAGAAGTTGAAAAAGTTAAATATTAAAATGCTGTGAGTGTAAAAGTAAACATTTCAGCACTTATGATCATTTTTGCAAACATGCAGCTCAGCATTTTGTTTTCTTTTTCAGAGTGAGTGGTGGAACAAGATCCATTGTTCTAAACCTCAAAAATTACTGCAAGATGAAAAGGAAGAAGCAAGGATTCTTCTTACCCTGCTCCAGTCAGCCCCTTTCCTGACTGAGCTCTCGCTCTCTTCTGTTCCCGGTTTTGTGCAGCAAAGCCACACGGAGGCTGAGTGTCCCAGCAGGGTTTCCCAGAACATTGCCATGGAATGCACGGGGACCCGCTGTCCCCTTGCACAAACTTCTCTGGTGAAAGCCCAACTGTCTTCTGGTCTGCTACAACCATTGGTCATGGAAAGAAAGATCCTTCCTATATGAGTTTCACTGTAAAAAAATTATATCACTTTGTAACTATCACTTCCTTTAGTCGCATTACGACCCTGGAAATTGAACAGGATAATTTCTAGAAGGGAAGATTAAGTTATTCAGTTCTGGCATGCCAAAAACTATTGCAATAGCCAGTGATGAAACCCAAAATTCCCTGCTCCAAAACATGAACTCATCTCCACTCATGCTGCTTCCCTGTTTTAGCCAGTTCTCTTCTACTTTCTTTAATATTTAAATGATGGCAAGAATTATATATCCTAAATTTCATAAACCACTATGCATTTGAATGTATGTCTCCCTATTACTGATACTTGTAAATAAATTTATCATTTACACTATTATAGCATTACTATTTAATCCTGAGATTTATATCTATCTAAACCTACTAAGCCCATGACAACACTGCTCAAATAATGCTAAAAATGCACCAAAACAAAAAAGATGGGAACTTTTATGCATTCTCTTCCTAGTGTTTCAGCTGTCTGGCTGAGTACTGGTAATGAGGAAACAACAAAGCTAAGAAGAATTGAAGTTGTGAAAATGCCTTATGACAGTTTGCATGTCAGTAGGAAATGTTTATGCTGTGATCAAGAAGAAAATATTTGTATATTTTTAATATTGAACATATTATGGTACATGGAGAGACAACAATCATAGCTGTTTTTATATATGTGATCTAACTAATACAAACATGCTTGTTATTTATGAAGCAGTAAAATAAACCCAACTCTTCCCTGAGGTGATATTTTATTTAAGAGGTAAACTTATAAAACCATTTAGGTAACCATATAATTACTTTATAAGAAACCTGGGGGCTTCTACTCTGCTGGAAGTTTTGTATGCAACCTTTTAATTTTCAAACCTTTGGTTTCTCCTTATGCAAAGACAGATCCTTTCTACCAGCAATAGGAGAAGAAGAGCACGACAAGTTAGGGTGATGACAAGAACTGCGCTTTGAAGACTGTAAGGTGCCACCTACCTCCCTGGGGACAGAGGATGCTCAGCACCTTTTGAGTCAGCTCTGTCTCATAGGATGTCCCCTGTCTCATTCTCATCTATCCTGTCCAATTTTTTAATCCAATCTGTGAATAAAATACTTATTCTGCAGTGCCTTAGGTGACATGCAGATAACACTTCTGTGAACTGCTGAGCAGTCTAAATTAAAACTTTTTAAACTATAAAATCAGGGGGAAAAAAGTGTTAAGCCTCCTTGTAAGTATAATTTGAAGTCTCTAAAATTAAAACTATGGGTCTTCTGTGAACATAGGTGAGAAGAAAGGCAGTTTTCTCTTCAGACACAAAAGAGAGACAGAGGTATTTACTTAGAACATTGCACAGCCTTGTCTGTGCCCAGTTTGTTAGACTTATACCACAGGACATTTGACAGCATAATGATATAAAATTATATGAAATGTAAAGGAAAGCAAACACCTATTTTGAAGATTTACCCACTTAGCACTCAGTTCAAGTGCCTGCATCTCAAAACTTAGCAATAACAAATTATTTCAGAACAAAGTATACATTCTGCTGGAAGGGTAGAAGGGCCATGATATATAGTTCTATCACATTACATGTCTACCATCATGAATCTTAATCTTCACATTAAAGTCACAAGGGCTACTATTGTTCATGTCCTTTGCATTTTCATTCCCCGTCTGAATATACTCTTCCATTTGAAAAAAAAAAAAAAAGACACATTTCTGGGCCCAGTGAATTTAAAAGAAAGAAGTTTGGTTGCTATTCCTTCCAGTTGTGAAATAGGAATTGCTTTTGTATGAGGCTGGGTCTAACAGAGTGAGACTAAACATTTATAAAATCAAGTAGGGATTGAAATATAGCTTTGTGGTTACTAACATTTTGCAGTAGCATATCAAGTTTCACATTTCATCAGCTGAACAGAATCTGTGTGCTGGGCTATTGTGGTTCAGTAGCTGACAGCAGTCAAGTAAGTGCTGCTCTCTTCCTGGCTTAATCATTTCTATTACACTCAGTGTCAAAACAATAATGTCAGTTAAATAGTCTTGCTGACATTATAGATTAGAATTGAGTGATTCTGAATGTCCTGTGACTGAATTGCATTTTATTTCTAGAAAATTACACATTACAATTGCAAATTAAAGAGCTTAGATCTCAACAGGCTGTATCAACAAATATGGAGCTGTGGACTCCATGCTGCTGGGGAGATGATCCATCATGAAATTCATGAGGTTTAATGTATACTAACAAGAGAACAACTGCTGAAATACTCAACCATGTGTTGGACAGGATCTGAAGAAAAATCTATTTTGTTAGGAGGGATTAATTCAGCTATACAAGAGGTGAGAATCCCTGGAGTAATCTCAGAGATTTAAAGGATGTTCCAGAAAAAGAAAAAAAAAAATCCTAGATTTTCTTTCTTCCATCTGTCAAACCCCACAATTTATGAAGACACATCCCCTGAAGTTCACTTAAGGAACATATTCAGAGTTTAGAGAGCAGCCACAGTAGCAGGCTGCAGAATTTCTGAGTGACTGACAGCTACCAAATTACAAGAAGTAGCATTTAATGACTGCAGTCATCAGGACACTTACTGAGAAAGAGCAGGGCATTTCTGTCATCTGCCGTTTAGATGGCATGGACAGCAACTGTGTCCCATCATACTCTCCTACCCTAGTCTTATAATACCCAAGTGTAAAACACTTTTGCCAGAATATGTGCATCTTTGAAATAAAAAACATATATTCCCTCTTAGTGTTCCCCTAGAAAATTAGCAAATCAGAAATTACTCTGGAATTCATAAAATAATCTGAGGTTGCTCACAAACAACGACTAAGACCAAGCTCAGGAAAACTGCAGCCATCAGTTGCAAACACAGATAGAAATAACATTGGCTATTTGAGATTTTTTGATCAGAGCAATGGGTCACTTTTGTTCCTCTCGCTACCTCGTAACCTTCCAAAAATATCCTTTGTGCACATATGGAGCGTCTCATGACTAAAGATGGAAATTTCCAGTTATCGCAATTCTCTCACTCCACATTGTGCTGGTTTCTTCCTGTAGTAAATTTTCTTTAACTATGCAGTCATAATTAGAAGATGAATTCCTAGGAGTTTGTATTCTATCAGCTAAGGCAAGAAAAATATTAGATGGTTTGTGTGTTTGGTTTTATATGTATTCTTCTTAATGGGAAAGTACATTAATCTTGTCTGAGCAGGAAGTGAAATTTATTCACAGCCTATGAAAGTTCATATGAATTCAGTATATCATTTGCAAGTGTTGCCATACAAGGAGAAAATTAATCATGTTGTTCACACATGGAAGTTTTTACCTCCAGAAACCAAAGTAATAGGTCATCACTTTCAAGGCTTCTGAAGGTCCATTTAATCATTCATCAGAAATAATACAATCAAACAAGTAATGAGCAACAGATTGTCAAAGTAAAAATTAAGGAACACTCTACAAGTAAGAAAAAATGAGTAGGAGATATATGATCTGAATGCAGTTCATAAATTGCTAAAAAAATCTAACAGACACTCCCATGTCCCACGTGCCAGTGTCTTGTGAGTACTGTGGAAACAGAGAGGAAATCAAGTTTGTGGAATAAACAGTTCTCATCAATATCATGACAAAATAACATTCATGAAGAGCAATGAAAGAGAGCTGGGGAATAGAACAAGACTCCACGAATTGATGTAATCCATCATATTATGAAAAGAGCATTAAAAATTAGTCTTCTGTGTTGCATGGTGGAGCTTATTTAAGGTTTCGGTTAATTCATAGTACTATTGTTTTGAACTTGGTTTGAAAAGGCATTGGTCAGTCATCAAAATTATTTTTATAAATGTTTATTTTTAAAAATGGTCATACTTTTAGATCTTCTTCCTTTAGTTGATACTTTTTGAGTAAAGAGTCCAGGGTAGTGTGTTTTCAATATTTTCTCTTCAATCAGTCATACAGGCTAGGTATTTATTTTTGTAAAAAATCAGATTTTAGGTTAATCTACTCATACAAGGTAAGTTTTTTTGGGGTTTTTTTTTTTTTGGGTGGTGGGAGGGGTTTGTAAAATTCCTGATGTATCTGAGAGGATGAGGAACTCTAGTTTTCCTCTGAAGATGTCACTTCAGTCCAAAGTATGTAAGGAAATATATTAGTTACAGAAGACATGGACACATTTACCAACTGTGTTTTGACATGATTTTTACAAAAGCTTCATTACTTGTGCTCCATGGATGATTACTGAGAAGCCACAGCTTTACCCAGTTATGTGACTGACAACCTCCTCTTTGTAACTGAATGAGAAAGTTTGTCCTAATTTCATAGTTAGCAGAAAGCCAGTCATGCACAAAAAAAGGTATAAATTTTAGCAAGGAATAAAGAGTGCCAGGAATACAACTATTTGTTATGGATAATCCCAGAACATCTGTTGCTCCCTCCCCATGGGTGGTCCAGCTCCAAAATATCCCCAGCTTTTGCCCCTTTTGCCCTGCAGCCCAGATAAAGTAGTGTTGTACAGTATCTTGGTTAGTGTTGCTTGCTGTTTCCCCCAGGCTAATACTGCTTTTCTGGGGGAACCATAAACTCTGTTTGAATCACAGAAACAACTTTAAGTTAAAAAGAGAAATTGCAAGACTACATAGGAATAAAAATACAGAACTTATCCTCCACAGCAGGTTTTGATAAATTTATGTTTACAGTTACAAATATGCTCTCTGCTTTTATCTGACACTTTTCCCAGTGCTTTGTCCATAAAGCAATTCCTTTCTTCCTGCACTTACCCAGAGTGATGGTAGTTACTTGGGTCACAGTTAAACAGTTTGACTCCACAAGAGTAAGCGCAATACAATCTTTCAAATGATCACTTACGGCGTTTTAGCATCACCTCTGCCTTTCATCTGCGTCTGTCTTTTTCCTCCCCTTGTCTCCCCCTGCCCCTCTCTTCCACATTCACAGGCTAGAAGGGGACTCTTCTAACACAGCAGAGCACTAAATCTCTCTCCAGATGCTCCAAGTGCATCACAACGTGTAGTTATCGCTCCAGAAATGCAATGGAGGGACATTTCTTTGTAAGGAACGTTCCCAATATTAAGCATTTATTAATGTGAAGTGGTTCTTTTCAAGTGCTTATGGCAAACAGTATTAAGAATGAGAACAGAACCTGAAATAATAAGCTAGAAATCCCTTGTTTGTGGACTATAGACTAGAATGATATTCTGTTATGGGAACAGGCAACAAGAGAGGCCTCTTGGAGCTCTCAAAATCTCAAGTGCCTGGTTGCAGATGTGCAGGGTGAGTGATTATGCACTTATTTGCAGCAAAGATCTACCAAACCCTCAAGCATTCCTCAAACATATCTTTGCCCCTGTGGTCACTTTTACTTTCTTCTGATCCTCAAAGGTCAGTCAGTCCCTTCCTCCTGTCCGTCTTCATTTTGATCACTTTTCACACAAAGAGCAAACACAATAAATTAAGTGGGCACATCAGGTAACTTTTGCAGTAAAGCAGATTATCTGCCAGATAGAGAAGCCAGAGAGAAGTAGAGATGCTGAGAACAAATGAAAGCACTTGGCTTTACCAGATTTTGGCACACCCAGAGGAAACGTAAAGGGCAGCTTTGATTTCCTCTGCCTCCTGCTCTCTCCCTGCCCAGGACAGGCTCTTTTCATTTCAGTGGAGTGGGAGGTATGGCTAGGGTGGGGTGCAGCGTCCTGGCTGCTCCTCGGACAAACCAATAGCTACTGCTCCCTGCCCAGCCCACCCCTGTCCCTGCACTGCCCAGGGGTGCTCACCACAATGGCCAGACAGCTCCACGTGGCACAGAAGTCACCACCATGTCCCTGTGGCTTCCTGGTGTCCCACTGCACCGTGGCTGGGCTCATGGGGTACCACTGAACAGCCATGCAAACTGTGGCCTTGGCAAGTGGTTTTGTGCCAGGACAGTTACCTTGGGACAGCAGCCCTGGGACTGTCACCTTGAGACCAAGAACATCGCCAAGGCCACCAGATGTCAAAACAAGCTGCGAAAACACTCTCAGAAAAAACCTGCATTTTAAAGAGAAGGGGTTTTTACACTACAGTAGAGATTCTACTCTCCCATAAAGCATAGATCCACAAACTAATCAACAGCTATGCTTTAAACAAGAATCCTGGGAAATCTATAAATTTTCCAGTCATTTCTGTGGAAAAAAATAAAATTAAAATCAGATTTCATTTTCTGATAAAATATTATGACTAAGTTTGTTTTCTTTTTTCCTAACTTGGAATAAAAAGAGCAATGTTCTTTCTGAAAAGTGCTAATAAAGTCTTGGTATGTGATCTAGGAAATACAGAGCTGTGTAACTTGATGGAAACAATAATTTTCAATTGTCAAGACACTTCTGCTTCTTTTCACCCCAATTTCAAGTACATCTGGTTTCCATCTGCTCTGTATAAGATTGGCTCCTCCCTTTTTCAAATGTATCATGCTCTCTGATTTTGGTCATGACTCTCCAGTGGCATTTAACTCAAAAAAGTCAGCTCCACCTGGAATATGGATGCAGCAAGATGAGAAAGAGATGGGTGTTACAGGAGATTTATTCTACAAACTTCAGACTGACATTACAAACTTCAAAAAGGTTTGCAGTTTAGTTGGCACATGAATATACTGAGTCTCTCTGGTTCAAAACGTAAACTGCTTCAATTTTAAGAAGTGGATTTATATTTTGACTATTGTCCTCTAAAAATTTGTTTTGGTTGGTGTCCTTAAACTTTCACATCCTCTGCACAAGTTTTTCAATCGGTCTGACAGTATACATCCCATGTGATAGGAGATTTTCCAGGACAAAGTATGTCTTCTGTCTCCATGACTATTTCCCAGAAGGTCTTCCATTTACCATCAGTAGTGGCATTTCTTGAAGATGACTGTGTTTTTGAGACTTGATATGTAAAGGCAACCATTTCATTTTAATCAGCCTTCATAAAAGCTGAAGTTATGTCAATTTTAAATTCAGAACTGCAGCTGGAATATGAGAATTTCTCCTTAGATGTAAGGAAAAAATTATTTACCACTAGGATCACTGAACACTGGGACAGAAGTTGAGAGAGACTGTGTGTGGCCTCCATCTTTACTGATACGTGAAACTCAGTGGAAGATAAAGTGCTGAGCACACTAAACTTTATGTAGGAGGAGAGAATTACAGACTTCCAGAAGTTCCTTCCCACCTACACATTTCTGTGATGTGATTTTCAGCATGGATTTTGGTCTATTAAGCAAAAGATGTATCTACTGGGCAGACTGTGGTAGGAATATATAAAATCAAGAATTTTTGCTTGGTCCTTTTCTTCCACCTGTAGCAGAAAAATCTGCCCAGAGTCTGTAAAGCCCCAGGAGGACAGGCACAGCACTTTAAAATATCAACCTGTAGATCCATCAATGTACTTCAGCAACAAAACATTCAGCATTGTAAGGTTCAAGAAATAAGACAGACACCTATCACATTCAGGACAACTCCTTGGCCCTGTCCTGGAAATGAAGTTTTAATATCAGGTTCTTTTAAGGGAAACAGGATGTAATTGTAATGCTAAAGAGGAAGCAGCTGTCCTCTGAGTATCATCTGGTAATGTGGAAGTCCCTGGAAAGAATCTTTTTCTGCTTCATATTGATATGATTGGGCTGATGAGGGAAATTAGTGTTTTCCCAACACAACTATGCTGATACAACCACTGAAGTGGGAAAATTCCTGCTGTTTTCAAGATATAGCTTAATCCCTTATTCCCTGAAGTACAGGATAATCCTAGAAAAACAGTCCATATAACAGAGGTGTGTGATGCAGCTTTACAGTGTTACAAATACAGAAAATGTGCTGCTATATTTTTGTGCAGATTGCATTCCAGGTGCTTTTGCAAATCTCAGCTTAGATGATGACACATGGAGGAATTGTTTTAAAGGACACTTCCTCATTTTATTTTTACTGTTCAAAGCATGATCTGTGCACACTAATCAGAGTGTGACTTGAATAAAAGCTGTTTGTGCAGGCCCAACATCAGGCAAACTGGAATGAATTTAGTTGCACACAAACTGATGCAGTTATGAAGACAGCAGTGGCTGCAGCTGGAGTGCAGCTCTGGCTGAGAAAGAGGCTGATACCACAAGCACACATATCACCCAGCCACCCTCCCAGTCCTCACATTTGCCACATAGAGGGGACACCAAGACCCAGCCATAACTAACTTGTCCAAGGCCAGGCAGGATGTCTGAAAACAAAACTGAGCCCAGATACTTCAATTTTTATTCCAGTATTGACATATGTTTCTATTTCCTCAGACTCTCCACTCTTCAGCCATTGTGCACATTTGGAGTATGTGGTACTGCCATGGAGTGAATGAGATAGTGTTTCTCCTGAAAGAGAAAAATACCTCGTGATCCCTTCAGTAAAAACCATATTGTAATGGTGTTGGATAAAAAGTTACTGCAGTTACCTAGCAGGCTGAACAAAGACAATTTTCAGTATTGGAGTGATAAACATGCCAAATTTCAAGTTTGCACCACCTTTTGCAGAAGTGCTAGAACAATTAAAAAAAAATTCTTTAAACCTCTTACATAATGATAAAAGCAAAATATCACCTTTTTTGAGCTATAAGCTATTCAACCTTCCCTAACTTAAATATGGAGAGAAAGTTGCACTTTATCTACAAGCAGGCATGCAGCTGTGCAGGTCAAGATTGGAGAAAAATTTAAATTATTTAAGTAATTGAATGACAGCAGCAATTCATTGCATATTAAGCAAATGGCACAGATAGAACATGTCAGAATGTTACAATTGTTTTAAAAGATCCGCATCATGGGCATGAGATGGTACCTCTACATTAGTGTTTATTGTAGTCAGGACTATTTTTGAGAGAAGGGTTGTCCCCAGTCATTGCTTTAGTTCATGCCCTAGAATAGTCTTGGCATGTATGAAGTGGATTTCTTGAGCTTCTTTTTGAAGATGTGCTGTAGGAGTGTACCTAATTTACTATAGCCAAGATTGGTCTTTTGGTCAATGGGAGCAGGCTGGAGTTAAAGCAAAATTAAGGAGCTTGGAACATGGATAGCTTGGATGTCAAGTGCTTAGCATCTGTTATTTCACTCTACACATCTCCTTCTATTGGTCCTTACTTCTTGCTAGTTAGAAATAGAAAAAATTGCTAATAAGTAATAAATGCAAAATTATTTCAGATAAAGCTGCATACAGTATGATGGTATTTAAAATGATTGGTATTATTTTAAAAACCCAAACAAGTGGGTTCCCATTGTAACAATGCTCCAAGTGGATGCACAGGAATGATGAGTTTTCAATGACGAAGGCAGGAAGAAGATGTGCCTAGTTTGGTCATCCTCTGATGACCTGGTGTGAGTAGTCAGATTCTGAAGTCATCACTCACAGAAGACAGTTTACTGTGTAATTAGGCTGCTTCAAAGCATAGGAAATCTCTCAGCAAGAATAAGAACCACAAACTGAATCTTCATGACCATAATTCGAAAGCAAGAGCAGATGGAAAGTGTTCTCCAGAGACTTTGAACACAGCCTTCAGGATGCTCCCACCAGCATTTTCTGCCTGCGGTTCCACAACTTCTGATGCTGGATATGGGGCACTACTCAATCACAGCACAACAGATCTGACTGACATCAGAAACAGGCAAACAATCACCTTTCTCTTGAAGTAAGAAAAGTGAAAGTTTGTCGCTGTTTTGGACACACA
>VXBB01011366.1:10974-30399 GCA_013399915.1 Illadopsis cleaveri
ATCATAAATGTCTCACAGAGCAATCATCATTTCAAGTGCGTACCCCCCACTTGTCTTCCACAGTCAGAGAAAATTATAACCTAATATATACAAGCAAAGTAAGACCAAGCCTTCATTTTACCATTAAANTGCTTTTAAAGACAATTTTTTCTTCTGTAAACAAGGATTAATTTGAAATACTTTAAAAACATTTGTAGTCTTTTAAAGAGCTTAATATACTCTTAAAAACTTACAATTTGTAAGAAATTTATAAAGAGAACAAAAGATGCTACAATGACAGGGAAGAGAAAATAATGATAATTACTTTGAAAGAAGTGCAGCTGTATTTAATATAGGCTGACTGTCCATAATTTCCTGCCTACTAGATGCCCTTTGGATTATGGTGTTAGGATCCCTAACTTGCTGCATGAAGAATCTTCTTCTAGTATTACTTACATTGAAATTAATAAGCTCATGTTGATTTGAAGGCATGCTTTTGCCTTACTTTTGGGTACTTTTAATGACTTGAATGCAGTTAGGACAAAAGTACTGCTGGCCAACAACAACAACAACAACAACAACAACAACAGCAACAAAAACAAAAACAAAAAAACCCCCACTCCAAAACAACAACAACAACAACAAAAAACCACAAAAACCCCCCTGCATATTTAGTGGCAGCATTCTCAGGTAAGCACATGTAAATTCAGACTTATATTCTCCTCTAGCCTCTGCTGTTTGGAGTTTTTAGATACCTTGGTTTCTCATGGGCTATAATCCAGCCACAACTCATTGCAAAGTTTTACAGCCAAACTTTGTGCCAGTCCTCTGATGAATGTTCATGACATGCTGATAGAAGCATCTCAATGGGAAAGGACTAAGTTAAGGTAGTGACAGAGAAAGAAAAATAATGATTTAAGTTTACACATGTCTTTTATAGGGGAGGGAGTGAAAAATCTAAATTGAGAATCACAATCATTAAACAGCCAGTAGCAAAATAAGCAGCTGGCACAAAAATTGAAGCATGAATATATGTGCACATACATATATATTGATTCAAAGTGTCATGGTAGTTAATTAGACACTTTGTTACTTCGTTTACTAGCTACAGATCAGCTAAGAAGCAGTGGCTGGTGAAGAATGCTAACCACTTAATCATATGCACAGTAAGAAGATATAAAGGGTGTCTTTGTTATCACAAAGTTCTGTAAAATTTTGGAAGTCTTACCCCTATTTCTAGGCCAAAAAGGATGGATTTTGTAAAGCAGAAGAAAAGAATTGCTCACATAGAAATATTTTAAAGTTATCCTTGGACAATATTTTTTTTTTTTCACTCAGCTGTAGAGGTAATAAAAATCTGGACTCTTGTAAAAATAACTGCTCTAAATGAATAATATTATTATGTAGTGTGCACTTGATCTCCTATAATTTTTAAAATTCTTAATGCAATTTTTGATAATGAAAGGAGACAGTTGTTACATGACATGAGACCTCAAAGAGCTCTTTGCTTCTACTATAATGACAATCATATAAAAATTGTGTACAGATTTTCTTTTTATTTCTGTGTAATTACTAAATCATATATGAAACTTTTTTTTTGTCACAGCAAAATCAAATAACATTTTTGTCCTTTAATCCAAATGGTTGTCCTGAAGGAAGTAAATGCTACCTTCAAGTACTGGATTTGTAACTCTTGCTTCATACTTTCTCTTAGCTAAAATACATATGCCATAAAATTCAGAGCTTGGTGTGTTACCATAAATGAAATACTTCTACCTCTGCATGACCTAGCTCTGCTCTGCTATTAGCCTTAGGCAGCTTCTCTGTTTGTAGCTTTCTTAAATATGTAAAGAAATGTAACTGGTTTCTTTCAGTGAATCTGTATGTCTGAAAAAACCTTCAATAAAGTCATTTTATCCTTGGATAGATTCACTTTAGGACAGTCTTGCTGCATAACAGTATCTGTACCAGAAAGCTCAAACTAACCTAAATGGGAGATGAGAGGCAGATATTGGATAGTTGATTGGGATAGCAGCAGAGCTGCATCAATCATCAGACCAAACCTGATGTTAATTTGTAGGCTGAACAAGTTGTATCTGCTGACTTAGCTTAGCTAAGATTAATACACTTCTTCATATCCCCAAGACAGACAATTGCTCCTTTCCTCTCATTTTTCATCTATCTTCTTGGCCCTTTGGAGCTTTGTTTTCTTGTTTTTTGGTGGTGTTGATTTTTTTTTTTCCTGCATTATTGGTAGAACTGTTATAACCCACTCTTTCCCCACTTTTAATTCAAGGGAGGCTGACTTTCACCTCTCTCTGGGGGCTTCAAGGTATCTTATACAGCTCTTGAGACCTCCTGCTGGGGAAGCAATCACTGCAGCGAATCAGGAAGTGATTTAGGCTCTGCAGCTCTTCAGAAAACAGCCGAAATTTACTGATCACTCCTTCCTCTCCTCTCTCACTGAGTGCTCAGATCTAGAGAGTCCTTTATATTTCTGTTTTCAAATCCCAGTATAGGACTGAAATCACCAAAGCTTAGCTACTTTGGGCTGGTTAGCCTTTTGTCCATAGTTATATGAAAGGAAAGAGGAATGTTTCAATGACTTTTGCTGAATGATATTAGTTAGTTAGAAAGACTTGTATGATCCAGACTGGATTTAGGGTGGGGGGAGATATGAAATGCAGAACAGGAAGAGGGAGCTGCTCTGGATTGTAAATGTCAGAAGCACTAAGGCCCAGGTCTGCCAAGTTCACAGATGAGATGTAAGCCTGAATCTTTCTTAACTCAGCAAAGTGCCTGGACTCTGTCTTTCCTCTCACTGAATTAATATGAATTTACTGCTAGAGAATGGATCTATGTCCAAATCTACTGTCCTATGACCAAGGCAGTAACGGTAAGCAGGCGCTTCAAATTCCTGCATTAACTGTGATGCCCACAGCTACCCCATGGAGCACTAGCTGCTGAGTCCTTTATCCTCATCCTTTGAGACAGCAAAGTATCCTTATAAAGATGAAATTAATAAAGTCATTTATCCAGTAAGAATACTTAACAATACCTTTTAAGTTAGTCAAACAATGCTATATCACTTACAGCCAGCTCCACAAAATTCATTCTGATTTCAATGAGAGAATAATTGGTAGAGTAAGATTTGTTTTAAAGTGCTAACTAGATAGCTGAAATCAGTTAAGCAGCTTACATAGCAGACACCCTCTTTAGTCAATATCCTACAGGGCTGTTTGTCCCATCCTATGACAGATTATTTAAATTTATCTTTCTCTGCAAAAGCCTCATTTCTCTACTAATTTAAAAGGACTCTGGCTGACTAGATCAAACTAATTCATAACTCCTGGAAACTTTTAGCATGGTGCCCTTCATTCCAGTCCTAAAGAAAGCAGCAGGTCCTAAAGTGGCTTTTACAGAATACTGGACTCATTGCATCTTGGACCAGCTCTAATACAGTCGGTGCAGAGACTGGTTCTCCTCTGATGACAGAACTATGCCAACAGAAACACACTGAGATGAATAGAGGAGTTATTCACGTCTTCATATCCCAACCACAATCAAAAGAATACTTTTTGTTGCATTTTCTTTTCCTTTCTTATTACTCTCCCAGTCCATTCCCATCGCACAAAAGCAGAGACTTTCATCGCATAATACTTTATTTGAAGAAAAGTGCTGAAAAAGAAGAGGAATGGACCAACTCCCTCAAAATAAGCATCGACTCTGACAGAGCTGATGGAAAAAATTGCTATGGTATGCAGTGTCAGATATTTGTTACCCAGCCCAGACCTGTTGTGAGGCATCATCGATGCTTGGCCTGCCAAGCCTTCCTCCAGCAGATGGCGTTCATAGCTTGTTTCTCCTTGCTAATGCACCAAAACCACACTGATGGCTGTGCCCAGTCAAAGCTCTCTTGTTTCTAATTAGTGTGCATCACTACCTATTTCAGCTCTGCACCAAAAATTTTCACCCAAGCATCAGTATCTTATAAAATAATAAAGGAAATAAAAAGACTAGAAATAGCACCTGTTTTGTAAAATTCAGGTGTGCGATTTTTTCCCCCTCAAAATAAAAGCCTTGGGCTGCTATCACTTTTACTTTCTTTGTATTATGATGTCTCTCAATTGTTCAGGAAAATAAAAACAGGTCATGAAACTGGTGTGTATGTGTGCATGTCTGCTACTATGAAATAAATCTATTTTGCCCCTTTTTTCCTCCTTGGCATTAGATATGGATTCCCTGATAAATCTTAATTTATATAACATAGAATATCTCAGAGAAAGAAAGCCTTAGGCAGTCTTCATTGCCTTCAAAAACATGGGATATTAATCACAATTTAATAATAATAATAAAGGTAGTCAGAGATTATGGTATATTTGCTCATTTTACCTTAATAGATAATGACAAAATCCTTTCTGACCTTCCATCAAGGTCTGATGTGTTGTATTTCTTTCAACAGACTCCATGTTGACAGGATGGCACACACAAATCAAGTCTTGCAATAGGCAAAGTAATATTTTTACTTCTTTTGTGGAACTGTACTTTCCCATTTCAAAGAATTTGGAGCTCAAAAACAAAGGACCAATCAGGGACAAAAACTTGCATCATATATGCAGCTGTGTATTAAATTAGTGTTCTAAAATATTTTGTGCTATTTGTTCCTATTACCTACTAATGAATATTTGGATATTAATTCAGCTTTCCAATTTTGTGAGGAAAGGGAACACTTATCATAAACATAATTCATGCACACACATAAGCAAAAGCTCACGTCTTGTCAGAGTCAAATTAAAAACACCAGAAAGGATAATTTAACCAGAATATCTACTGCACCAAGTGAATACAGAGTAAGGGAAAAGTTATCCTGATCTTTAATCCACCTAGAATTTTTCTGCACCTTTATTAGTGTGCACTAAGTATAATGCAGCAGTAGTAGTGTGCACTAAGTATAACGTAGTAGTAGTAGTGTGCACTAAATTCTTATATATGGCCCCTCAAAGTGTTATAGTATTTTTGAATACTGGGCAAAATATGCAGTGGTATTGCACAGCATGGCACTTTGGTGCAGGTAACAGCTGGTAAGGAAACTCCTAACGCAACATAGGGACTTGCCATTGTCCTGCATTGCCACCAATCCATCCCTCTTTGGTACTGGCTATGACCCTCTGGCAGCTGCTGGCTGTTTATGTGGACTCTGTGAGCAGGATTGTCCTTATTTAAGTTTTTGATGCAGATGTGAGGCTTGAAGAGAACAGCAAATCACCTAACAAGGACCAGCAGTTTTCTGTCACATGCTTCAAAGAAAGGAGAAGACTGGGGGAGTTAGAAGCCAGACTGATAGTCTAATGCTTGAAGGAGCTGGGTACAGATCCTTTGTGTATTGTGACTTCAGCTGCTTGAGACCAGTGATTTTATATTTCTTTGCTTCATTTCCTGACTTACAGCTTGCCCATATTAGTGCTTCTTTGCTTGTAAAGGATTCACTGACTTTTTTCTGTTCCAAGCCACTGCAATACTCATTGTGAGTACCTTATAATGTGAAGATAAGTGTTCCAGAGAGAAATTATATTACACTTAGAAAAGGCAGAGAAGATCTTTCTACAGTGTTAGTTTGTCAAACTCAAAACAGGTATGTATGTTCATGAAAAGATGGGATCAGGTTATTATACATCAATTTTTATTTTCCACTTCCCCTTAATAATGAATATGATTAAATGGCAATATGTGTGGAGACTGGAGGGAAATTTTCAGTGGTCATCCAATGTCATCAGTAGATTTCAGCTAAATAATTCACCATTCTTTTTGTATATTTCTCTATTTTACAAAAATGCAGAAGTGCACTATGAGATGTGTCTGGATATACTGAAATTGTACACACAGTAGTTTTCTCTGTGTTGGGATCTGTACCTGTCTTTAAGATCTACCCTAATACTAGCAGCCACTGATAGATATTGTAAGAATCAAAGACAGTTAACTGCTGAATATTCAGAGTTTTACCAAGAAGGTTGATACATGCAATGGCCAACCATTGCCTATTTTATATGATTTATTTTTCTTTTCCTTTGGTAATAAAACAGGAAACTACACACTAAAAATACCCAGCTCAGCTGACAGGCTGAGAATGACTGTCATGACAAGCTGGATGCAAACTAGATTATCAAAATCAAATGACTTAGGAAACCTAGGAAACTTGGGAGCAGGGTCTCATTAGACCCTTCCTGTCACTGCCCCTGGGCTTCTTAAGAAAAGTTTTTGCAAAAAGTTCATTTAGCATGTTCACTGTCTAGAATGGAAGTAAAGGCATTTAAGTTGGGTGAAAGATTGTCAGAGAGATGTCAGAGAGATGATTCTCCTCACATGCCTTTGTTATGTTGTACAAATTTAAAATTTCTTGCAAATATTGTCTATTTCTTGTGTTTATGAAATGTATTTGATTCATATGATAATGAAAATTTTTAACTTCAGGAATTTTCTGGTTTTGTGATATTTTGTATTTCAAAAAAGAGATTTGGGGAAGGCTGTAAAATGCTGTTTTGATGTTGTTATCCTTGAGGATGTGCAGGGGCAACTGTGTTCCACAGTTCTGCTGTACCCTTGGGGTGAATAACTGGCCTATCTGTGATGTCTGTATACTCTCTCAGCTTTGCATCTGTCTTTCCTGCTTTTCCTTGCATTTTTGCCTTACAAAAGACTTTATAAGACCGAGCCACCTCTGCAGTTGCTGCAGTAATTGCAAAGTTCTCGTTGGAATATCCTGATAATGATTCAAGGCTGGTACCATTTGGAGAGATTTCTTTTCCCTTCTCTGAACAGCTTTTTCAGCATGAGTGAGGTACTGAAAATGCTTTTTGCTATGTGTGCTGTTGATGCATTTCTGTTTTCTGCAGTTCATTTGCAGTCTGTGCTTCTGATTTTTTCCTGGATTCATGTTATCATTAAGTTAACTACAGTCTGTTCCTTATTTTCTCAGTCTG
Organism: Illadopsis cleaveri; assembly: GCA_013399915.1. Taxonomy (NCBI): domain Eukaryota; kingdom Metazoa; phylum Chordata; class Aves; order Passeriformes; family Timaliidae; genus Illadopsis; species Illadopsis cleaveri. The sequence goes on from VXBB01011366.1 coordinate 17,931, forward strand.
ATGCTGAGTGGTGTTTGTTGAAATCTTCTCAAGAATGCTGAGCCTTATCTGCTTCATTGACAGGGTGAGGTTTGAGGCTTTTTGGTTGCACACATTTTAAGAGTTTTTTCCCTCACTGTTTTTGACTGGTCCATTTCTTCCTTTGAAATTTCCACAGAGTTTCACTTTCCCCAAATACGGTACTTTCTTATCATTGCAATGCTTGCCTCAATTTCTGTTTCCAGTGTAGATCCATTTATCTCGTCTTCCAGTCACTCCTTAAATTCAGTGCTTGCTCATATCTGTCTTCTGTTTTGTCTGATACTACCTGCCTGGCCTCAGTATGGGAATTTGTCCTGTCACGGCTTTTGCTTCCCAAGGTCTCCTGGCTTATCTGATTCTTGTTCTGAGTCTGTTGGTGTCCAGCTGTGCCTGCAGTGGTTTGAGTCATACTGGTTCTGAACATTCTTTGTTTTTCTTCAGTTCCACAAATGTTTACATTTCCCTGGTATGATGGTATCTTGGACCTGTTCTCCTACTAAAAGGAAAAATCCCTGTGTAATCTGTTTACTGTGAATTTTGTGTTGCTACTTGTCCTTGTTTCTTTAAACAAATCATGTGGTTTATTAAAAAAATGTTTTTACTTCGTTTTAGCTGATCATGGTTTTCATGGTATTTTGCTATTGACAGATGACCAGATTGGGAAGATAGTTCAACTGTGGTTGACACAACTACATATTTTGTTATCTGTTAAATTCTGTGATTTTTTTCTTTTATGAGAGAAAAGTGTACTTTTAGCCCTACCTTTGGATATAAAATACAAATTAACAGTTTTTTAAGTTCTTCAGTGAATGACTCCTAGCCACTCTTAGGTGCATGTTATGCCTTTAGATAACATACTGAGTGTTAGCACAAGACTTATTTGTCTCAAGAAGCTTGAGGGGTCTGCCATTGCAATGCCAGAGGTGATTTAAAATTCCTGTCTCTCTGCACTCTGGACACAAAACTGCATAGAATGGGTAAGGTTTAACAGGCTTGTTTTGAAATCTTGCATTTGCCTTATGGACCCAGAGCTTTCCATTAAATGAGTGATTTTTTCCACAGGCTGTCATAATGAGAGCTCCTATGGTGTATACTGTTCTTCTGTGTGGGACAGGGCTAATACAGTATTTCCACTCTCTCATCTGATCCAACTCGCATTTCAGGTCACTTTTCCATCTCCTCTAAAATTACTAGTTTTTTTTATTTTGGAAACTTCCCTTCACAGTCAGCAGTTATCAGGGTACACATTTCTTTTCAAGCAGCGCAAATGTTTTCCGTGTCCTGGATTTTTGGAATTGGCCAGTGCAAGGGGTGGTTGAAAGACACTTGCTTTCTTCTAGAAAAACATGAGTGTTACAGGGTCTGAGGCTGGTATGAGGTTGTGAGGATTGTACCCACTGCCTTGCTGTCTCCAGCTTTGGCACCACAGTTGCGGGAATGTGTCCTGAGTGAGCCAGGCTGTCTGGTCTTGTGGTGGTCTTGCCTGTTTGGATTGTGTATACTGGTGGGGCAGATTGAGAATTGAATTTCACATTTCACTGTCTCTTTGCTCGACATTGTAATAAGTGGTCCCATTTCTCCACTAATAGTAATGACATGAGTGTATTTGCCATTTACTTCAGTCCTCCAGAGGACTAGAAAACTAGATTCAGGCTTAAAGCACACATGTGGGCTACAGGACTTGTTTTCCTAGAGGAACACAATTCTGGGAAGATTCTTGAAATAAAGTTAATGTTATATTGCAGAGCTCTAATCATCTGAAACAAGATTTGAAATTAAGAGTTTTGCGATGTTAAATGAAAATATTTTGTGATGGTAATTCAAAAAAGCTTGTTGTAAACACAGTAATCTTGTAAATAGTTTGCCTAGGCATCTAGAGACATTTAGAATGGCATGTTACATTTCTGTTCCTTTTTGTAATATCTTTTATAGCCTGATTCATAACATACAGAAAAACAAATTAATGAAAGTTGAATGTCCTTAGTTTTCCTGTCCTTACCCTTTTTCTAAACAAACAGTAAGAAACCAGTTTTAGCCAGGGATGTACAAATACATTTCCCTCTATATCAGTATAATTTTGCCGTGATCTATGGCATTATATTAATTTGAATTTTCATTCACTCCCCTCTTTTTTGGAAATACTTAGAAACTGATTAAATAATAGGAATAACGTTAGGAATAGTAATTATATTCTCTAGGATAGATGAATTATCTAAGAATTGGGCATTAGCCACAGAACTTACTGTATTTGAGGTTTAAAAAGGAAAATGGAGACTTACAATTATTAGTTAAATTATTTATGTGGTCATAAATAAATAAATCAATAAAATATCTACTCAGTGGAGCAGTGCTGAATAAAAGAATTTCAGAAGTAAAATGGATTTATCATAGCCATTTGGATGCTAATAACCAGCTTCAGATTGCACAGCTGTGCTGAATGACTGGTTGTTTTACCATACATGAAATTTGGGAACTCATCAAATAATTGAAAAATACACTGAACTTCTGTAATTTTTAATTGCTAGTAAACTGCTATTTACACAGCTTTTTCAATTGCTGGTGCATATGAGGACAAGGACCCCATACATGTCATAAAATATGTCTGTAAGCCACTGCTCTTCCTGCAAATCAAATCCACCTAATTGAAATTTTCTCTTCTGCAAAAGTACAAGCGTACTGTGAATATATATATGGCAGATGTGCTACTGCAAATGACTATTCCTAAATGCCATCTTAAAACTTAATTGACAAATCTAGATAGAAGGAATTGAAAAAGATATGGGAGGCTGACCTACAAGCATGTTTTTTTTGCTGAGAATCAGGATATGAACTGAAACCTTGAGAAGATGAAGCTTATACTGTAGTCTTCCCTAGATTATTAGTGGCCATGGATGCTCATAGATATATTTTTAAAATTACATTAAGCTTTTCTGTAAGTGGGCAGACATTAAATATGTACTAGTGTTGCTTTCCTCCCTTTGTTTAAACACTAGTGAGCAAAAAATGCTGAGAAGAAAGGAAGAGCTGGGAAAAGTGTACCTGCTTAGAAATTCATGAACCTATAGGCATGCCAAAACTGAATTTAGGTGCTCAAATTCTTCTCATGACAAAGCAAGACAATATCAAAGTTTCTAATGTCTAATGTCACTCGTTTGCTGCTGGTCTCTCCATTTCCTTCCCTTTCTTTTTCTCTTATTTGTGTCTACATTTTTAGTTTGGTCATTTTGGAAATGCACTTTCCTGAGAGCTCACTGATATTTTACTTACTCTGTAGAAAGTACTTTCAAGAAAAGGAAAGGAAAGGAAAGAGAAAAGGAAAAGAAAAGAAAAGAAAAGAAAAGAAAAGAAAAGAAAAGAAAAGAAAAGAAAAGAAAAGAAAAGAAAAGAAAAGGGAAAAGTGGAAGGGGGAAGCAAAAGGTAAAAAGGAAGGAGAAGGGCAAGAAAATGGAAAAGGAAGAGGGTGAGAAGAAGGGGAAGAGGTATGAGAAAAACAAGGAGAAACAAGAAAATGCAAGTGTGTTAATTTGAAATAAAATTTTGGAACTATTCTGATGAATTTCCTCTTTACTCCCAGCCTTCTCAAAATTTAGTTTCTTTTTTTTTTTTTTTTTAAATATATATATTTTTCAATAATTTACATAACTTGTACTTACCTTACATTGATTTCTCGGAATGCATGTTGCAATGTGTGTTCTCTCGGNTCCTTTCCAGTGCTAGCAGCCTTAGTCCTCCAGAGGCTGTGGTGCTGTTTTCCTTCCACAGTGTGTGCTCTGTGCTGTGCTCCCCTCAGTGTTTGCCAGTAGTCAGACATTATGAAGAATACTGCCTTCTGCGTAGCAAAGTGTAAATTTCTTGAGTATTAGACCATATATGTATCCTTTTAAAATAATGTCACATAATGTATATATGAATAATAATTAGAAAGTAAACCAGCCAGGAATGACTATACTCTATATTTAATCACCATATAATTCTTCCCAGCGTTGTTCTTGTCACCAGAGATTTAGCTGCTAATTTACTCAGCAGTACTGCTACATTCTCTGCTTTGTAAATCTTGCTAACTGGTAATGGGGATTGTCTACTCCTGAGCCCAACAAATTTGTCTAAACTGATATACATCTGTTGTATGTGAAAGTACTTACTGGGTGGGCATTCTATTCCCATTGATACAAAAGAGTCACAGTGAGGCATATGACTTTTTCCTTCAAAACTCGGTATTTGGGGTGGAAGGAAGAAAAAAGAAATAATTTTAAGGGATTATTTTAATCACAAACCTCCTTGCAATGACAACAGCAAGTCATCTGGGTAAGTCTGAATTAATGAAGTCTAAATAGGTGGGATTCCTCTGTTCTGTATATGTTAGAAAAATCCCAAACCCTAGCATTTCACCTCTATCTGGAGGACATTAATAGGTGAAACACTGAAAAAAAACCCATCAGTGAGCAGGTACAAATTAGGTGACAACCTCAAGCAAGATACAGCTGGGCTTCCTGCTGCTGTTTGATCTGTTTCTGTCACTCTTACACAGTATAAAAACAACAAGCAAATTTTAGATACCACAGGAAGTCACACCAGTTAACGGTATTTATTGCCATCTTTTTAAATGTTTCTTTAAGAACTTGAGACATATGTAAAACCACCATAACTTTCTGATAAACAAAAAAGATTAAGTTTTTAAGGTTTTTATTCCTAGTCTAAATGGTTTATGAAGAAGTTAAGAACATCTGATTGTTGCTCAGCAACTTTGAAAATACAGCAATTAATTACTCTGCATAAGCTTAGAGAACTAAATTTAGGCAGCCATTTATTAAAGACATTTGTTCACACTCTTTCCAGTTGAGCTTTCTGCATTTATGGGTGATAAAATACCAATGTCTGAGGGTCTTTATTGTGAATGTTTTTCAACCTTTGGTTCAAATAGGAAAACCTAGTTCAAAACAATGGTTTTATCTGCTTACTGAAGCCTGACAGGATCTCTCAGGAAAAAATACTTGTGTTTCTCTTTTGAAGGCATATTTCTTTTGCTTTTTAATGGTGATAATATATAAATATCTCTGCTTAGAGTTTCAGCAGAACCTTGGAAATGCAGTGGTAGATGGAAAGAAACAAACAATGAGAAGGGCTAAAAGGACTAGAACGGATTCTTTTATCCCTGGATAATTCCATGTATCCTTATAGCTATAGCAGAGTTGTTCTAGTTTGATCGTCTGTCTCTGTTAATGACCGGATATAAATATTTTATGTGAAGTTTATGAAATTATAATGTGTAGGCACTCTAGGATTCACCATCCACTTTAAAAATACCCTGCTATTCTCTTCATTTAATGTAGAGCTCTCTAATGATATGTGACTCTTCTGAACTTCGTTTGAAGTAATGCAAGCAAAGGCCAAATATTTTCTGAAAGTAATTCCCAATCCTATAATAATTTTTTTTTTTTTTTTTGAGTTTGAAGATATCTCAGTCTGTGTTCATATACACAGGTGGGGGAAGTCTGTCTAGGGGAATAAATTTAGCTTTTTTCAACTGGATGCTCAAGGCTTCCACAAAAATTCATAGTGGCTGCAGGGCTGGCGGATAAAGTCAGAAAATTTTTTCTTAACAAGGGGAAGAGACACTTTCATGCAGTGTCAGTACTTCAGAATTGCTGTGGTAGTCCATTAAACTAATGTGAAGCTATTATAGAAGGAAAAGGAAGTCTTTACCAATCAAAACCTTAATTAGGGTACAAAGCTAAAATTCAAATAAACAGCAAGATTTTTTTTACTGTGACCCTGGATATTGCTGCTTATCCCCAACAGAAATTTCCAAAACATATATTATATGTTAAGAATTTTCTTTGTTCTTTATCTCTTTTGCATTGACATCCAAGCTTCTGTTATTTGCTGCTGCTTGTTCTGCTTCAAACACCTTCCACATCCCCCATTTCCCACCCTTTAACAAAGGTATCCAGCTAGTGGTTTAGAGACTGTACAAACCTTGGAGAAATTAATTGAAAACATTTTTCCTAGTGCTTCCACTTGTTTGAAACAGACTGCATTTAAAAAACTTTTTAAACTGTAATTTCTCACATGCCAAAAAACCATGCTTAGTTTCAAGATACTGGGCCTTCCTGCCAGTGAAGGACACTATTCTTGTTCCTGTTCTTAGAGCATTGACAAGTTCTTGAAATTACAGTAAGCTCTTAGTATATGGCAAACTTAATGTTCCTTAGCCAATACCCATTGACTAATAATCGTGTGGGTTTTGATTGGGATACCCTGGTGAGGAACTTAATTCCCTTTTTGCAAGAGGATTGTGACACACTGCAAATTTTGGTGCTTCTGTTATATGTTTTCACATTTTCAATATTTACAGTGCAAGGTAGGAACAAAGTTTAAAGGTTCTTTGGTGAGCAAGTTCTAAAATCATATCATCAGGAGAAATGACTTCTATCAAGAATCAGGAAATCAGAGTAATTTCCACCTGGAGTGGATGAGACTTTGCCACTTGCTCATGGGGTGGAGAATCAGGCCACTAGAGGCAGCAACAGCATAGTATGATATAAAAATTAAATCAGGGTACAACCAATGCCTATTCCAGTGATACAGAGCCAGGCAGTTTTTTGATGCTCATGCTGTAGTTCCCTCTGCATGAGGGTCTGTGAAGTGGCCCAAGGAACGTTCTTTAATAACCAAAAGGCACAGTCCCTTTTTCACCAGGTGGCATTTGTGCTCTGAAGTCATGGGTTGATCTTTCAGCAAATCCTGCTTTCAGATGAGAAAATCACATGAAATGGACAGTACAAAAGGGTGATACAGCACAAATTGATACAGATTAATTTCCCCTCCTTGTCTTTGCTTTAACACCCTTAACCCCTCTCAAGCAAAGATCAAAGCCCCAGAACCTAAAGAAAAGTAACAAGAGCAACAAAAATCTTGTTTGTTGTATTCCCTCAGGCTTCTTTCCAGATACCTTTCATCTATCCTCCTTTCCAGAAGAAATCCATACTGCATCTTCCAGCATACTGGTCAGATATTCAGTCTTGTGCTCTTACCTGACCTGGATTAAAGTTCCATTGCTGATTGCTGTATTAATAACTGTGAAGTCGCAGCTTTGAGTTCCTCCAGCTATGTGTGTACTCTCTTTTATCTACATTTCAATTCCAACCATGAAAATTCCTTACTGCTGTGGAAATCTTTCCATGCTGGGCTTGCTGATAGGAAGCTGACCTTAGGACACCTGCATGATGCTATTCTCTACAGTAAAAATTTGGAATAGCCATGCCCACATAGATGTAAATGAGTAGAATAAACTGGTCATACTCTGGGAAACCTGAACAGCTTGAATTTGTGTTAAGAAATGGTAGATGAAAATCTCACTAATTGTATCTTACTGTTGAAAATGGATTCTTAAAATTCCCTTACTTAAGTAAAACCTATTTTGTCAAGATATGGTTTGATCCCAAAATTCCAGGATGGTATTATGTATTTTCATTTTTGAAGTCTGATGTGTTTAGACACTCGGGGGTCACTTTATGTAGGAGGATCGGACCCGCAGAAGGAACGAGGCAGGCAGCAGGTGAAGGGAAAGCTAATGTTGCTTTATTTTTTATTTTTCTTTTATATTCTTTATTTTTTCTTATTTGTATATTTTTCTTATTTTGTATATTGTCTTATATACAGTTTGTACAAAGGCAAGAGATTGGTCATTTACGTCACCACTTCAACTTGGATGGTGAGCACCACCATCAATCAATTCTCCTCTTAGAGGAGAAATATGAAAAACAATCTAAAAATATACATTGTTTATGTTGAAGCTGCGTGAGAATCTGCTTGCAAGATTTCAAATAAAGAAAAGCAAGAAAGCTGAGGGCAACAGACGTCAGCTTAAGAAAGTAAACCATTGTGTTTCACATAGAGCTTTCTACCAAACAAGATGACTATATATATCTTTTGGGAGGTGGGTTCCAGGATAAAGGGAGCCTTATATCCCTGAGTGTAGTCTGTCAATCTTTTGTCATCAGAGTCATATTAGGCATGTTCTGTCTGCTCAAAATTTTAGCCACTGGTCTTCATCTTGCTTCTTTCCTTCTATTGCCAGCAGCCAATATCTGTATATATGGCAACTGAGTGCAAAAAGATTGACAAGACACTGCAATGGTGACTTTGCCAAGCTATGAAAGGATGACCAGGAGGTGAGAAATGATTACCCAGACCCAAACAACACTGCCAAGCTCTGCTGCTGCCAGCCTCATCTCACTCCAAGAAGTTCATGTTTCCTGCCTGTCTGGTTGACATTGAACAACAGTGAACACTAAAGGCCTTGTAACAGATTCAGCAGGGCAGTGAAAACAAGCAACACAAAGTGTCTGTGTTAAACCAAATTGTGAGTGGAAAGAGCAAATGTGCAGGTGGTGGCAGAAGGCATGAAAGCACAAGTAATTATTACCAGAATTCACCTAGCCTGTCCTTTTTTAAAATACGTATGATTGAAAAAAAGCTGAAGCAGACCTAATAGCTCACCTGTTGAGCCTGCTGTTCCCTATGTGAGTTTACTCACTAATCCATACACATGGCCAAAAAAATATAATGGATAATAATTTACTACAACATCAGTGAGCTGAAATGCCTCAGAAAGAGATCTGATGAATGCCAGAATTGGTGAAAAGGAACATTTAGGCTGCTCAATTAAGAGCGGATAGAAAGTGAAATCTTCCTGGTAGTAGCAAGGATCAATGAAGCTCTGCTCAAAAGGATACAAAGTGCAGGAACTGCACAGATTAAGAAAATCTGGAAGAAACTCAAGACCATGTTAGGAGAAGGTAATTTATTCATTTAACTTAGAAAATAAAGAAAGCAAGAGATGGTAGAAGTCCCTAAAGAAATAAATAAAACATTTCAACCTGAGGTCACCACCAGCACCACCAGTGAATCAGAAACTGTGTGGAAAACAATGGGCAAAAGTCCACCTTGGTGTTCTTCAAATCCATGAAGATTTGAGAGAGCAGAGAAGAATATTTAATACATTCTTTCCCACATAACCAGCCTCTTCTTCCTGATCCATCCTCACTCTAAAAATATTTTTCTTTACATTTAGCATAATTTACTACTGTCTTTCTATTTATGTCTAGTGCATTTTGTTTTGCCTTCATGCACTTCCACCTTTGTAAGTGCCATCAGCTTTTTGGAAACACTGATAAGATCTCTCCTTCCCTCTTTTTTCCCCAAGCTGAACCAGCCCACTTCCATCAGGTTCTCCTTGTACATAACAGGCTGCAGCTCCCTGCAAATGTCCTGGTGGCTCTATCCCCTCCACTTTCCCAGAATCCAGCAGGAGAGGTTCCTCTCAGTTTTTCAGTTTTTCCCCTATTACTATGTTAGACAAAGAACTTCCTGAAGACCTTGCATAATTGGTTTTTTTTCTGGTTTAAGATGTGGAAGGTCAAGTACAACTGGTTCTAGTACTGTAAAGGAAAGTTTTGTTCCTCCTAATAGCCATGCCATAGCAAGGAAAGGAAAATCTGTCCTACCAGACTGGCATTGGTCATGAAAGAGCAAACAGTTACAGAGAGCACATGTAATAATTAAAAGCAATTGGCTTTCCTTGTGTGCTTACACTATTGCAGGCCAAATACAGGCACACCTTCCAGAGTTCCCAGCTGCATACCAGGACTGAGTCACTGGTGAAGGAGATAGACTTCCCCTCAGGATTTGACCATGTCCAGGCCCCATGGCACAATATTTTTCTGCAACATGTCATTTAACACCTATTTAAAAAAACTTAATAAACTAAGAAAGGCTCATTAGTTGTTACAATCCTGACTTTCTCTTTGTTCTGTTCATTATTTACAGACCTATGTTTCCAAGGACTAATCTGTCTTCTTTAGTATGAGAAAGTCTCTGAGTTTTGGACTTAAGGTATGCACAGCCAAAATACTGTTAAATTTCCATATTTTAGTGTGCCCCAGTTTTGTGTTTCCAAGGTTTGTGTTTAGGGTGTAAGTTCATTAGATATTTCTGAAGATACGAGCAAGTTAAGTTGATCTCGAATGCTGTTCTTAATATTAAAGAACATTTATCTTTCTTTTTAATGTATTACATTAAAGAATATTTATCTTTCTTTTTAATGTATTTCAAAGTCAGTGTCTTGTTGAAAAAAGTTCCTTTGAAGACAAGATTTTCAGAATCTTGCCAGAGTGAGTGCTGGCTGAATTCTTACATCAACACTGAACCCAAAAATTATGGTATTCTTTAGTTTTTATAAAGAGAATTCAGACTTAAAAATCTCCTTTCTAAGCCTGAATGTAGATATCATGTGACACATATTCTACCTTTGCATTTTGAATGTTTCGGTATCGAGTACCTTTATATTCTGCTGTCTTTTTGAGTATTGCACTTAATTGAAGGGGGTTGTTGCATAGAAACAAATACATGTGAAAATGCTCAGTGCATGTACATTTTTGTCCTGAACAGATGAAACAGTGCTATACTCATGTTTTGTCACTGATATGAAATGATTTAGCTGATGCACAAAGACTTTTATGCTTATGATATGTAAGGAATCTGTTATTATACAGTGACATATATAACTATGTAGATTTTGCAAATGAGCTTAATTAAATGTCTGTAGAGGAGTGTTTCATTTTTTGTGTCAATTGAATATAATTTCCCACAGCACAGGGAAAAAAAACCCCAAACAAAAACTCCACTCCTTAATCCCCTAAATCATTCAGCTTTGAAATTACATGAGAAATCAGAACAGGTGATTTAGGAAATAGCCATGAAGGATATGTCTAAGAACTGAAGGGAAGGTGCCAAGGCAATAAGGATGTTGACATATTTCAGGTTTTGAAGGAACTAGAGAGTTAAAGGGCAGCATTAAAAGTCTCTTAACCTCTCTGTTCTTATGAGATACCATGGCATTAGACTTGTAATGCAAACAGGGAAGAAAATCCAGCCACCCTTACTCAACTGGACTGCTTCTGCAAAGTCAAACTACTCAGCAAGACAGAAGCTCTAGAGAAGAACCCCAGAGCCAGATTAATGATTCCAACAGAAAATTACTTCACCTTCACTTCAAAGGTTCGATGATTCATACTAAGGATCCCTACTTCCCGCCCTCCCATTGTAGGAAAAGATTAGCACCAGTTGCTCCAAGGGAGACAGAAGCTGAATTCAGCTACAAAATCAGAATATGAAGGTTCATAATTCAGAAAAGTATGCAGTTTTTCACTTCAGACTCCCCCAAAGCAACATGCACTGTTCACATTAAAACCAATCAAAAGCCACACCCACAATTTTCTGTCTTTGTTCTTTTGTCTCACTTCCTGAAATACAAGTAATAAAAAAATAAAGAAATGAACTGACTACTGTGAAGAGATTTTGTAAAACAATTATGTCAAAATAATACAATACACCAAATAAATATACATGCATCTATAACTCAGAAGGCAATGTAAATATTTGAATGCTTCTCTTATATTGCTAGGTATATATATATACACACACACACATATATATATACATGCACATAACACATTTAGACAAAAAGTTTTTATGTGTTGGGGGGGATTATGGAAAAAACAAAAAATCCCCAATCCCCAGAAAATGTGGTTTTCTTTCTTCCTGAGATTGTATAAGTTTGCATCTTGCATGGCTGTTCAGATAAAGAATATCTTGCCATTTTCAGGTGTTTATTTCTTAGCAAATAACATTGTAGAAATTAATTTGTCAATTTCTCCTAAGGGTCTGTTAAAGAAACCAAATGAACTGGGCTTTTATTACTTTAAATGACAGTGCCCCTATTTAATTTGCTATTATGATGTGGAGTTTTACGTGTTCTTGCTGCGGCTGTAAGAAAAAACCAGACATGTCAGATCTCAGTATATCATACCCCACGTGTATCTTTCCATCTAATCTAGAAATACGTGTGCAGAATGGCAGCCTGGCTGTTTTCTGAGTTAGATGAACATTGTCCAACAGCACTACTGTGATTGCGGATGCTTTTCTAGCAGCAGAGTCATATCAGAAATACTGGAGCAATTTGGCTGAAGGTCAATCTGTGCAGGGCCAGACTGCAGGTATGGGCAGCTGCGTATCTGAAGTGAGACATCACAAAAATTGCACTTGGACTTCTGAAACCAGTGTTGTGTTTTCCTACCCACGTCCTTTCAATCTAGCTGTTGAAAGGATGAGATGCCTGTAAAATGAGTTCAGTTTGGGGGGAAACATTTGAGCTGTCTTTTGGAAACAGAATAAATATTCTAGGAATTTTAGCTCCAGGCATTTTGATGTGAACAGCCCCTACTGGGTCCCTTGTTTACCTATATTTACAAATGACAGAGGGAAATTATAAGCAGAAGTGCTGGGAATAAAGCTCCAACTGCGAATGAGTGCCCCTTTGGCAAGAGATGTGATAAAATTCTGTGAGAAATGTAACTTCGCAAATGGCAGTAATGAAGCTGCCTTT
>VXBB01011446.1:2337-14456 GCA_013399915.1 Illadopsis cleaveri
TGTGCTCAGGTGGGGGTTGGTCTCTTTCTCCAGGCAGCAACTGACAGAAGTCTCAAGCTGTGCCAAGGGAAATACAGGTTGGATATTAGGAAAAAGTTTTTTACAGAAAGGATGATGAAGTACTGGGATGTTCTGCCCAGGGCGGTGGTGGAGTCACCATCCCTGGATGTGTTTAAGAACAGACTGGATGTGGCACTGGTGCCACGGTTTAGTTGAGATGTTAGGACTGGTTGGACTCGATGATCTTGAAGGTCCCTTCCAACCTAATCATTCTGTGATTCCCATGCGTGTCCTTCCCTCCCCAGAGGAATTCCTCTCCAGCTTGGATCACTATGAGATCGCCTTCCCCATCCAAGTGGACCAGAACGGGGATTTCCTCACCTTCGACATGCGCCGGCAGCTGAAGCCGCGGCCGCGGCGCTCCCTGCCCTACGAGCCCTCGGAGCAGCAGGTCTTCTACAAAGTCTCTGCCCACCACACTCAGTTCCTGCTCAACCTGACCCTGCACTCCAACCTGCTGGCCGAGCACTTCACCGTGGAGTACTGGAAGCGGGACGGCATGGACTGGCAGCACGACTTCCACGAGGACTGCCACTACGCCGGCCACCTGCAGGACCAGTACCTCAGCTCCAAGGTGGCCATCAGCAACTGCAACGGGCTGGTGAGTCTGGTGTGGCCAGCCAGGGGCAGTGCCAACAGCTTTGATCCCCCAGCAGGTGGATCCATGTGGCGGGAAAAGCTTGGGGTTGGTGTCAAGTGGGAATGTTCCACACTGGGGCGATGATGGGCAGAGGGTGCAGACATCCCTCATCACATCCACGGGGGTTCCTGATCTGTGTCTCACTTCCAGGCCTGTTTCTGGGCCTTTTCCCATTGCTGTTGATTGGAATGGGATAATCCAGGCTCTCTGGGGATACCCAGAGCTGGCTCTCACCAAGTCCTTCCAACAGCAACAGCAAAGAATGTTTTGTGTGTGCTGGTGAGAAGGAAGGGCAGGAGGGCAGGGATTTCACAGCACTGCTGGAGTGTCACAAGTGCATCCAGATCCAACTGCAGATGCATTCCTGGGGATCCCACTTGCTTCTGTCCGTTTTTCAGGAGCTAAAAAATGTCGCTTCTGAGGGGAAAAAACCCCAAAATAATCAGGTTTTCAATATGAAAAAGGGAACACCAAGAAGGGGCAAGGTGGCATTTCCTCAAAAGCAGCAAGGCTGCAGGAAGGAGGGTGGGAATGGTTGATTTTCCAAGTCCTGACAGCTCAAACTGAACATCCCAGTCTTAAATATCAGCAAGGAATCTTAGTGGTGGACATCAGTGTAAGAACAGCTCAGCTCTGGACTAGGTTGCTTGGAGAGAGCGAGATCTTGGGGGATCTTTAGGAGCAGGCCAGACAAAAGGCTCTCAAAAACCCTCCAGGTATGACTCATTAGCTCTCCCAGCCCTGGGAATAGACTGAGGGCTTCCATCCCTATTTTTCTGTGATTTTTCTGATATTTCTGGCTCGCACAGCACATTTTCTGAGCTGCCAGATGGAGGGATGGAGCAAACATACCCCGTGAGTGTATCCCAGGGCTGATGTCTCCCTTGGAGGGGTAGAAAAAGGCTCCCAAGGCCAGGTTGGTATTTCTGCTCCAGCCCCACCTCCCTGCAGCATTCTGGCAGGGTGGAAGAGCTTCCAAGTGGGAATGAATTCCCGTTTGATTTATTGCAGGGTGACCCTGCCAGAACAGTGCTGTGGGTTATTAGCAGAAATGAGAATCTGACTCATTATATCACAGAGTCTAAAGTTTCCAGCTCACAGCCAACAACCCGAGCTGCACAAACTCCTGCTTCCCCAGCCCTTTGTTTGGCCATGGGAACTCTGCTCCAGTCCCAGGGAATTTCGTGGTGCTCACAAAGGCTGAGCTGGATGCTGGATGCTCCAGAGGAATCTGGCATCCCCCTGCCCTCCCACTCCTCAGGGCAGCAAGGCCAGGGGAAGCAATGGCCCAGCAGCACTTGGAACTGGGAGAATTCCGTCCCCAGGCCGTGTTTAGCTCTGGAGAGGTACCAAGGGCTGTCTGGAGGAAAATGCAGCCAGGCACAGAGAGGGACAGAGGGTCATCCAACAAGCTCTCCTCTGCCTGAACTCTGTCCTTCTGCCCTCCAGAGTTACTGACACAGCAGGATGGGGGAGAAGGGTTTCAGGGTCAGTGAGGACAGTGGGGTTGGAGATTTGGGCAAGAGGAGTCTGGAATGCTTTTAGCTGGTAGAGATGGGGGCTGGACTTGCCATGGGAGATGTTCTGCAGCGCCCTGGGTGACCAGGAACCACTGACCCACTTCATCCCCAGCAGGCTTCACTCCAGGAGGGCATCACCCATCCTGGAAGGGACAGAAGAGGGTCCCCAGGTGCAGGTCCCTGCTGAGGGGGCACTGCCCTGGCCCACCTTTGCACAGGTGCTGCTGTGCAGGCACTTGGGGGCTGTGGTGGTGACTGGGCACAAACTGGGACCTGAGCTGGTTCTGGGGTGAGCTGAGCACGAGGAGGAGGGGAAGGGATGTCTGTGAACACAGTAACCAGCTCCAGGCCGTCCTCCTGTCCCCCAGCTCCTACATCCCTCAGGAATTCCTGTGCCTACAAGGTTTGGGTTTGAGACACTTTGGTTTTGATCGCCTCCAGCACAGCTCTCACCTTACAGCACATCAGCTTTGGATGCCAACACCTGGACACGCTCCCAGGGACTCCTTTCCCCTACACCTGGACATGCTCCCAGTGACTCCTTTTCCCAACACCTGGACATGCTCCCAGTCCCTCCTTTCCCCTACACCTGGACATGCTCCCAGTCCCTCCTTTCCCTTACACCTGAACATGCTCCCAGTCCCTCCTTTCCCCTACACCTGGACATTCTGGACACGCTCCCACTGACTGCTCTTCCCAGCCACAGGCACTGTCAGCCTGGCCTGAGGGCAGGCAGGGAGCAGGGCTCACCCCACACATCTGTGTGTTGGGCTGGTGGCTGTTGTTTTGTGTTCTCAGCTCCCTGTGGCAGCTCCAGATGTCCTGAGGAAGCCACAGGAAGAATTTTCTCCTGAGCCATTGTCACCCCAAGGCTCCTTCTGCCTCCGTTGGAAGGGACCTCCTTGCTGGGTCTGTTCCTGGGAGGATCCAGGTTAAAATAACCCTCCAAAGCTCAGACTGGACTCTGCAAAACCTGGATTCCCTCTGCCCAGTGGAGGTGAAAGGATTTGGGATACTCCAGGTCCAGAGCCACAATCAGGGTGTCCTGAAGGGCCCTTTGGGCCAGGCTGTTCCTCTGCATCACCTGCAGAGGAAAAAATTGCATTCCAGAAACTGCTAAGCCAAGGCTCTGTAGGCTGCAGTGTTTGGGGAATTTCCTGCAGGAAACACATCAGCCCACCCAGCTGGGCTTCAGGCTCAGCCAGGGAAAAGTCACCCAGTTCCCAGAGTCACAGAATCCCAGAATGTCCTGAGCTGGAAAGGACCTACCAGGATATCCAAGTCCATCCTGCTCCTGCGCAGGACAGCCCCAATCCCAGCCTTTGTTGGTTGCAAAGGGTGACATGGTCCATCTTCAAAAATATTCCACATTTTGGGCTGCCAGAAGGGCCAAGCAGCTTTAAGGCTCCAGGGAGCAGCCCAGACAGCTTTGCCTCAGCCTGGCCAGGAGCTGGAATCCCTGTGCTGCAAGAGATCCCAAGGATCCATCATGTCCCACCATTAAAAAATCACAGCCAGGAGAAAACAATGAGCAGAGGAGTGCCATTCTTTTCTCTCTTGTGTCAGAGAAACAGCTGAAAGGCCAGGTCTTCATAGAGAATCCCAGGATGGTTTGGGTTGAGATGGACCTTGAAATTCATCTCATTCCACTCCTGCCATGGGCAGAGACACCTTCCACTGTCCCAGGTTGCTCCAAGCTCTCTCCAGCCTGGCCTGGTACACTGCCAGGGATCCAGGGGCAGCTTTCCTGGGGAGCCCCCTGAGGGCAGCATGAACAGGAGTGCCTGGAAGGACCCAGGTGAGGAAGAATGGGCCCAGATGAGAAAGAATGGACCCAGATGAGGGGGAATGGACCCAGATAAGGAGGATGGGCCCAGGTGAGGAGGAGGGACCCAGGTCAGGAGGATGGGCCCAGGTCAGGAGGATGGGCCCAGGTCAGGAGGATGGGCCCAGGTCAGGAGGATGGACCCAGGTGGCCCCGCTGTCCCACGGCCCCTCCAGGAGCTGCCAGAGCCGGCCCCAGGCCGTGGCTGTGCCTTTCCCACGTGTGGTTGGGGCTGACAGTGCAAACCCTCCCTGCTCTGCAGCTGACCTGCGTGAATCACACACAGGATATCCAGCCCAGCTCCTCCACAAACCACACGGCTCCCTCAGGAGCTCTCACCACCCCCTTTACCAGCCCCGTGTCACACCCAGCGCCCGGCCCTCGGGGTCAGCGATGGGACAGTTTTCAGGCTCCTGTGACATCCACAGCCTGGCTGCTGGAAGGTGCCAGGCAGGCGTGCAGCCTCTGCGGAGGCTGGAGTGAGAACATCCCTCTTGCCGCGGGCTGGATTTGGGGCAGGACACGCTTTGCTCTCCCCCCGGGCCGGCGGTGACCTCCTCTCCTTCCCCCCATCCATCCCACAGAGCCGGCGGCTTTTCCAGCTGGCTCTGCCGGCCCTGGCTCCCCGCCGGAGCCACGGGAACCTCACAGTGCCTCGCTTGTGCTGGAACAGGCGGAGCCGAGCCAAGAGCAGCAGAGCCCGGGGCAGGAGGAAATCCCCCGGCAGTGGGGCCGGCAGACACTGCCCGCATTGAGCTCGGGCGGGGAGGGGACAGGGACAGCCCCGGCAGGGAGTGACAGTCCTCCCGAGAGGTTCTCTCCACCCACACCCGGCAGAGAAGCTGTTCCAGGTGATGCTTGTGATGTTCTGGCTTCTTTTTTCTGCCAAGATCTGGATTAATACACGGGAGTTGTAGTTTTGTGCTTGGACTCGGTGTTTATTAATTACAGCTTCACGAGTCATGAGCTTTAACTAGCAAGGTAANAGGGCTTTGACCTCCAAAAGGACCCACAAACGTCTGCCCTGACCTCTCCCTGTGTGCTCTTGCCCTCCCCACCAGTCTGTCCCAGAGTCTGGCTGGAGTCCCTGGCCCTTGTGAACATCCAAGGGACAGCACTGGCGGCAGGACAGGGCTGTGTCTGCACCCAGAGCTGTGTTTGCACACAGGGAGGGGGATAGCAGCTGGGAGTTTTGACTCCTGGACTTTTGGGATTGTATTTGGGCCATGTCAGGCACATTTCCGTGCCTTGGTCACTCATTGGTGAAGTTCAGCTGATGGGACACCACGTTCCTTGGAGAAACTCAGTGCCAGGAATTTGGATGGAGCTTGGGATGGAGCTC
Organism: Illadopsis cleaveri; assembly: GCA_013399915.1. Taxonomy (NCBI): domain Eukaryota; kingdom Metazoa; phylum Chordata; class Aves; order Passeriformes; family Timaliidae; genus Illadopsis; species Illadopsis cleaveri. Next base: position 7,725 of record VXBB01011446.1, read on the forward strand.
CCAGGAGCTTTTGGTGTTGCTCAGACTATTCAGGTAGAGGGAATGTTGCTGTGAGGGCGCAGAGGAGGGAGCCTGCAGGTGCCTGGTGGGTTTGGTGATCACCCCACTGCCATGTGCTCCTCCTGGCTGTCATTGTCTCACAGGTGGATCTGCTCAGACAGCAGAGCCTGGGCTCACAGCTGACACTGAGTCAATCAAAGAATAAAAAACTAAAAGAAGGGAGCAGACCCGAGATGAGCTCGCTGAAGTGGCCAATCCCAGGTGTACAAGGGCTGGGATGCCCCGTGCAGGCTTCAGAGAAGGGGGTTGGCTCTGCTGCTGGCCTCTGCTTAATCAGCCTTCAGACTGGAAATGTTTGGGGTGTTTCCCAAAGCCTCTGGGTATTGCAGCTCCCAGTTCCCAGCTGTTGGGGATGGTCCTGAGCTGCTTGGGAAGGGCTTTTTGGGGAGGCTGAGCTCAGAGCTGAGTGCTGCTGTGTTTGAAGGGATTTTTGGGCTCCCACAGGGATCACACTGAGACCGAGTGGGTGGAATAGGAAACAACTCATTCATAACTCAGCAAGGCAAGGCTGTGATTTCCAGAGGACTTTAGTGAACACAGATGTCCCGAGGCATCCACCACCATCTGACTGGGTTTCCTCTGCTCTGTGGGTTCCTGTACTTCAGTGTTCATGCAGGATTCCTCCACAGCTTTTGTCAGTCCCCAGAAATCTGGGGTGAATCAGCAAAAACCTCGCCGTGAGAAGCCACCAGGATGTCCCCCAGTTCTCTGAGCACCTCAGTCATTGCCCCCTCTCTGTTCCCTCCTGCAGCACGGGGTGATCGTGGCGGATGAGGAGGAATATTTCATCGAGCCCCTGAGCCCTGGAGCCAACGTCAGTGCAGGGGGTGAGGGCAAGGGCAGCCCCCACGTCGTGTACAAGCGCTCGTCCCTGCAGTACCCCCACATGGACGCTGCCTGTGGAGTGCTGGGTAGGTGCTCCCACCTCCTCCTCCTCCTCCTCAATCCAGCCCCATACAGGCTGGGAAAAGCCTGGCAGAACAGGTCCACTCTGCTCCACCTGGCAAAGAACCCAAGTTATCTCCTGAATTCCAGATTTTTCTCTATTTACTTTTACCCATTTCTACCCATTTGGGAAGCTTCCATCCTCTTCTCCTTGCAGCCAGGGCTTTAAAATTTGTAAATAGAGCACGGACTAGAAGGGAAGAAAAACACCTCTTGTTTTTCTTCAGAAGAATCCTCCCAGATTTGGCCAATTTGCAGAGTGTTGGGAAATCACAGCTCACGTGTGCTCAGCACAGCCTTGGCTTCGGGGTTTGGTCGCTGCAGGTCGTGTCCACGTTGGGATAACTCTGCTGCTGATGGCAGCCAGGGGAAAAGGCCCTTGGAGGGTGGGATGTGGGGATGTGAGGCCTGGCCCGTCACAGGGGGCTCTGGGGGGTGTTGAGGGAGAATGGTGACAGCACATCAACCCCATTTCTGCACCTACAGGGCTTTGACCTCCAAAAGGACCCACAAACATCTGCCCTGGCCTCTCCCCAGGTGCCCTCCTGGTCCTTGCCCTTCCTACCCTCCATTCCAGGGCCTGGCTGGAATCCCTGGCCCTTGTGAACAGGCAGAGTTTCACCATCTCCCCAAAATGCTGCAGGCCCAAGGGATGCCCATCCCTGAGCTCAGAGAGGCTCCTGAGGCTGAGGGGAGGTGCCATCCCTGCAGGAGGGCCCAGGGGCCCCTCATGGATCAGCCTGTGGGGACAGAGCATAGCTGGGCCTGCCTGCTCCTCTTTGGGTGTCACTTCAGGGTGTCCATCCACTGCCCCAGCAGTGACACTTGCCCAGATGAGGAGTCACTGCTGGAAGGCACTGTCACCTTCTCTGGGTGTCCCTGGAACCACCCTGTGCTTCCCTGGCCTCCCCAACCCCAGCCCCCAAAGCCACACTGGATGAAGGCCCAGCAGCCTCCCCTCCTGCTGACTCTTTGCCACATTCCCCAGCTTCCAGAAATAATTTAGCCTGCTCCTAATTGCTTCTTGGAAAGCAGAGAAGTGCAATGGGAGCCACAGGCCAAAGGGAGTTTAGAACAACCGCAGTGCCGTGGCTCCAGCAAGGCCACCCCATCCCCTGTCCTGCCCTGTCCTGTCCTGTCCTGTCCTGTCCTGTCCTGTCCTGTCCTGCCCTGCCCAGCACCCCTGGCCCCTGAACACCCCCAGGAGCTCCCCTGGATGGCTGGAGGAGCTGGAGCTGTGAGGTTTTGGGGCTGCCTGAGGTCTGCCCACATTCCTAGCCTCACTGGATGTGATGATGCAGCCTCAGAGCAGGGGGGCGGATCCAGCTGGATCTGCTGGCAGGGCAGGAGCAGGGCTGGAGTCTCCCAGTCACCTCCCCTATCCTGTGGTGGTCTCCAGGCAGGGAATTTGGAGCTGATGGCTCTGCTGGGGACATCCCCAGGCTCGGGTCAGCAGCACTTGAAGCAAAGTCCCACAAAGCTGCTGCTGCTGCTGCTGCGGAGGCTGCAGCCCTTCCTGGGGTGGAAAAACCAAGTCCTAAATCCAGGTCCTGGCAGGACAAGGAAAGAGGAAAGGGTCTGCAAGGGCTTCATTCTCAGGTTATGGCTGTGTAGCCTCTAAACACACCCTGGGGCAGAGGAGAGGGCAGAGCTCTGCAGCCCAGAGGGGCCTGGGGCTGCGGGGGGGNTGTGAACAGGCAGAGTTTCACCATCTCCCCAAAATGCTGCAGGCCCAAGGGATGCCCATCCCTGAGCTCAGAGAGGCTCCTGAGGCTGAGGGGAGGTGCCATCCCTGCAGGAGGGCCCAGGGGCCCCTCATGGATCAGCCTGTGGGGACAGAGCAGAGCTGGGCCTGCCTGCTCCTCTTTGGGTGTCACTTCAGGGTGTCCATCCACTGCCCCAGCAGTGACACTTGCCCAGATGAGGAGTCACTGCTGGAAGGCACTGTCACCTTCTCTGGGTGTCCCCAGACCCACCAGAGTCCCTGGAACCACCCTGTGCTTCCCTGGCCTCCCCAACCCCAGCCCCCAAAGCCACACTGGATGAAGGCCCAGCAGCCTCCCCTCCTGCTGACTCTTTGCCACATTCCCCAGCTTCCAGAAATAATTTAGCCTGCTCCTAATTGCTTCTTGGAAAGNCACAGCCGTGGACTGACTTTGGGACATTTTCTGGGTCCACACGTGGTGCAGAAATCATGGAATCACAGAATGAACTAGGCGAGAAAAGACCTTTAAGACCATCTAGTCCAACCCATGACCCAACCCCTCCTCATCACCTAAACCCTGGCACCGAGTGCCACGTCCAGGCGTTTTTTAAACACTTCCAGGGCTGGTTTAAACACCACCTCCCTGGGCAGGCCATTCCAGTGCCCAATCACTCTTTCAGTGCAGAATTATTTTCTGACATCTCACCTGAACTTTCCCTGGCGCAGCTTCAGAGCTCCTCGTGGCCTTTCCTCCCCTCAAACCCACCCCTCACCTCTGGGAGCCGGGAGCTGCTGCCCGAGGGCATCAGAACCATCCTGTTCCCTCCTCCTGCAGACGAGAAGCCCTGGAAGGGGCGGCACTGGTGGCTGAGAACGCTGAAACCCTCCCCTCTGAAGCCCTCGGGCAACCACAGCCAGCGGGGGCAGCTGCCCCTGAAGAGGTCGGTGAGCACCGAGCGCTATGTGGAGACCCTGGTGGTGGCTGACAAGATGATGGTGGGCTACCACGGCCGCCGGGACATCGAGCAGTACATCCTGGCCATCATGAATATTGTAAGTGTTATACCCGCACCAGGAGCCCTGCGGGCTGGGGGGGAACTCCTGCTCATCACCCCGAATGTCTGTGTTGGGAAAAGGAGATTTTTCTGCACGCAGTGGGGAAATCGGATCTTTCCCAGGCTGGCAGTGGTTTCTCCCCAGGCTCAGAGCGAGGCTTTGGGGTCAAAAATCCTGCCAGGCTGCTGCTGCTGAGCAGTGGGAGCCCGGAGCCTGGAGAGGTAAACTCTGGCCTGTCTGACCCCGGGCTGTGAGAACAAAAGCCTTTCTTTGAACAGCATCTCTCAGCTCAAATTAGCATTGCAAATGCGGCCGGGCAAGCTGAGAAACACATGGGAAAGCATAAGGCCAGGGAGCTCTCACGCTTGGGGGCTGAGCAGCGAGAGGGGCGGCAGAAATCCCCCCCCGAGGTGTGGTTCTGCTTGGGGGCACTGCTGGCGGCAGGGTACCAGGCTGGATGTATTAACAGCCTCAGTTGGCCGCGCTGGATCCTCCTGCGAGGTGAGATGGGCTTGGAAGTTCTCCATCAAGCCTCTGAAAGCCCCTCTGTGACGGCTCTTTGTCCCGTCCTCCGCAGGATCGCTTTTCACGCTTTGCATTTCTAAAGGCGACGCCAGACTTTCAAACAATCCCGTTTGGAAGCGTTTCATCTGCTCCGAAACACCCCGAACACCTGCCTGTGGCCTGTGGCGGCACATTCCTGGGGGATGCTGTGGCCTCCCCGATCCCCGGGGGATGCTGTGCCCTCCCCTCTGCAAATCTCCATCCCCGGGACTGCACAAAACGCCAGCAGTGGGGGCTGCCCCACCTGGGCTCCGGGTTTTGGCTTCACTGCTCGGAGATAGCGAGCTCTGACCCGTGGTTTGGAGGATTCTGCTCCTCAGGTGGTGGTGTGGAGTCCCATTCCCATCCCTGCCTCCCAAAAATGTTGTGTTCAGACCTCAGCCCCACATTCCCTGCAGTGCCCAGCCCTCCCCAGCTCGCCCGGGCACAGAGCTCATTTTTAAGACTCCTCTTTTCTTGTTTCTTGGAGGTCAGGTTGCCAAACTTTTCCAGGACTCGAGTCTGGGCAATATTGTCAATATCCTGGTGACCCGGCTGATCCTGCTCACCGAGGATCAGGTAAGCTGGGCTTTGCTAAGCCTGTCCTATGTCTGCACTTCCCTTCAGGAGCTGTGTGTCCCTCCTGGGTGTCACTCCCAGGAATTCCCACAGTGCTGCACATCCTCCCGATGCCCCCTGAGGACTGGGCTGAGGAGACCTCTGGGAATCTGATTTTTTTCCATGATAAGGTGACTTTAGGGAGGTTTAAGCAGTTTTAGTTCTCCTGAAGTGTTGCCAGGGTTGCCCTATTATAAAGAGAGAGTTGGGTCGAAGCAAACGCAGGTCCAACCAATATGGTCACCACTACGTTCTTCCTTTATTTAGTCTAAAATGGCAGCTTATATACATTTCTATATATTTTACAAAGTCAGTAGCTTTTTCATTGGCACACAGCAGAGAGAAGAATGCAAACACACACTAATTAACTTACTCTTAAGGTAGTTAGCATATGCTTACTAACAACTCAGTTCAGTGACCTTCAAAACCCCATTATTTTTCCCAGACACCTTAACATCTAATTTCAACTGCACCACAACTTTACCAAGTAATTTTGACTGTGTCACAGGTTTGAGGCCTCAGCTCGGGTAGTTCAAGACCTAGGTATACATCATGTCCTCCATCCCTGAGGAATTCTGTAACACTGAAGTCCCACTTTTCTTGCTTTCCCATGGCCTCCATGAGGAATTGGGGGTATCTGGAGTGGTGTCAGTGCCTTCCCACCAGAGCTTTCCTGGGAACACACCGTCCCACTGCTTCCATTGCAGCCCACGCTGGAGATCAACCACCACGCCGGGAAATCCCTGGACAGCTTCTGCAAGTGGCAGAAATCCATCGTGAACAGGAACGGCAACGGGAACGCCATCCCCGAGAATGGCATCGCCAACCACGACACCGCCGTGCTCATCACCAGGTCAGCGCTGTTCTGGGGGTGGCAGCTGTCCCCAGGTGTGTCCAAGGGGTCATCCAAGGCTTCCTGACTCTCTGTGGATGCAGATTATTGCACTTCAGATGGTTATCACCCTCCAGCTCAGTTCATCACCCTGCTCTCCAGTTTATTATCACCTTGCTTTCCAGTTTATTATCACCCTGCACTCCAGTGTTATCAATCTCCACTCCAGTGTTATCAATCTCCACTCCAGTTTGTGCTCAATCTCTGCTCCAGTTCATTATCAATCTCCACTCCAGTTCATAATCCATCTCCACTCCAGTTTGTTGTCACCCTCCAGCCTTCCCTCTCTCCTTGCTGGGCTCTCGGGGTTCAGTTTGCAGCCACGGGGCATTTCTGTCCCAAAAGGCAACACTGGGCCCATGTGGGAGCCCACCCTGGAATCCTGGAGCTTCCTGCTGGGATGAAGAGCCCTGTCAGCCTCTGCCCTGAGGGGGGGAGAGGATTCCAGCAGGATCTCAGGACAGTGACTGGCTCCAGCCAGTTCAGGATGTGGCTCAGCTCATTTTAGGTGCCTCCATGAGCTCTGTCCTTGGAACAGCCCTGCCCTGCTGGTGTCCCTGTGCTCCTGTCACAGCAGGGGAGGTCAGCAGAGGGACCTGGATGTCCCTGTGCTCCTGTCACAGCAGGGGAGGTCAGCAGGGGGACCTGGATGTCCCTGTGCTCCTGTCACAGCAGGGGAGGTCAGCAGGGGGACCCGGATGCTGGCTCAAACCCTGAGATATGTGTGAAGGGCTCTGAGCTGCCACATCCAGGACAACAACAACAACAAAAAAAATCAAAGCTGATGTGTGCTTGAGCCTGGGGCAGCAGAGGTGTGGGAGTGGAGGGATGGATGGAGGGATGGATGGAGGGATGGATGGATGGAGGGATGGATGGAGGGATGGATGGAGGGAGGGATGGATGGATGGATGGA
>VXBB01011447.1:0-26247 GCA_013399915.1 Illadopsis cleaveri
ACCAGCACCGAGCTAGTACAACTAGCTAGCACAACCCTTTTGATGGAGGAATGTTTCCTAACATCCAGTCTGAACATGTCCAGGCACAAGCTGAGGCCACTTCCTGTCATCCTGTTATTTGTTAGTTGGCAGAAGNGGCCACTTCCTGTCATCCTGTTATCTGTTAGTTGGCAGAAGAGGCTGACCCCCACCGTTCAGGGATTTGTAGACACTGATAAGGTCCGTCTGAGCCCGCTTTTCTCCAGGCTCAACGCCCTCAGCTACCTCAGCCGCGCCTCACAGGACTTGTGTTCCAGATCCTCCTTCGGCTCTGTCACCCTGCTCTGGAGATGCTCCAGCACCTCAATGTGTTTCTTGTAGTGAGGGGCCCACAGCTGGATGCAGGATTAGATGTGTAGTCTCACCAGTGCATGGTACAGGGCAGCAATCTCTGCCATGGTCCTGCTGGCCACACTGTTTCTGGTCCAAGCCAGGATGCCCTTGGCCGTCTTGGCCACCTGGGTACTGCTGGCTCCTGTTCAGCTGTTGTTGATCAGCACCCCCAGGTCCTTTTCTGTCCAGCAGCTTTCCAGCCACTCCTCCCTGCAATGCTGCCTGTGGCTGAAGTGACCCAACACAACAAGGGATAAGACTTAATCCTGCAGGTGAGGTGATAGGGCTAAGACAGCAGATGCCTGATTTCCTCCACCTCCTTCCCCTTGCGAAGCACAGAGGAAGAAGGGGTTACTGTGACCCCTTGCACTTATGACTGTTTTGCTCCTAGTTGGTGGGAGGTCCTGTGTTGGATAGATGAGCTCAGACTGCACGTATTTCTTTGCATTATCTCCACATGTTTCTGCTTTTGTTTCTGGTAGTTCTACAGTATTTTCTTCTCTTCCTGATATTTTGTTCTTTCACTGATTGTCTTGCATTGGCTCAGATTTCTCAAAATTTTAACCCCTTGATAGGTGGTATTAATGTGCTATAATGCTTCATTTCTTCCTTCTACTTAGCCTAATTTCAACTCACAAATGTTTTTGTTTTATAATGATATAATTGAGTAGGAATAGAAAATAAAAAGCATGTACTACCATCTACCTGGCCATTTCTTGGGCCACACTCCAAAAATTACATATTGCCAGGAATATAAATTTCATTTTAAGATGTAACTTACTAGCATTACAGAACAAATTGACTTTGTTATTGTCAATATGACTAGGGTTCTGAAACTGAATCAAGGAGAGATAAATATATATTTAACAGCTCTTGGGGGTTGAACTTTTCAATTATGTCACTGAAATGCCTGCTTGCTATTTGCCATATGTAGTGACTATTTTGTAACTTCTTGAAATTGGATCTGTATTATATTAAGTGTTTTTTCACATGAAACAAGAAAGTTAAAGGGAGCTTTTAATTTTCATTTTTAATGACATTTTTTCTTCAGTTTTGGAAACTTTCCTCTTAGAATAGTAAATGAAGGAAAGAATTGGTTGGAGTTTACTTCTGGAAGGCACAATTAATAGAATTTTGTTCCTTTGTTAAAATATTTTCTGGTAAACTGACTAAATCTTTGCCATTATAGGAGATTGGAACATGCTTCCATTTTTCCAGTCAATATTTGTTGAGTATGAGTTTCTGACAATCTGATGCTTATTATCAAGATGAGATAAAATGGAGGAGCAGACATTAACATTTACAGTGCATATTCTTCCCATGCAGAAAGCTACCTCAGATAGCCTGGAGTCTGGGCACCAGAACATCCACATTAATCTGAAACTCCTGTCAGGTTAGACAGGCCTGGAATTAAAGTCTCTCCCACTCTTGGGTTAAAGTGTAGAGCTGCTGTTCTGAAGCTGGATCAGCTTACAGATGATGCCAATGCTTGCAACCTGAAGATGTGTTTAAGTTGATTTGGAACATAGGTTTCCAGTGGTTAAATTAAGTGCCACAACAATCACTCTTCTGGCTGCTTAATCTGAGTTGGAATTTCCAATGTTCTCTTGTTTCTTCACTTCACTAGGGGTTGTGAATTCCAGTGCAAGACCTCTAAAAATGAGGGCTGGTTATTTCACCATAAAAATATTTCAGCCTCTTTATAGATCTAATCCAAAAGCCTTCACTTCTTTTGAAGCATTTTTTCACCATTTTTATAATTTTAGACTCAACTACAACCAGAATATTATTTCTTGAGTTTCCAGTCCTTAATTCAATCCTTGTCTTCAAATACCTCTGAATTGAAAGGAACAGTGCAAATATTTAAATAAGTTATGAATTAAAGCAAATATATAAAGTCTTTATTATTGGTTCCTACAAGTGGAGAATATGAAATGTTGATTCCCCAAAAAAGACATACTCCTTGTAGAACTATTTTTTAGTTCTTAGTTTTATTTGGAAATAATGCCTTGGAGAAAAATGTCAGATAGTTCTACTCTCCTTTATAATGTTGTCTGTGTTATCAGTTACTGTTAAAAGAATATTAGTGGACATATCAAATTTTTCACAACCTATTATTTTACTTTGTAATATTTGAGGCACATACTGTGCTAGACCCTGTGAATAATGTGAGACAAATTATTAGGGTAATGGTCCTGCCTGGCCTCCTGTTTCTCACAACTATTAAATCCTGGATTAAATGCTATTAGCTCTCATAGTCAACAGGTCCATAATCTTGTGGGGAGGAGACTGCCCACTAAGTTAATTATTGAAGGTCTGTATCTTTTCCTCTGCTTTTCTTTTCTGGAGCATTAGTCAGGATGAGGAGCTTCCTCACGTTTATTGGTACCTTTCCAGTTAGAAGAAGAAGATAATCTCTAAAGAGCTGGTTGCTAGGCACTAAAAGCAGAGGTGGTTTTTTTTTTTTTTTTCCCAATGATTTATTGCTGTTGTGATCTTTTATTGCATTTACTTTTGTTATAAAGGGGTAATGATTGAAGCATGAAAATGCCACACCATGCGTTTGTCAATGTTGTCATGTACTTAAGACTTAAAAAACACTATGCTGTTTGGATATGGACTGTGTCAACAGTAAAAAGTGGCTAGACATAATGTTTTTAAAGTACTATAGCCAACTAGAAGTAATCATTGTGCATTTTGTATTTTGACAAGGCACTAGGGGCAAAATTCTTCTCTGGCTTAACTCTTCCTGTCATTTTTTGTTCAGAATTTGGGTAGCAGACAATCTGGTTTGACTGAAGTGTGTATGTAGTGAACTGAAAAATAATTATCCTTTCTAAAATGTGATTAAGACTCCAGTGGCTGCGTATTTCTGCTGCCATGGACTAATTATACACTTCAAACATTACTGACTCAAGCTACAGTTCTGGGTTTGCTACAGAGATAAACATTCTGGTGACGTAATTGGAAGCTCTGCTTGTGTGAGGAGTCTGAACTTGGACATTGGCTTTTTGTGACAAAGAATGAAAATGCTGACATTTTTGAGATTTTTAGGGTTGTTTTTAAACATCAAACTTTGGCCCCAGAGAAGTCTCTGGGAGTTTTGCAATTATCTAATAAACTGTCAATATTCTGATGATATTCTGTTACCAAATTTAGATTAATGGGACCATAGTTGAACTGCATTTTTAAATGTGTGCCTAATGGCATAGACCTCAGTAATCCTAAGAGAGTAAATGGGTGCCTAAGTAAAGATTACCTTAGAATGATTGAATAATAACAGATGCTCAGCTGACATAAATTAATTTATGAGCACAAAACACCTACCAGGATCAGATGGACAGAAAAGTTCTCTTACTTAAGCATATATAAATAACATTTGTCACAAAATTTTGGACAAATCCTGTTGCAAACAGAAATATTTGGTTAGCTCTGCTTTGGGCACCTTTCACATAATGATATTTATAGTGCAGTGTCTGATAGGAGGCACATCTTTCTTGATCCTCCTGATCTTTTCTCATGTAATCAGTCTTATGAACTTGGATGGATTATCCTCCAATCTCCCCCCGTGGTGGTAAGAGGCAGTAAATCAGACACTTCTTGTCAGAACAGCAGCCACTGAAGAAAGGATATTAGTGGTCAGTTGAAAATGAACTGATTGTTTTCTCAAATCAGTCAGTCTTCTGTTTGCCCCTGTGATTCCTACTTACATCTGAGGAAGTTTACTGTAGATTGGAATGTTATTTTCATATAAATAAGTATTCATTTGTTTCTGAGCTTTAAAAGAAGCCCTTTAAAACTTTTAGCATGATAAAATATATAATTTTTTGTTTACCTCCTGCAAAACATAGTTAATTGCAGTGTGTAAATATTTCGATTATTTACATAGAGCTTAGGACACTGCAGTGGTTTCTATCTCTAAAATATTCTGGAATTTTAAATTGACTGTATAGGAAATACTGAGAATCCAGATTGTCATCTTGATAATTATCTTAGCACCATTTGATTACATCCAGATTTTCAATCTGGACTTCTTTTTAGGACTAAAAAGAAATAAAAATCCCAGCATTTGATGATGCAGGGTTAGTTATTTTTAAAGAAATCTTAAAATTCAAAGCATGTTTGCATTTCCCCATGTATTTCAGAGCAGTTTCTAAAGCAGACCTCATACATGTGTGTTTCACTTTTGTTAGGTCAATCGTCATTTTAATTAACATTTGTAATAAATAATAATAACAATAAAAATATTTAAATTAAATGAATAAATAATATAATAAGTAAACTCTTATCAGCACCTTAAAGAAAGAAGGCGATTCAGCACATATTCAACAGGAACTTCAAAAATGTCAGAATAGCTCTGACTCAATAATTTTCTTCTATAGATGGTTTTGAACAAAAGACCTAGATCCAGACGTAGCCAAAATCAAACCCATTTCAAATCAAACACTGACATGAAGTTGGGCATGTATGTTGACATCATCTTCTTCTGTCCTCATTCACTTACTAATAAGGATTCATCTTCATTACAGAAGCCGCAAATTAAATGATTCAGAGATGCATGCCTGGCAGCATGGAATGATAGGAGAGAACACTTGCAAGCCCATACTGGAAACAGAATACAAGCCTGCCTTGCTCAGCAGAAACTCACGTATTCAATGGTCTCTATTAATTTAATATTCTCCTCCATTATTATAGTCATTGACATTACAAATAACAAGAACACCGAGAACACCGAGAACACCTAACTAGGCTACATGTTGTGGTTCTATTGGATTTTAAGCCACCTCTGCTGATGCTTTTCTCCTGTTATTGGTCTGGATTGCTGTCTGAGATTTTTCTGAAGAACAACTTTTTACCTCATGCCCTGGCAGGAAGCAGAGTAAGCAAATGCACAGAACCCCATTCCCCAAGAGAAGTCACTTACCTTTGTCACATCAGGTATATTAAAAAACTTCTTGGTATGAGCAACCCATCCCACTATCCCGATGTCCAGAGGAAAAACAGTCTCATTTTCTGGTTTCACCAAATTCTGCTCATATTTGGAAGTTGGAGTGATATCAAGAATCTTGGAGGCTACCTCTGGAATACCATTTCGGGAACGACAAATGAACATACTACACCGATCAGCTGCCAGCAGCTGTGCCAGCCTCTGCAGGGTCTTGTGCACTACCTTTTCCATAACACATGCCTCATCCTGAATTTCTGACACCAACTCAAAAATTATGTTAGACTCCTCCAGACGGGACATGTCTTTGAAGCTGACTCCTTCCTTCACATCTCCAGGATTCACGTTAAAGATACTTCCCACCACTTCTGGTCTCACTTTTCGGTCGAAATACTCCTTGGCAAACTGGGGATTGTTCTCCAAGTATTTTTCAACGGCATCTTTATTTACTTCACCCATTTTTGCTGGATTTTTCTTAGAATTTCTTTTAGAACTGCATCACCATCAAAGCAGGAATGGTAGCAAGAAGTCCTAACCTGTTACTAGTAAGAAAAATGTACTTTGTACATATTGTATAGCTCACAGACATAATACATTCATCTTCCTCTGTGGCTTCCAAGCCTTCTGATAGTCTTGAGATATGACAGAAGGCACTGGCTTAGCATCTTCTTAGTGTGAGATCTTGGAGACCGCTAATTAAAGAGATGTCAGGACACTAAACCCCTGAGCATTCTTAGCTCATAAATCCTCAGGGAATCATTTTAACATTTTAAACTAACCAATTAATTCTTATAAAATTGTCTGATGTGCAGACACGTATACCTGTATGTTGTCTCCTTCATTCACAGTATGTATACTGTACTGTGCACACAGAAGTTCCTATTAAAACGTTCTATGAGAAATTCCACCAAGATACTTAGCCTACATCATACACGTGCACAGATGTACACACGTGTATTTGTCCAAGGCACTTAAGGGCAGGAAAACAGGACGTTATGGAGAAATCTTTTAAATGGTAGAACTTAGTTTTCCTTGAAATAGACAGGAGACAATAGAAATTGTATTACTGCAAGTAAGTAATTATAAAGCTATACATGAATAAAATGGGTGAAATCCTTAAGACCTTACAGAAGTCTGAGCTTGCTCAAGCACTCAAATGATTTACCTAGGTGAAGATAGAATAAAATAATTAGAATTTGACTTAGCACAGCCAGATGTGGCTTATTCTTTTTTTTTTCTTCAAAAAGAGAAAGTTGAAAGAAAGAATAAAATCAGAAAAGTGATTAAGTTCAAACTGAGCTGAGGAAACAGTAACATTTTTATTCTAGAAGCATAAATATCCAGTCAGGGTCTACACTTTCTTCAGAAAAAGTTGGAGATGTCTGTTCTATTAAATAGCACAAAAAGGATAATAACTGACAAATATTAGGCAATGAGGGAATCTTGAGTCAGGTCATAAATATACCACAGATAACCATGCATCCATGTAGATACAGATATATGGTTATACGTGTTTAAAATTTCCTGCCATTAGAAGTTCAACATTACACACATGAATGGAAAAGGAATGGTGGAAAATATGTTAAATTTGAGGAGCAAACATTCCAAAGCTACACGAGTGAGAAGGCTGAAATTAAGTGCCAACTATGACAGTAAATGATCTGTGTTCATTTAAACAGATCTGAATTCAAGCACAGTATGAGGACTGCAATACAATTAATCTTACTTCTGTTTATGGAAACCACATAGACTAAAAGCAATAAAAGATTTGTGGTGTAAGAAAATAAAACATACGCCCTTTGTCCATTCTAAATTTGAAAAGAGTATTGCCAAAGTCTACAACATCATCTGTCTGCCAGAAGCCACAGTGTGTCGACATTTGTTTTTATCAACAGATCTCAAAGAATCAACATGGGCAACTGACATAGATCTGAAAGAATCAACATGGGCAACTGACACAGATGCTCTTGAGCACAAAGAACAGGTCACTGATAGATGCTCAATGACACCCAACATTACTTTTCCCTCTGACCATGATATGAGACACTATGTATGGCACTGATTTTTGCCAGACCGCAGATTTTAAAAGGTATATGAAAATCAGCACATTACAAACACATTTTGGCCTGGCTCCTTTTCTCTGACTGGGTTGCTGCCCCCAGCAGCCTGGGGGACAGGCCCCTCCCGGTGGGTGTGTGAGTTTGCAGCATCTTCTTGACAGGTGACACGGTGATAGGAATTTGTGGCAGCACAGCAGAGTGTTCTCACCATTGTATACACACACAGTTTTCAAGAAAACAGCAGAAGAAAAGCACATTTATTCTTACTCAATTTCAGTATTAGTAGTTTCAATATTTGATCAATACATATAAAAGCAGTAGAGACTTGAAAAGAATTTTATATGTAACCACATAGAGTTATGTTATTTCTTGTCATCTTCCTGATTTCTAGCTCATTACTTTTCATTCTGTGCTTTAAAAGAAGAGGATGTTGAAGAGCCTCAATGAAATCATGTGAAGGAATAGTGACTTTTTTTGCATTATGTGATCAGTCATATTTTTTACTGACTTTGGAATATTCCACACAGTAGTTTCTTTGAAGTAGAAGGCACTTATAAAGGATCTATCTCATGCCCAGCTAAAACATTCTAAAAAATTAACTTCTATGTAAGACTTACATATCCATCTGTATCACATGTGATAAATCAGTTTAAACATCAATTGTCTATATATTTTGATCACATTAATTCAGTGAAATAGAGTGGCATGTCACTCTCTGGAGGGAGAATAAGTGAATACAGGCAACCTGACCAAGTGATACCATTTTCTTTGGGGGCAGGGATGTTGGGGATTTATATTTCTGTAAACTAACAAATTTACTATCATTTTATTATCCTTTGTTTTCTATGTGCAAGATGAACTAAAATGCTTATCATGCTTTCACCAAATCTCCCTCGTGCTCATCTGTTTTTACAAAGGATAAACTACACTATTTGTACTTTGAGATAACAAATAAAGATAATTTTTAAATTAGGTGCCATACCTAATTACATTTGCTTTGTAATAAAATATTTCAGATGTAGCTGGGCTGTCCATAATCATTGCTATATGATAAAGAAATTCTTATTGCATTTTCCATAATTTAGATTCACTCTTAAAATTGCACTCTTGCGCTGTCAAGTGTGAAATGACATGGAAAGAAATATCAGAAACCAATAGAAGTTCTTTTTGAAATGTTATAATGAATTTTAAAGTTTCTCTATTGGAATATGACATTTATTTCTGTTCTATCTCTTACTCTCCTTTTATCTTTATTAAACATTTTATCTTTATTAAAGCCAATTTACATTTGTATTTAAACTTAATTTAATTCCAGAGACTCTTGGGAGTACGTGTGCTTTGTGATTTTAGTACATATGATGTTGTTTGCCTTTGACGTTCATAGTACCTACAGAAATCAAACTATTTATGGAGTAGTTCTTAGTAGTAGACCATTCCTGAGCCCTTGTGATACATGGAAACTCCTAAGAAGGATAACTGACAGACATGGTTATTTAAATAGATTCAAGCAGCACGTAAATGCCAAAGGCATTTATAAGGTTTCCCAGTTCAGCTCAGTGTTTGTATCTGAACATCTCTGCCCATCCTGATAGCAGTTAATGTGGTTTACTCAGCTAAGATTTTCTGAAAAAAAACCAGATCAAACATGCTTATTTCAATTGCATGACTTTTGATGTGGTTAATATCACCCGTGGTCACTGTCTGGACATAAGAGATTCATATGTATAATCCAAGAAATGAATATTCAGAGTTGTTTGTTTTTTTCCTAAATAGATAGGTTGTGAAAATGGATTCTGTGGGTTTTACAACAGATACTGTGTGACCCTAACATAGCCAGGTTTTGGCACTGAAATGTTTTGGTGTCACTGACTTGGTATCTTCTGGGAACCCTTATAAACATCCTTAATTTTATGTTTCTTTTACAATAATTCTCTATCCCTTTTCTTACAAAAAAAAAATAATCTTGAAAACATAAACATTGAAGATAGTAAGTTAACTGCTTTTTCCATAGAGCTGCAAATGTTTATGCTCTCTTTAAACCACCAATTATTAGCTCTGGGGGATCATGACATTAGTAATCAACAGAGATTATAGACTCTGGGGGAGATTTCCCGAAGTAAATGGCCAGTCTCATGTGAAGGGGTTTACCTGGGTTGCCAGATGCACTGCAGCTTTGACCAAAAGCATGGATTTCTTCATGGCTTGGCATGAATTTTAGTATATAGACTAAAGCAAAAGGCAGCAGCCTTTTAATCTCAGCCATTCTTGCATTTACTCCCTGGTAATCTTAGGTTACTTGACAAGATTTTACTATTGAGAATGTTATTCAACACTGCCGAGAAGAGTCTGACTGTTGCCTTCTTCATGCCCTCCTGTCAGGTATGTATGTTGTTAAGATCCCCTCAAACCTTTTTGGGCTGAAAGGTCCCAGGTCTCTCAGCCTCTATTTCTGTCAGATTCTCCTATTGCTTTGTGATCTTTGTGGTTCATTGCTGGACTCACTTCATCATGTCCATGTCTTCCATCATTTATAATTTAGAGCTCTTCTTACCTGGCTGGCCAGCCTGTTGGAGAACTTTAGATCTTTGTTTCAAATTGTTTCCATTTTAGTAATATGCCCAGAAAAAATTTCAATTCAGAATTACACTCCTCAGAAATACTTGCTAAAGAAAATAGTGGTACCATTTTAAACTAGTTTTGTTAGTAAATACTGTTTGTAAAGAGTTCAGTGTAAATTTACTCCCTAAACAAAATGTCGCGCCATTAAATTACAAAAACAGGTAGTACACAAGCTGGCATGGAGCAAAGGGCAATCTTTTCTACTCGGTGCTGTCCTTGACCTCTGTACTCAGACTGCCACCAAGAGGAGCAGTTGTGATGGCGACAGTGTACACTGTTGTTCCTTACAAAGTACACAGGGCTCCTTGGCTCGGCTCATGCCATTTGTTGTTGATGTAAGTCTGGTTTCCCAGGGCAGTGGCTACACTTGCATCCCCTGCTCTGTGCACACAATGGTCATTCATTTGCCTGCAAATCTGCCTCTGAGAGTTTAATGGATACCCATGTTTGTGAATGGCATTCTATAAAAAAACAATCAAGAGAAGACAGCAAAAAGTCTTTAAATCTATGTGTAGTCTGGCTGGAAATGGGTGATCCATTTCTAGTGGTTTTTGAATCAACTTTCTCCTAAGATCTCAACTTATTC
This sequence comes from Illadopsis cleaveri, assembly GCA_013399915.1. Lineage (NCBI taxonomy): Eukaryota > Metazoa > Chordata > Aves > Passeriformes > Timaliidae > Illadopsis > Illadopsis cleaveri. The sequence goes on from VXBB01011447.1 coordinate 10,583, forward strand.
TTGTGAAAAAAATTAAAATTTTAGTTCTTTTAACATGTAAAGCTTGAATGCTGCAGTTTTAAAAATGTTTTAAATAGTAATTTAACTAGTTTCTTCCTTTTTTTAAGTCATAATAAAGATAAAATAACTCCTACAATGGAAATTTTTTTCCAGTCATTTCTTTCCATATTTTTTCCTTGCTACAACTAATTGAGAATATTGCAGAATTTTACATGCTATTGTAGAAAATAGTACAGTCACAGAATCACTGCCAGAAGTTAGCGCCTGTTCCATCCTCTTAGCAAAATTCAAAGGTAGAAGACCTTCTTTTACTCTCGTTAAATGTAGTTCCAAAAAATACATAGTGACTTAAAGAAAATTTCTGTAATATTCACAATATACTGCCAGCCTCAGGTATCAGAAGTCATATATGAAACGTATCAATATTTAAATAATTTATAATATTTTAATAATTCTCTTAAATACGCTTTGTCTGAGCTTTCCCAGAACCTAGAAATCCTTGGATATGATTGACTTGATATATGCGTATTCCTCTCAGATTCAGTTGAAATCCTGACCCAAGTTCCTTTCCATTTGCATGAGAAGTATAAATCTGCCAGGTGAATATTTAGGGTCTGGATGAGGATCACTCGCTGACATAATTTCTCAAGCAAACCCAGAGCCTAATCAATCCAAATGATATTTAACTGAGGTAAAGTTTACACTGTTTATGAGTTTACACAGTTCTGCTGGCGCTGCTGTATCTCTTAGGACTGAGAAAGAATTCACCCTTAAATTGCCATAGCCATGCTCGTCTGCCAGAAACCTTCCATTCCTCCCTCAACACACTCTGATCTAGACAGAACCAACAACAGAGCAAACTTTTTGCCTAAAAACCTAGGAAGTGCTTCTGTAACTCTGAGAGTACTTCATCAATGTAAGCTGTGTGTGCTGTAGGCAGTATTGGAGGTATAGCTAAAGCAGGGGAGGCAGAGAGCCCAACTCCCTGTGTAACCTTCATGTCATTCTGACTTGCCCAGCGTCTCTTCTGCTCTTGTCAAAACCTGACTGGGAAATACTGGTGTGATTTCACTGTAGCTGCACTGGCCCAAATTCCCAATGATAACACATCAATGGGAGATGGGCATTGTCTAGAGTTTGTAGAGATCCCAGACTTGAGGACCTGAATGAGTGGAAGTTGTAATTACTAAGTCTGTCAGGCACCTTCACCAGATATGAGTTGCCAAATATTGCAGAGATAAGGGGAGATACACAATTAAAGATATGCCGTACTATGGCTTATACAAAATTGCATGTTTCTGATTTAGATTTATTACATCAGATTAATCGGGTTTTTTTTAATATCTCTTATACACATTTGGAACAGATCTTATTAAAACTTGTTAACAGAAGTAAATTTTTGTTTCATTGATACGTGGTTTCATTTCCTGTCTGTCAATCTTCTGACAGCAGCAGAATGTATAACAGGAACACTGACCCAGATTTTCAGAGGTGGTCAAATCTGAGCAGGTTTTGACTTATGTGGATGAGTGACTGTAGACTCCTTTGAAAACATCATGGACAATTATGCTATTGAAAAACTTTATAGGAATCGTTTTGATCCTGCAAGAACCTCTCTGGTAATATAAAGCAGTATGCAGCTTTTTGAACAGGACAAACTTAGGAGAAATGATAATATTTCACAAATTGGCAGAGAATACAGAAATAATTGTTTTCTTTGGGGTTAAATAAAGTAATAGATTCAAAGCTTATGAATTAAGTTATAATCCATCTTATTGCTATCAGTCACATAAGACACGGAATGTGTGAGACACAAATCGTGTTGATTTTGCTTTTGTTCATGTGATGAATTCATATATTAAGACCAATGACTGTTTTGTAAAGGTTTTATAAAAATGTACATGTATCACTGGTAACACCATTGCCAGACTAGACCAAGATTCTGAAAGTCACCAGAAGAATAGAGTTTATTTTTCTCTTCAGTCTTTGTAGGAATTAGCAAATTTTAAAATCTCAACTTAAAAATGGAAATGTTGACTTATTGCAAAGCTACCACTGAAAGTTTCAGGACAATTAATACACCCTTCTAGTTCCCTGTGTTAACTATGTTCTTTACTATGAATAGAAGCTTAACATTAAATATAGTGGAATTTTTAGTGTCTGGTGTTATCCAGGAAATCAAAGGCAGACATGGAACAGCCCTGAGCAATAGATGTTTGAGAAAGAGAACAAAACATACTCACTGTGCAAAAAGCCTCCAACACAAAGCAGAAAAGGAAGATAAATCAATCAGATTGTTTGCATTATATATGAGAAGAGATTGTAAAGGACAGCAACAGTAAGAAGTCTAAAGTTTTTATGAATGTATGAAAGATATATTAAGTAAACTTCTGGGAAAGACCATGCTGAATAAATTGGTTAAAGCTGTACATTGGCTACTATTGAGGTATTTTTTTATACTGCATTGGTATCTCCATATTTAAATTATATTTTTACTTGATTTTTAAAGTAATGAATACCAGCCTTTCAAATAAAAGGCTTCCAGCTTTTTTCTTTAATAAAAATGGGAGGTGAAAAAAGTAGGTGAATTAGTTCTCTTGGTAGCAATCATTCCTATCCTGCTCTGGTTACATGCCTAGAAAATAATTAACAGATTTTCTCTAATGCTTCCTAAAGATGTTGAAACTAGAGAACAAATATTGACTGAGAGGCAGCAAAACTTGCCTGGACAGGAGAAAATAATGGTTTATATAACTGAAAACAGTTTGCCAAAACCAGAATAGAAATTATGGAACATCTGATTTAAAACTAATCAGCTGTCAAAATGGCTAGATGTGGTGTGTGCGTGACTTGGGTATTTGCAGGCCACACTTAAGTCCTGCTAGCCGTAAAAGCACTCTTTCACCACCCTGAGGATCTGCAGGGCCCCATTCCTGTTGCTGGGAGCTGCTCAGGAAATGATTTAGTACCCAGGAGAGCCTTCTGGAAGCAAGAGGGATCCAGTCATGAGGCTCTGAAGAGGTTCTGGCATGACCAGGCTTTCAGAACATGAGCAGAAACTTGGAACTATTATGTTTGCCACTGTTTATCAGGATAAAAGAGGAAAGGACTTTGGGGAGGAGGTGGAGGAAACAAGTCTGCACCTTGTAACTGGGTCGAGCATGTTGGGTAAGATGGATTTTGGACTGAAGTGTGTAAAATCACAGGGGAGGTGGAGGCAGTTCACTCTCCCGCATACAAAGGTGGGATGCCTCTCATTCCGTTTGTTCTCCCCACACATGTGCACACCCCTTCCCCCAGGTGTGAGCTCTGCTTTTGGGTTGGGAAAAGCAAAGAGAGGCATTTGTGCCTAGCGCCTGCTTGGCTGCAGATCAGGGTCAAAGACCACCTGAGCCCACGGGGATTATGCAACCGGCTGTTAGGAAGGGGCCCCAGCCCGCAGCATCCATCAGCCCGCCTCCCTGCTGCCCTCTCCAGTGCTGGCCCTGTGGCTCAGCAGGTTGCGAAAGCCCCAGGAGTACATAAAGCAGCTCCTGTCTCCATCAAGTGGCTCCGGAGACCAGCACTGTCTGTAAGGGACCCAGCTGTTGTGAGCTGAGGACAACCAGGTGCTTTGCCTGCACATGCATCGGAGAAAGCTGCGTGACACCCTGGCGACCTGTCGGGGCAGCTTGCCTCCCTTCACTTGTGTGACAGAGCCTGTTTCTGATGCTATTCTCTGTTTGCTGCAGGGACAGGATGGCCCACACGGAGAGAGCTCTGCCCTGGCTGCTGCTGCTGTCACTGGCCTTGCTGAGTAGCAGCGCTGCAGAGCGGGACTGCCGAGTAAGCAGCTTCAAAGTCAAGGAGAACTTCGACAAGACCAGGGTAAATCTACTTTTCTCTCCTGGGTCTGCGATGTCTTGCATAGATCTTTCCAGGCTACAAGATTTGACATTCAGTAGCAACACTGTGGTCACATTTCAAGACTGTAATACTGAGGAACAGCTAATGTATGTGATGTCCACACCTCCACAGATGCTGGATTCTGATGCACCTGCTAAAGGAATACTGCAGAAACTGAGTTTTAGCAGACTGGTTTCAAACTGTAGGGTACAAGCAGGAGGAGTGTACTGACGTGGTTGTTTCTATGAAAAATTAATACTCTGGTGTTTTCAGATATTTTTCCTTCCATTGCAAGGAAAAAATATATGTAGATCTGTCAAGATCTGCCAGTTGTTATTCCTTTGTCCACTAAATTTTGTATTCCTTATCCCGGACAGCTGCATATACAGATAAGATTACCCAAAAAAAAAGTCAGTATTTTCACAAATTATGACTGCACTAGGATGTATTGATAGGTTTTTGCTGTTGATACAGCTAGATTTGTTTCTTAGGTACACATTTGAGGCATGGTGTCAAAGGTCTGTCACCTCCCCTATTTTGTACTGTCTGGTTCTACCATTTCTATTGTTCTGGGTCTAACTGCATCCTTTCTTATCTCCTTGCAGTACAGTGGCACCTGGTATGGTATGGCAAAAAAAGATCCTGAGGGGCTGTTTCTGCGGGACAATGTGGTAGCCCAGTTCACCGTGGATGAGAATGGACAAATGACTGCCACTGCAAAGGGCAGAGTCAGACTCTTCGAGTAAGCTGTTTGCCATTCTACTCTTGTTCCATTTTGCTAAGCTACTGCTCCAATCCTACCTGCTCTGTGCTAGTCACACTGAACCAGTGCTCTTAGATTGGAATGTGATATCTTCTTTGTCTCTGGCTACAGTAACTGGGATGTCTGTGCAGACATGATCGGCACTTTCACTGACACAGAGGATCCTGCCAAGTTCAAGATGAAGTACTGGGGTGTCGCCTCTTTTCTGCAGAAAGGAAGTGAGTACTTAGATATAGAAGATGCAGAACTACTTGGAGGACTAGTTATGTTTTATGTCCATGGTGGAGAAGGAAAAAGTACTGTTGAATTTCTTAAACACACTTAAAAGACATAATAGCCATCATACTGCAAGGCTTAATGTGAACAAGGTAATCACTACTTTTTATATGGCACAGCTGGTTGGCTTTCTTTAAACAAATGAAGACCTGGCCTTTGTATATCTTTGTATTTCTTTTGTTTGTTACCCAACAATATAACTGAAGGCCACTGTTTGGAAAGAAATGAAAGGCAGATGAAGTATTTTAAGACTTGTTTTATTTCAGAACTCAGTTACCAGATGCTTCTGTTCTCTCTGAAGCCTGATGTCAAAGCTAGCCAAGAAGACAAGAGGATATGGAGAATGTTATTTTGTTTGGTCTTGTGTCTGCAAATGTAGAAATTTACATGTTTTATGAGACAAGTATGATCATATGTATATATTGATATATTCATACTTCTATGTCATCTCTCACACCTTATGCAAAATCAGTTCCTTGAGCCAAGGAGAGATGCAGACACTCTGTAGCTCAAGACATTTCCTGGGACTGATTCCAAGAGAAACAGGTAGAATTTGGAACTGACAAGAGCTCCATTCCACCCAAAGACACAGTTACAAAGCATGTTTTGGATGCCAATTTATCTTAAATAGTTCCCAGATCTCCTCACAATATGCTGCTGAGTCATAGGTTCTTCAGACTGCTACCCTTCTAAAAAGTCTGGTGTCCCCCCACAGGAGAGAAGGGGAAGACAACAGAGTGTTGCCTTCACCACTGCAGATATACTGCAAGAGAGAATCTTTTGCTCTGGGAGAGGAAGGTGCAGATATGCCAGGTTTTACTACAGAACAACCTCACTTCTGTTAGTACAGAGTGTCTGTGTGACCAAGTGTTTGTCAAGTTTTATAGCTAAATAGTTAAGAATTCTCTGAAGTTGGAACTGTGTTTGAAGAAGGGAGTTTATGGCAGAACTTGAGGCAAATACACTTCCAATACACATGCAAACTGCATGATAATCTCTTTCCTTAAAAATGCAGTCTAACTAACTTCTCTGGTAGGAAAATATTTATGGGTTTGAGTCATTATGAGGAGGCCTAGCAAGTCCCTCTTTATTTTCTTTTAAAAAATAAACATGAAATTAAATACTGAAACCAGGAATAAATGAAAAGCCAATCTGTTATAATTTGTACCAATCTTCATCTTAGTATTTTCTTTAGAAAAGGCTAAGGCAGCACTCCTTTCTGATTTGCTAGATTTCACTGGTGTCTCTAACACTTTTCCTTCTTTGCTCTGATTTCTTCCAGATGATGATCACTGGGTAGTGGACACAGATTATGATACATATGCTCTTCACTACTCCTGCCGCCAACTAAATGCAGATGGCACTTGTGCTGACAGCTACTCCTTTGTGTTCTCCCGGGACCCCAAGGGATTGCCTCCAGATGCACAGAAAATTGTCAGACAAAGGCAGATAGACCTCTGTTTGGACAGAAAATACAGAGTTATCACTCATAATGGTGAGAACGGGTTTTTTTTTCCTGAAGAATTTTATTTCAGGGTTTAAGGGCTAAAGCACTGGGATTCTCTTGCTCATTAGAGATCAAATGCATAGTCTTTTACTTAGTAGCTGTAACACTGTCTTCTGAAAACTGGAGCTCGTAGTAAGTTATTTCCAACTTTTACTCCCCCTATCTGAAGGAGAGCTGAGGTGCATAGATTTGCATGCAGCATATCAGATCAGTTGAAACAGTAATTAGAGGAAGTTATAAAACAATTAAATCAAGGTAGTGTGAGTAAACACGGTAAGGATAAATTTCATAGCTACAGTAAAAAGTAACTGGGCTACTTTTATCAGATCCCTTTACCTTTGTTCAAATACTTTTTTGAGAAATTCTTCAGGAAGGGTTTTAAGGAAAATAGAAGCCTTGGAAAGATACTTCATAGAAGGCCCTTTCTCACAAGTCCTCATGCCAACTGTTTCACAAAGAGCTGTGGAAGAGAGACATGGCCCTCATACTGGAAGCATGACACTATCTTGAGTCATACAGTCAGGCTGAGCTTACAACACAGGGAATAAGCTCACTTATGCTCAAGTATATTACAAAAGGCCAAATGGTAATAATCTATAAGAAACCATAATGTACTTACTGATCAGAATTACACACACAGTGGGGAATTGTAAAGAGTTAAGGAGAAAAATCAAAATATTTAGAAGAAATAAAATAGTAGTACTTCTCCCTACTCCCTCCCCACCCCTCACATCCTGGAAGACATGCTATGTATGAAAGACTTGACTGGTGAATCAGCTGAATGGGAACTCCCAATGTAATGATATGAACAAAAGAGTTAATACAATTCTTGGATGCGTAAACCAAGACTCACATGAGATTGTTGTGTTTGGCACAGGTCTAATTGCTATGTCACATTTGGTGACAAGCATAACAGGAAAAAGTACTGAGGATAAACTAGAAGTTTCAAAGAAGAGCAGAGAAAATGATTGAAAGTTTGTAAAATGTGTCCCCTAGTGAGTGCTTCAAAGATTTTAATCTTTTCTCATTAGAAAGAAGTTAAAGGCTGACCTGAGCAAAGTCTGTGCTTGTCCACACAAGCAATAGGAATTAGATAGAAAAGGACTTACAAACACAGAAATAATAAATTTAAATAGATGGAACTTTAAACTGGACACATTCAGAGCAGAAATAAACAGTCATTTGTTTAACTCCAAAGGTTATTAACCTTTGGAACAGTTTACCAAGAGCTGCTCTATGTTCTTCATCACTGAAATCTGTAAATCAAGATTAAAGGCTTTTCTCAATGACATGCTAGAACAAACTGGGATTGACTGAAGGAACTTTTATGTCTTACAAAGAAAGTCAGAACAGATGAGCAAAGTCAGCTGTTGTGGCTCTATTATCTGTTCATCTGACCCACAAACACAGAGTAATACATTGCTGTGTTGTAAAGTAGTATGCTGATAACAGGGTGCCTTGAAGAACAGGGTGCCACCTACTCTGCTAAAGTGGGTGGTGTTTACAGTGCTGCTCAGTGACCCGGGAAAAGTGTCTGACAACAATGAAAAAAAAAATTTGTCTTGAATGAGAATTTGGAGACAACATAAGTCAGTTGAGCCTTAGAACAGTCAAGAATAAGAGACATCATAAATGCAAATGGAATCACTTTCTGTGAATAATTTGTATGATTGCATAAATGGTAGACTAGAAAAGAAATTACGTCATTATATAAATTAATGATACTTTTCTGTTTTGAATCCTGCATTCCCTGCTTTTCAAATGAAGTCCAGCAAGAATAAAAATTTCTGAAAATGAGAAAGCCAAATAACCAGATGTTTAGGGATATTCTATTAAATCTAAGATAATTTGGAAGTTGATCATGCTTCCTTCTAGTTTGTTATAGGTATCAAATATCTAATCTACCAAGTCACACTGTTCTTTGTTTGCTATCCTAATTTATACTCAGATGTTAAGTGTTGAGTGCAGTGTCTGATATGACTGTGTGAGTTCCATAGTTTGCAAATGAAAAACAGGAGCCTGGGTACTTTTTTATTAAGCACTATGCCAGAGTATATAAACCCAGCATTAAAGTATAAATTAAACTTTAAGCCAGAAATCTGAATTTTCTCCTTTATTGATCAGGACCCTATCATTTATTGATTCTGAATTCTCCAGTATCATTAAACCAAAGTTCCTGCAAAGCAAGCACATTTGGGACTGAGAGAACAATTGTGAGCTAAATGGAAAAAAAAAAAATTCTTTGAAACTTCATATCAGAAACTCTTATAAAATTTGCTTAATTCCTTATGTGTGGATTGGAAGCCTTACTACTTTAATTTTAACTCTGCTATTAAGAGCTACAGAATTATTACCAAAACTGACCTGCATCCAATTGTTACTGTGATAAAATTCTGACTGATGTTAGTAAATGCTGCAAGAATAGGCTGGTATCTGTTGCTAATTGTGCACACTCTGCCTAGGTCTTGAAACTAATTAAGAGTGTGTGTGTATATGTGTATGTGAGTGTGTGTGTGCCCCCTCAACTAACAGATGTACAAAACTTACCTTGGTTTAAGAAAAGATTAAAGTATCAGTACTGACTGTTCAAGGCAAAAGAGAAGCCTAGGAAATGAAAGTTTTTTGTTCTAACTCACACTGCATTTATGATGGCAGCTCCTTCTCAAATATAGCTCAAGCAATGATACACATAGTCTCTCAGAGTAATAGCTCAAGTAACTTTAACCTGTGTAAATGTCAGTGTCAATATTAAGTAAGAGTACCTGTTAAATACAGTGTCATGTCAGTAGAGTTGAAAGCTGCATCTGCTGTTAGCATTTGCTAGAAGGAAAGATTGTGAAATAAAGAGTGGTATATTCCTTCTGCTAATTTACTATTGCCATTAGAAATTTTAGGGGTCAGGAGATTCTTACTTTGTTGAAAGACATTCTTAAATTAATTATTTTTAGGCAAACTAGAAGCTTGTTAAAGTATAGACACTTTTATCACGGATCTGCCCAGCACCTTGTCTACAAAAGTATTAAAATGCTCAGGAGAGGTGTAACAGATTGGATGAATTCCTGTTTTGTTCTGAGTTGAAAATTCCTTGGCTTTATAAACTGCAGAGTAAGGCAATTGCATTATTATTACAAGTAACAGACTGCTGGATTCAAGAGCATTTTAAAGAAATTAGATATGTATATATTTTAAATTTGGTGAAAGTTCGTGTAGTTAAATTTTGTCTAGAGTGTTTGACAAACACAGCTGTGGTTTTTGTGTGTTTCAGGATTTTGCACTTAAGGAGATCCAACCCTATGGAAAGCAACCATGCAATAGCACCACGAATGTAAAGTTAACACATCGATCATGTGTTCTCTGGAAAATGCTTTAAATGGCTTCCTTTAGATTTTCAATATATTTATCTGAGCTGTGTAGCTCTCCTTGTTAATAAACCAATGAAACATTTTAATAAACTTGGATTACAGGGGATGCAAATTGTATGCAAATCTGTACATATGTAGACATTGGTTTCATTAGTATCCTGTTATCTTAGTGCACTGGTGACACATGGTGATAATTAAGAATTTAATCTTGCTTTTTTTAGTGGTTTCAATTTCTGACTAAAAGAGTATTTATCATAAACCTCCAAGTATATGTGTTTTCTTTTCAAATAGAACATTATATTTTCTCTATAAAATACTGGAAATCATTTAGAAAAGAGAAAGGAATTTCAGTGACCCTATATATCACTAATTAACTTTATTATATGAATAGTGAAGACATTAAAAATATGCATCTTTTTAAAAGAACTATTTAACACATGACAATTAACCATTTATTTATTTATTTTCATTTTTATTCTATTCTATTCTTCTATTTATTCTATATATTTATATAAATTCACATTAAGTCCATATTTTTAATTTGAGATGGAATCAAACTGGTCGCTTACTCGGTGATAACACATTTCATTACCTTGTTTCAGTTAGTTTGCTCAAACTTCTGTTCAGGCAGTCTGTTATTGAACTATTTAATCCAGTTCCCTTTAAAAACTGTATTTAAAAAAAAAAGATACTTTCTGAGGATGAATATTTTCACTAGAAAGTTTAAAGTACTTTATTCAACTATTTCACATTCACCAAGTTCTCTGCCATATTTCTATTTATTTCAGCACAAGAGGAGAATTCAATCCATTGGATTAAATTGTCCAAACCTTACTGAGGCAAAGCAATGAAGTCAGGAGAATTTTATCTGCAGGAATTAAAAACACATATTTAGGTTTTTACCCTCCTCCCCTGGCATGTAATACTATAACATAATGACCTATGTGACCTGGGATAGCACAGACAAAATCCAAAGTGTGACACAGTTCAGACTTCAAATAATTATCTGGTAATGAAAGACAAGTGTGGCTGTTCACGGTTACTTCTTCTGGCAGTGGTTTCTGTACCTGCTCCATGCTTTTCAGGGTTGCCTGTACAACAGAGAAGAATTTCCTGACACATACGTCTGAAATGGGCAACATTATACAGAATTGGATTGACAGCAGAGTTGGCAAAAGTGAATAGCGCTATCCAGAAGAAAACTGATGGCAAAATATTTAAATCTTTTTTGAAGTTCTGAACTAAAATTAAAAAAATAATTACTATTATTGGGCTCCACATAATGAAGAAAGAGATCATCAACAGAAAAAGGGCTCGGAATAGTTTGTAGTCTTGCTGGGAGACACGAATCTGATGATGTTCTGAGTAGGCTAAACCAGCATTTAAACTTCTTCTTGATGCTTTTGTAATCTGCAGTAAAAGAGAAGAAAGTAACTTTCACTGAAACGCATTTCTACAAGTGAAAAAGTAAATCTTGGCACATGATGTTTTCTTTTGAAAACTGACTACAAAAAAACCACATTGCAGAATTCATTTGTACTTTTTGTCAATGGTTCCATTTCAAATGTTCTCACTTCACTAGCAATTCTTTTTCCTCCCCACTGTGAACTCATCTCAGTATTCAAAGTGGTTGTTCTTTTCATGGCTCTCTACCAGTCACAAATACTTTTCAGCATAAAACAGTCTTAATTACTCATAAAATCCCATTAAATTCACATTATGACCTCATTTGTTCTATCTAAAGAAACCCATTGATTTTTTTTTTACAAATGCAAACTGGACCATAACAATCCTGTTGATGTGCAAGAGGGAATGCGATCCAATTCTCTTATGGCCGTGCTGATATCATAAGGTAGGTATTATGAATTTATCACAATAAATTGTTTCAAATATGAATGAGATTATGCATTGCTTTATGCATTAGCTTTTCAGACAGTAATCACAATTGCTTTCTATGAACTAACATGAAATCTTGCAGATCCTTACAGTTACTATAAAAATCAGTGTCTTGTAAAAGTACTCTCTGATGTAACAAACTAGACAATGGGTAGCTTGGAAACCTAGTATTCATGGGTGTGCATCATCTGTCATTAGGTAGAATATTGAACCCAGTGACTTGCAGAAAACTCTAAATCCCCTGCTCTACATCCCTGTCTTCCCTGAAGTTGGTATGGCACAATTAAGTTTGTTACATTCATACATCTGATGCAAATAAAATAAAACTGAAATATCTAGCAAAGATTTGTGCTAAATAACTGAGATGCCACTTTATCCCCTGCATGCATAAAGAAGAGGTGTTTTCAAATGCCTTGATCAATTAGCTGTCTGCATAGGAAAGTCAAAAGATAAGACTCCTCCTGCCACTTTTACCTTTAGCAGAAACTGCAGGAAGGGTAACACTAATACTACCAACACTTTTTAAGTTCCTGGTAAAGGTAAGGATGAAAATGTTTAGAGAGAGAGAGTAATTTGTCATTCTGTTCGCATTTTTTTGAATTTGTCACAGAGATAAATACTCATTAAGGATCTTGACATCTTCTAAAAATTTCAATAGAATGTAGGCGTATAAATTAAAACCTGTGAACCAAAAATGGGTTTTGTAGCAGCTTCTGAGGCTGAGAAGGGGAAAGTATCACTAGCTTCCCTGCTTCCCTGATTTAAAAGGAGCAGAGAATTCTGATGTCCTGAGCATGTAAAACTATTTTGGCATGATGATCTGCTGTACCATCTGGAATCTAGAAACTAGGTTAACTCCTCCAAACAGTCCAAACTGAGAGTTGCTCTCAGAGAGCACCTAACCTGTCTTAGCAAGAATGAAGGTTTCACAAAATGCAAAGGACTAATATCCACTTCTAATAAAAAAGTAGAAAAAACAGGTTTTGTGCACTTCTCAGTCTCCACTGTTCAAAACTGCTATAGAATGTCCTCATCAGATACATTTTCATATGTCCCATATAAATACCTTCTGTCTTCCCTGCAGGAATTGCACAGCCTAGAAATAAGAACGCAAGAATCACCAGGACTGTGGTAAATAATACACAACTGCATCTTAAGGAAGTGTTCAAGAGAAATGGGGTGGCAGTGGTATGTTGTGGATCCCTTTTTGGTCTGCCCTGTATAGATACCTATCCTGGGCATCTGGACCATACTTGGACAAACAGGAACTTAGAAGTCAGACATGTATAAGCATGTAACCTCCAGAACACAGACATATTCCCTAGCTCTAGCCTCTGACAAAATCTTGCCTGAGATGCAGAACAATGGAAAACCAATTAAATTACAAATCATGGCTTCTAATCTATAATTTTTGCCAGGGTTCTGGGAAGTGTTATGTAAAAATAATACTCAGTTTCAGAGTAAATTGTGAAGTACACATTTGTAGTAGTGTATATTTGTTTAAAAAAATGTAGGTCTTATATCTGTAGTCAGTCATAATCATCCCCATGATCATCATGATCATCATGATCATCATGATCATCATCAATGTTGTAACATGAATACATAAATGCTTGGCACTGCTTCCAGCAATACTGAGAATCATGCTATGTGTGCACTGGCATAATGGAACATTCTCACAAAGTGAGAGTGAGTCTGCTCTTGGCAATGACTCAGGGATTGAGGCATTCTCCAGTTCAGTTCTGGTTGCTTCCTGAAGAGAGAGAAGATTCAATTGTATTCTGCTATGGGCCTCAAGCCTTCTTCATTTCAGGGGAAAAGGTCATGTATTTTAGCATCTCTGTTAGCAAGTTAGAAAAGAAACAGGACCAGAGCAGCATGGAGATGTCTTGTAATCCAGTATTCCAAACACTGCTTTTGGTTTCTAGCTCCCTAGGTGCCACTTTGTTTTATAAATTTTCCTGTAATCTGGAGTCTGCATGGACAAGACAAACACCATTCCTGTCCTGGCCTCTGACCAAGAACTGTGGCATTCTTTGGCCTGTAGTATTTTGCAATTCTTTCAAAGGACTCACACTCTCCACAGAGTTACTCCATGCTCTTTGCCTACAGCAATATGTGGTTGCAAGTGCTTTACATCACTAGAAGAGGCTCACCTAATGCATTTACTTCAAGGTTATAGTGAGCTAATAGACAGTACAGAAACTACAGGCTTATGACTTTTACTACAAGTTTAAGTTTGGTCAATAGGCAAGGATGTGTGGAGACCAGATTCTAGGTCCTAGGTTCATTTTACACCTATATCCAGCTCTGGCACCAGCATCCACAGCCCCTTGGTGCTCAGCATTTCCTCAGTTATCTCCTTGCTCAATAATCCATGTATGTTGAGGTTCCTTTCTAAGACCTATAATTTTCTTATACATATTATGAGAAGTTTAATTGCCCAGTAAAGGAATCAAGGATCCTGTCGGCGGTTGCTAAAAACTAGGCATTGCAGTGACTAGTTTGAAGTGCTTGGTTTGAAGATTTCTAGATCTTTCTCACTCTGGTTTTGGATAGTTTAAAAGGGATTTAGATGCTAATATTATGCTCGCTAAACTATAGATTAAGACTCTGTGGTGCTATGTGGCTTGGTTTATATTTCAGCATATATGCTAAACATCATCCACTTAGAAAGAAAGTGGAAGCAGAGGGTTTAATTTACTGGTATTGTTTACAATATTTGAAATTGTGGAGGACTAAGTATAAGTTAATGAGATCTTGCAGAAAGCCAGCAGATCAAAAAGTGGATGGGTTTTTTTTCTAGTCCTGCCTTTCTCTGCCTTCTTACAAGTCCCTTATGACTGGAGTTTAGGCTCAAGGAAAGCAAAATCTAGTTTTTAGTTCTTTCAAATGCTTGACTCTTTCAGCATTTAGGAGATTGATAGTCTTTAAATATGAACAGCACATAAATGAAGAAGTGTATTTAATGCTATATATAAGAAGACAAACCATGTGTTGGGCCTCTGGTAATGTGCTGTTGAAGCATGTTCTTAATTGAAATGTATAGGCTGTTATGTACAAGTTGAAATGCTTCATTTATATCACATACTTATAATTTATTGAACAAATGATGTTTGTTCCCGTTACATGTATTTTACATTTGTATTCCGTGACAATATGCTGATGCCTAGTGAGTTACTGTTTACTTCCCTCTGTTTCACAACAAAATCTAAAGGAAAAACATACCTGTAAGATTTTGGAGTAACTGATTACAATGACGAATCCTGGTATCACAAAGAAAACAATGGCAAAGGTTGTATCCCAGACTGTTTCTCCTGCGATGTTGGGCCAATCCAGGGTGCAAATTTGAATGTCCTATTTACAAAAAATGAAGAAGAAAAGTAAAATTATATCTTTATTTTCAATACAGCATTATCCTTATTTCCCTCTATGCTTATGGAAAAAAAATGACTAAACCAAGACTGTGAAAACTTTCTACATAGACTAAGCAGCCAAGTAATATATTGCTTGATGGTTTTAAAAGCCCATACAATTACAAATAGATATGTCCACAGCAGGAATACTCCCATTAATTTCATATCAAATGGTATTGGCAACTTTAAAATTGAAACTTACTGACCCTAAACTTAATCATTTGTTCAAGCGTCACATTGGGTGTACTTTTGTATGCATTTCAAAATATAAGGCAGAGAAATCTGTGGCATTTCGAACAGAAGGAGTTGCGGGTGCAGGGCAACTCTCCCAGGATGCTGATCCATCGGTAAGGGGAAGCGAGCTGAAAGGGGGATCTCTGACCCCACTGAGGGACGCAAAGAGAATCCCAGCCGATGCGCGTTTCCCATCGAACGGGACGGTCCGCCGGGAGAGCGGGCCGGGGGGGCGGCCGGGGGGAGCTCCGGCCGCTCCTCCGGGGGCAGCCTCGCACCTGCCCGGCACGCAGAGCGCTGCCCGCCCCGCAAGCGATCTCCTCGCT